>CAUDMG010001296.1:0-210000 GCA_958450375.1 Homarus gammarus
AACAACAACGACCATGATTATAACAACCACGACCATGGTTATATCATCCACGACTATGATTATAACAACCACGATCACGATTGTATCAACCACGACCATGATTATAACAACAACGACCATGATTACTAACAACCACGACCATGATTATAACAACTACGACTATGATTATAACAACCACGACCATGATTATAACAACCACGACCATGAATATAACAACCACGACCATGATTATAGCAACCACGACCATGATTAACAACCATGACAATGATTATAACAACCACGACCATGATTATAACATCCACGTATATGATTATAACAACCACGACCATGATTATAACAACCACGACCATGATTATAACAACCACGACTATGATTATAACATGCACGACCATGAATATAACAACCACGACCATGATTATAACAACCACGACTATGATTATAGCAATCACGACTATGATTATAACAAATCGCGACCATGATTATAACAACCACACGATGATTTAAACAACCGCGACAATGATTATAACAACCACAACCATGATTACAACAACCACGACCATGATTTCTGACAACCACGACCATGATTATAACAACCACGACTATGATTATAACAAACACGACCATGAATATAACAACCACGACCATGATTATAACAAACACGACCATGATTATAAAAACCACGACTATGATTATAACAATCACGACTATTATTATAACAAACCACGACCATGATTATAACAACCACGACGATGATTATAGCAACCACGACCATGATTATAACAACTACACCAATGATTATAACAACCACGACCATGATTATAACAACCATGACTATGATTATAACAACCACGACCATGATTATAACAACCACGAATATGATTATAACAACCACGACCATGATTATAACAACCACGACCATGAACATAACAACCACGACCATGATTATAACAACCACGACCATGATTATAGCAACCATGACTATGATTAAAACAACCACGACCATGATTATAACATCCACGTATATGATTATAACAACCACGACCATGATTATAACAACAACGACCATGATTATAACAACCACGACTATGATTATAACACGCACGACCATAAATATAACAACCAAGACCAAGATTATAACAACCACGACTATGATTATAGCAATCACGACTATGATTATAACAAACCGCGACCATGATTATAACAACCACGTCTATGATTATAACAACCACGACCATGATTATAACAACCACGACTATGATTAAAACAACCACGGCCATGATTATAACAACCACAACCATGATTATAAGAACCACGACCATGATTATTGACAACCACGACCATGATTATAACAGCCACGACCATGATTATAACAACCACAACCATGATTATAACAACCACGACCATGATTACTGACAAACACGACCATCATTATAACAACCACGACTGATTATTACAACCACGAACATGAATATAACAACCACGACCATGATTATAACAACCACGACCATGATTATAACAACCACGACCATGATTATAATAACCACGACTATGATTATAACAATCACGACTATGATTATAAAAAACCAAGGACATGATTATAACAACCACGACGATGATTATAACAACCACGACCATGATTATAACAACCATGACTATGATTATAACAACCACGACCATGAATATAACAACCACGAATAGGATTATGACAAGCACGACCATGATTATAACAACCATTACAATGATTATAACAACCACGACCATGATTATAACAACCACGAATATTATTATAACAACCACGACCATGAACATAACAACCACGACCATGATTATAACAACCACGACTATGATTATAACAACCACGACCATGAACATAACAACCACGACCATGATTAAAACAACCTCGACCATAAATATAGCAACCACGACAAAGATTATAACATCCACGACCATGATTATAACATCTACGACTATGATTACAGCAATCACGACTATGATTATAACAAACCGCGATCATGATTATAACAACCACGACGATGATTATAACACGCACGACCATGATTACAACAACCACAACCATGATTATAACAACTACGACCATGATTACTGACATCCACGACCACGATTATAACAACCACGACTATGATTATAACAACCACGACCATGAATATAACAACCACGACCATGATTATAACAACCACGACTATGATTATAACAACCGCGACCATGATTATAATAACCACGACTATGATTATAACAATCACGACTATTATTATAACAAACCACGACCATGATTATAACAACCACGACGATGATTATAGCAACCACGACCACGATTATAACAACTACAACAATGATTATAACAACCACGACCATGATTATAACAACCATGACTATGATTATAACAACCACGTCCATGATTATAACAACCACGAATATGATTATAACAACCACGACCACGAGTATGACAACCATGACTATGATTATAACAACCACGACCATGATTATAACAACCACGAATATGATTATAACAACCACGACCATGATTATGACAACCATGACTATGATTATAACAACCACGACCATGATTATAACAACCACGAATATGATTATAACAACCACGACCATGATTATAACAACCACGAATATGATTATAACAACCACGACTATGATTATAACAACCACGACCATGAACATAACCACGACCATGATTATAACAACCACGACCATGATTATAGCAAACATGACTATGATTAACACAACCACGACCATGATTATAACATCCACGTATATGATTATAACAACCACGACCATGATTATAACAACCACGACCATGATTATAACAACCATGACTATGATTATAACGCGCACGACCATAAATATAACAACCACGACCAAGATTATAACAACCACGACTATGATTATAGCAATCACGACTATGGTTATAACAAACCGCGACCATGATTATAACAACCGCGACTATGATTATAACAACCACGACCATGATTATAACAACCACGACTATGATTATAACAACCACGACCATGATTATAACAACCACAACCATGATTATAACAACCACGACCATGATTACTGACAACCACGACCATGATTATAACAACCACGACCATGATTACAACAACCACAACCATGATTATAACAACCACGACCATGATTACTGACAACCACGACCATGATTATAAAAACCACGACTATGATTATAACAATCACGACTATTATTATAACAAACCACGACCATGATTATAACAACCACGACGATGATTATAGCAACCACGACCATGATTATAACAACTACAACAATGATTATAACAACCACGACCATGATTATAACAACCATGACTATGATTATAACAACCACGACCATGATTATAGCAACCACGAATATGATTATAACAACCACGACCATGATCATGACAACCATGACTATGATTATAACAACCACGACTATGATTATAACAACCACGACCATGAACATAACAACCACGACCATGATTATAACAACCACGACCATGATTATAGCAACCATGACTATGATTAAAACAACCACGACCATGATTATAACATCCACGTATATGATTATAATAACCACGACCATGATTATAACAACCACGACTATGATTATAACAACCACGACCATGAACATAACAACCACGACTATGATTATAACACGCACGACCATAAATATAACAACCACGACCAAGATTATAACAACCACGACTATGATTATAGCAATCACGACTATGATTATAACAAACCGCGATCATGATTATAACAACCACGACTAGGATTATAACAACCACGACCATGATTATAACAACCACAACCATGATTATAACAACCATTACAATGATTATAACAACCACGACCATGATTATAACAACCACGAATATGATTATAACAACCACGACCATGAACATAATAACCACGACCATGATTATAACAACCACGACTATGATTATAACAACCACGACCATGAACATAACAACCACGACCATGATTAAAACAACCTCGACCATAAATATAACAACCACGACAAAGATTATAACATCCACGACCATGATTATAACATCCACGACTATAATTATAGCATTCATGACTATGATTATAACAAACCGCGATCATGATTATAACAACCACGACGATGATTATAACAACCACGACCATGATTATAACAACCACGACTATGATTATCACAACCACGATCATGAATATAACAACCACGACCATGATTATAACAACCACGACTATGATTATAACAACCACGACCATGATTATAACATCCACGACTATGATTACTGACAACCACGACCATGATTATAACAACCACGACCATGATTATAACAACCACAACCATGATTATAACAACCACGACCATGATTACTGATAACCACAACCATGATTATAACAACCACAACCATGAATATAACAACCACGACCATGATTATAACAACCACGACCATGATTATAACAACCACGACCATGATTATAATAACCACGACTATGATTATAACAATCACGACTATGATTATAACAAACCAAGGACATGATTATAACAACCACGACGATGATTATAACAACCACGACCATGATTATAACAACCATGACTATAATTATAACAACCACGACCATTATTATAACAACCACGAATATGATTATGACAACCACGACCATGATTATAACAACCATTACTATGATTATAACAACCACGACCATGATTATAACAACCACGAATATGATTATAACAACCACGACCATGAACATAATAACCACGACCATGATTATAACAACCACGAACATGATTATAACAACCACGACTATGATTATAACAACCACGACCATGAACATAACAACCACGACCATGATTATAACAACCACGACCATCATTATCCCAACCACGACAAGGTTATAACAACCACGACCATGATTATAACAACCACGACTATGATTATAACAATCACTACTATGATTATAACAACCACGACCATGATTATAACAACCACGACTATGATTATAACAACCACGACAATGATTATAACAACCACGCCCATGATTATAACAACCACGACCATGATTATAACAACCACGACCATGATTATAACAACCACGACTATGATTATAAAAATCACGACTATGATTATAACAAACCACGACAATGATTATAACAACCACGACGAGGATTATAATAACCACGACCATGATTATAACATTGGCAACCATGATTATAACAACCCCGACCATGATTACTAAAACCCACGACCATGATTAGAACAACCACGACCATGATTATAACAACCATGACTATGATTATAACAACCACGACCATGATTATAACATCCACATATATGATTATAACAACCACGATCATAATTATAACAACCACGACTATGATTATAAAAATCACGACTATGATTATAACAAACCACGACAATGATTATAACAACCACGACGAGGATTATAATAACCACGACCATGATTATAACATTGGCAACCATGATTATAACAACCCCGACCATGATTACTAAAACCCACGACCATGATTATAACAACCACGACCATGATTATAACAACCACGACCATGATTATAACAACCACGACCATGATCACTAACAACCACGACCATGATTATAACAATCACGACTATGATTGTAGCAAACCACGACCATGATTATAACAACCACGACGATGATTATAACAACCACGATCATGATTATAACAACCACAAACATGATTATAGCAACCACGTCCATGATTACTAACAACCACGACCATGATTATTTCAACCACGACTATGATTATAACAACCACGACCATGATTATAACAACCACGACCATGAATATAACAACCACGACCATGATTATAACAACCACGACCATAATTATAACAACTATGACTATGATTATAACAACCACGACCATGATTATAACATCCACATATATGATTATAACAAGCACGACCATGATTATAATAACCACGACTATGATTATAACATGCACGACCATGAATATAACAACCACGACCATGATTATAACAACCACGACTATGATTATAGCAATCACGACTATGATTATAACAATCCGCGACCATGATTATAACAACCACGACGATGATTATAACAACCACGACCATGATTATTACAACCACAACCATGATTATAACAACCACGACCATGATTACTGACAACCATGACCATGATTATAACAACCACGACTATGATTATAACAACCACGACCATGAATATAACAACCACGACCATGATTATAACAACCACGACCATGATTATAACAACCACGACCATGATTATAACAACCACCGCTATGATTATAACAATCACGACTATTATTATCCCAAACCACGACCATGATTATAACAACCACGACGATGATTATAACAACCACGACCATGATTATAACAACTACAACAATGATTTTATCAACCACGACCATGATTATAATAACCATGACTATGATTATAATAACCACGACCATGATTATGACTCTGATTATAACAACCACGACCATGATTATGACTATGATTATAAAAACCACGACCATGATTATAACAACCACGAATATGATTATAACAACCACGACCATGATTATAACAACCACGAATATGATTATAACAACCACGACCATGATTATAACAACCACGACCATGATTAAAACAACTATGACTATAATTATATCAACCACGACCATGATTATAACAACCACGAATATGATTATAACAACCACGACCATGATTATAACAACCAAGACTATGATTATAACAACCACGACCATGATTATAACAACCACGAATATGATTATAACAACCACGATCATGATTATAACACTCACGACCATGATTATAACAACCACGACCATGATTATAACAACTACGACCATGATTATAACAACCTCGGTAAACTGTACAACCGGACTTGCCGCCTGGCACGAAGTGCCCACGATCGCTTGTATATACAGGTTGACAATCCCTTATCCGAAATCCTTGGGACCAGAGGCATTTCGGATTTCGGAATTTTTAGGTTTTCAGAATGTTTTTTTTTTTTTTTTTTTTTTTTTGTGTATTAGCCCATCCGGGCACAAGTCACTGACCCACATTGGGGCCTGGGGGGGCGTGAATATAATAATAATTATAATAATAATAATACAGGTGATAATAATAATTCATAGGTCTAGGTCATGTTACTCACTTTTTATCTTTTTTTCATTCTTGTATTTCTTTATTATTATTATTATTATTATTATTATTATTATTATTATTATTATTGTTGTTATTATCATTATTTTATTAATAAAGTATTATTGTTATCATTATTATTGTATTTTGGTGTATTTTTTAATTAAAATTTTTATTTGCTTTGAATAATTACAGGTATTATTATTATAATTATTATTATGATTATTATTATTATTATTATTTTAATTGGTATTACTATTACATTTTCGCCCCCCAGGCCCCGATGTGGGTCAGTGATCTATGCCTTGGTGGGCTAATCCCTGTAAAAAAAAAAAAAAAAAAATGCTCCACAAGTCTTTCGGTTTTCAGAGCTTTTCGGTTTTCGGAATTTCGGATAAAGGGTTGTCAACCTGTACTCTTAATGAATATGATGTATATCTTTTTGTATGAAACTCTGTCCTGCGTGGCAGTGAGAGGTGATACCTCCCTAGTGTCAAGACCTGGCTGAATTACTCAGAAAAGGCAAACTATACTCCATGCTTTTTCAATAAATTTGTTGAACTAAAAAATCTGTCCTGCATGGCAGTGAACAGTGACATCACCCACATATATATATATACTGTTATTGAATATGATATATTTCTTTGTGTATGAACCTCTGTCCTGCGTGGGAGTGAGAAGTAACACCACCCTCAGTGTCTAGACCTGACTGAATTACTCAGAAAAGGCAAACTATACACTAAGCTTTTTCAATAAATTTGTTAAATTAAAAAAAAAAACTGCCAGATGGCCATACCTCTGGCATTTGTAACACCGTGTTGGTCTTCTTTCATACGGCCTTACTCGCATCCCAGCAAAAGCGTGCTTGGTAGATTCTTGGGGCAACCAACCAGTGCAGTTACGCTGGTAAGCTTCCGTACTATTGAGAGCTGGTGTCCGATCAGCTCGGCCAGTTCTTCTTTTTCAAGGTGTTCTATCTCGGTGTGGGAGATGACTCCCATCACCAAGTTGTCCTCTGTGCGAGCTTCCACTAGTATCTGGATCGTGTTAATTTCTGTTATATTGGCTATTTGCTGGGCCTGTCCCAATTCCGCGAAGGTGACGATAAGGCCACCACTCACTGGTCTGCGGACGACCCTTGTCACCCCCCTGATTCCTAAGGAGTCAAAACACTTTCCTTGGACAAGGAGGTTTAGTTTCTAGCGCGAAGGGTATGTGACTGGATACAGTCTTACGACCTTAGCCTGGTCACAGGTTAGCCTCATCGTCAGGTTCACGTAGTACCTCAGGAGCCTACATCGGGGGGGGGGGGGGGAAACTTGACAACATCGCCTTCTACTCTGACCCTCACCGCCCACACTCCACCCGCATCCTCCACTCCCCCCACAGTGACCATTTCCCTATCCACACTACTCTCCAGTACGTGAGAATACCCCCCCTCCACCAAAGGGCCCTAGGCTCAGGCTACCCCTTGCCAACATACCTGCCTTCATCACTACCGTTGCCGAATGGTTTCAGGAGACCAACTCTACCTTGGTCTGTCCAAACAATGCACTACCCTCCTCCGCCCTGCCCCAAAACACCGCCGCCGTAACCGCCAGCCCAGGAGTCATTGGAATGTTAACTGCGACCCTTATGTTAAGTCTATCCGAGTATGGCACCGACTAGCAGTCGAATTGTTGAATTGTAACAGTTTATTTAGCCAGAAAAATACAGATACAGAGTGGATAATAATAACAATATTAACATGGTTGAGCCAGTTGAGAACCTGAGCTCTCTTTGAGGCACCTGATACATTTATCTCAAGGAAGTATTATGTAACATTTAGTATCATCTGGAATAATGCAATAGCATGGTGGTAATAAGTACATCTCATAATGTTACCACGGTTATCACTTCAATATTTATTTATTTTTTTATTTATTATTTTTATTTTTTTATTTTTTTTCTATTTTTTTTATTTATACATACATATACACATACCTATGCATATATACACACACACACACATATATATATATATATATGCAAGTAAATCACTGTAGGTGCGCGTGATCTAGGTATATGCTGATAACCACTAGGAAAGAAGAAAACACGAAGTTCCCAAGCGCTTTCGTGTAATTCACATCTTCAGGGGTGAGTACAGACTAGTCTGTACTCACCCCTGAAGATGTGAATTACACGAAAGCGCTTGGGAACTTCGTGTTTTCTTCTTTCCTAGTGGTTATCAGCATATATATATATATATATATATATATATATATATATATATATATATATATATATATATATATATATATATATATGCAAGTAAATCACTGTAGGTGCGCGTGATCTAGGTATATGCTGATAACCACAAGGAAAGAAGAAAACACGAAGTTCCCAAGCGCTTTCGTGTAATTCACATCTTCAGGGGTGAGTACAGACTAGAGAGAGAAATAACCCAGCAAGGCCCATCATTAGCTCAGTTGGGTCAATCCCTTATAAACTATCTAAATGGTTAGTTTCTTTACTAAATCCCCTAGTTGGCAACATTTCTAACTCCAATATCAAGAATAATATGGATCTGGTTGATAAACTCAATAACTTACACATTAATTATGATTTTAAACTGGTCAGCTTTGATGTAACATCACTCTTTACAAAGGTCTCAGTTGATGATTTACTAGAGTTCCTCATAGATTCATAACATAAGAACTGCGAGAGAGATTTAGGAGTAATGATAAGTAGGAACCTTAAGCCAAGTAAACAATGTGTTTTTGCTCGTAACAAGGCTAATAAAGTACTTGGGTTCATACAAAGGAGTGTTAGTTACAAGACTAGCGAGGTCATCCTAAAACTGTATCTTGCTCTTGTGAGACCACACCTGCATTACGCAGTTCAGTTCTGGTCACCGTATTACAGAATGGATATAGAATCCTTGGAAAGAATTCAGAGGAGAATGACAAGACTAATCCCGGGCATTAGGAACCTTGAGTATAGAGACAGGTTAAAGCATCTTAATTTGCACTCCCTTGAGAGACGTAGAGCGAGGGGCGACCTGATAGAGGTATATAAGTGGAAGGCAGGGCTAAACAAAGGGGACATTACAAAGGTAATCAAATTATCCAACCAGGAGCGAACTCGTAACAATGGTTTTAAATTTGACAAATTTAGATTTAGGCGTGAAATAGGTAAACACTGGTTTGGAAACAGAGTAGTGGATGAATGGAACAAGTTACCAAATATCATCATTAACTCGAATATGCTGAATTGCTTCAAACATAGGTTGGATGCTCATATGAGCAATAGGGGTTGGGTGTAAACGGGACTGCCCAGTATGGGCCAATAGGCCCGCTGCAGTTTCCTCCATTCTTATGTTCTTATGAACATAAGAAAGTGGGATACTGCAGGAGGCCGACTGGCCCATACAGGGCAGATCCCTTTCACACCCATCCCAGCACTTCCATGTGCCTATCCAACTTCGTCTTGAAGCTCCCTAGCATCCCCGATCCTACCATAGCACTCGGTAGCCTATTCCACATATCCACAACTCTATTACCAAACCAGTGCTTGCCTATATCCTTTCTGAATCGGAATTTATCTAATTTAAAGCCATTTGTTCTAGTTATTTCGTTATTACTGAGCTTCAGAACATCTTCCATTTTACCCTTGTTAATCCCACTTACCCACTTGAACACCTCTATCATATCTCCCCTAACTCTACGCCTCTCTAATGAATGCAAGCCTAAGCTTTTCAGTCTTTCTTCATATGGAAGGTTTCTAATATTATGGATCATTTTTGTCATTCTTCTTTGTACTCTCTCCAAAGAATCTATGTCCATTCTATAATAAGGACACCAGAATTGAACCGCATAATCCATGTGTGGCCTCACTAATGCTAGGTAAAGTTTCAAGATAACGTCAGCAGTTCTGTTACTCACACTCCTAGATATGAACCCAAGAATCCTGTTTGCCTTGTTGCGAACGCTAATACATTGTTTTCTAGGTTTCAAGTCTTTGCTAACAAATACACCTAGATCTTTTTCACAATCTGAGTTTTCTATTTCCGTGTTACCTAGTTTATACTTAACGTTTGTATTCGTCTTCCCTATCTGTAGTACCTTGCATTTATCAGTATTAAAATTCATTTGCCAGTCTACTGACCACTCATGTAAGGTATCTAGATCTCTTTGAAGGTGTTCAAAGTCACTGTCTGAATTTATCACTCTCCCCATTTTGGTATCATCTGCAAATTTACTAATCCTACTAGTTATACCGAAATCAAGATCATTAATGAATATAACAAACAGCAGAGGGCCTAATACAGATCCCTGGGGAACTCCTCTTTTGACCGCACCCCAGTCTGACTTTAATCCATTTATGCTGACTCTTTGTTTCCTACCAGTTAACCATGACCTCATCCATTTCAATAATGATCCACCTATTCCATGCGCTTCTACCTTCCTTATCAGTCTCTCATGAGGGACTCTATCGAATGCTTTACTGAAATCTAAATAAATCATATCATATGACTTATCATTATCTACCGCTTCATATACTTCTGAGAAAAAGCTAAGCAAATTTGTGAGACAGGAACGTCCCTGGGTGAACCCGTGCTGAGAAGAATGAATTAAGTTGACTGTTTCAAGGTGGCTTCTGATTTTTGTAGCAATAATTGACTCTAGCAACTTGCCTATGATTGACGTGAGACTAATGGGACGGTAATTTGATGCAATTGATTGATCACCTTTTTTGAAAATCGGAACTACATTTGCAAGTTTCCAAGCTTCTGGCACTAGGCCCGATTCTAATGACTTATTAAATGAAACTGCTAATGGATTACTCAACTCATCTCTACATTCTTTTAATATTCTAGCATATACCTCGTCTGGACCAGGCAATTTATGAGGCTTCAGTTTGTTAATTACTTTAAGCACATCGTTACTAGTAATATTGATGTTCATCAACATATTTTCTATACTGTCGTTATATACCTTGTGGACTTCTGGAAACTGTGCTAGGTTTTCATTTGTGAATATGGAGCGAAAAATGACTATTTAACGTACTACACATTTCTAACTCATCATCAGTCATTTCTCCTGTCGTAGTTTTAAGGGGACCTATTGTATCTCTAACCTTTGATTTATACAGTTGATAAAAAGCTTTGGGGTTATTTTTCGATTCGTTTGCTACCTTGATTTCATAATTTCTCTTTGCTTTCCTAATTTCTGTTTTTACCTGTCTTGTTAGGTTCTGATAGTAACTAAGTAAGTGATTTTCGCCTTTCTTAACTTTTCTATATACTCCTTTCTTTTTCCCTAGAAGATCTAAGAGTCTATTATTCATCCATTTTGGTTGGTTCCGTATCGATCTGAATTTTCTTTTAGGGATGTGTTTATTTTGAGCATTTTGGATTGTCGCAATAAATTGTTCATAAGTAACTGCTAAATTAAATTCGGGGTTCTCCAGTCCCAAGTTGACAGTTTCCGGAGGTGTGGGGGGGATTAATCTTTTGACCATAGGGTCATCCCTTAGGTCTCTCCTTAAGCTACCGCAATTAGCCTTCCTAAAATCCGGGATCAAGGCCGAATTTTCCTTCTTCCTGCCATCCCATATTATGTTAAAATATATGGCTTTATGATCACTGTTTCCTAGTTCGTCTCCAATCCCAACATCTTTTACTAGATTTTCATTATTACTGAGAACTAAATCGAGGATATTATTTCCTCTAGTGGGCGAGTTTATGAATTGATATAAAAAACTATCTTGTACTACTTCTAGAAAATCTTCAGATTCATTATCGCTAAGTTGATTTTTCCAATCTAAGCCTGAAAAGTTGAAATCGCCTTGAATACATACATTGTTTCCATCAGATGCCTTCTTTATTTCCTCCCATAGCAATTTACCATCGTTCCTCACCAATCTCTACCCAAATACTTTCATTGTCGCTATTTGTTTTAATGTTTGATTTATTGCAGCTTTTTAATGACACCCTGATATACACTGCTACACCGCCCCCTCTCCTTCCTACTCTGTCAAATTGAAATAGGTTATATCCTGGCATATGAAATTCTGCTAAAAAATGTTTGCTGTTTGAATTTATCCATGTTTCCGTTATTGCAATTATATCTATGTTCTCTTTACTAACAATGGCCCTGAGCTGGTCCATTTTGTTACACAGGCTTCTACTATTAGTATAATAAACACTCAATATATTTCTTCCGTTTCTATCTGTTTTACATTTATTTCTTTGATGTTTGTTATTATGACTAACTATATTTTCAGCATTCACTGCCCGTCTCGAAAGACGACTTCATCGAACTCATCAAACTATGTATTAAGGATTGCAAATTCGAATTCAATGGGGAATTTTATGCTTAAAAATTTGGTATGGCAAATCCACTCTCAATTGTATTAAGCAACCTATATATGGAATTCTTTGAAAAGAAACTATTAAGTAATATTTTACCATCCTCAGCAGTCTGGTTTACATATGTTGATGATGTACTGTGTCTCTGGCCATGTAATGAGGACCTAAAAGCTTTCCTGCCACAACTTAACAACTTAGCCCCCTCGATCAAATTCACTGTGGAATTAGAGCAAGACTGTAAATTGCCATTCCTAGACTGTCTGATACACAGAATAGGTAGCACGTTTAAGTTCAGTATTTATAGAAAACCAACTAATGTGTGTTCATACATTCATTATTATTCTGCCCACCATAATAAAGTCAAACAGTCAGTATTTTCAACAATGTTTTTACGTGCCTTGAGAATTTGCAGTCCGGAATTCATCGATGAGGAATATAAATATATATATAATATTGGCTCAAACCTTAAATACCCTAGATCTTTCATAGACAAATGCCTAAACATTACTAAGAAAACTTTTTATAGAACTGATCCCAAGCCCACCCATGACCATAAGAATATCTTAATATTACCATTTCACAAAAATTTCTCACACATTCCTTCACAACTAAAAACCTGGAACGTCAATGTGGCATTTAAAAACTCATGCACTGTTAAACAAATGTTAATCAAGAACTCCCCCAACAACACAATTGGTTGCATTTATAAAGTTCCTTGCAAGGAATGTAATATGTTTTACTTAGGCCAGACAGGTAAAGATCTTGCAACTCGAATTAAACAACACAAATACAGTGTTAGGACAGGCCAGGAATCCAATGCTCTGTTTGTTCATTTGAGGGATAACAAGCATTGCATTGACTGGGATAATGCCTCCTCAATATTACCATGTAATTCAATTGATAGTAGGAACATCATAGAATCTAGTCTTATTAAACATACCGAAGCATTCAACATGAATTTGAGTAACGGCATGTACAAGCTGGACAATTTTGTAATTAAGAAAATTTGTGACCAGGTGAGAAGGCCGGGTCACCTGACCATCTGACCTGACCACCAACCGTTGTGTGCTATTTAAAGATTAGTAGGGTCATTACCTAATACCTGACCATTGTGGACCTGGTCTCACCCTCCTCTGTATATATCCACCTTGATTTGCATTTCTCTCTCTAGTCTGTACTCACCCCTGAAGATGTGAATTACACGAAAGCGCTTGGGAACTTCGTGTTTTCTTCTTTCCTTGTGGTTATCAGCATATACCTAGATCACGCGCACCTACAGTGATTTACTTGCATATATATACATATATATATATATATATATATCTTGATAAAATCACACGGGAAAAGGGAAACAACGGAGCACCTTAGCTTTCGTCTTTATTCAAGACATCTTCAGAGGCCTCTGAAGACGTCTTGAATAAAGACGAAAGCTAAGGTGCTCCGTTGTTTCCCTTTTCCCGTGTGATTTTATCAAGATTTATCTTATCCACGTTTTCATTGTGGATCTACATGAAATATATATATATATATATATATATATATATATATATATATATATATATATATATATATATATATATATATATATATATATATATACACACATACACACACATACATACACATATACATATAAATTTGAGTGGAATTTAAAAACATAAGTATAATGGGGAGCAGTACAACCTGGGTTGTGCAGTAATAAGGTTGAACAAGAGGACAGAACTTTCAGGATTATGTCTAGTTGGCAATTATGTGTATTGCAATGGTAATTACTTATTTATTTACATGATAATTTCCGATAAAACGGATTTGGTGGTACAATAAAAGCAGGTACTGTAAATATAGTAAGTGTTACAAGAAATATTAAAACTTCGACAATAGATATTTCTTAGAGATGATTTAAAGGAAGGGAGCGTAGTCTTGGCTAGGATGGGTGGGGTTAAGTTGTTCCATACATTCACACCATGATATTTTATGGAGGTCTGGGACTGAGAGGAACGCATGGGGGGTGGTCTTACTACCTCTGGGTGCCTTAAGTTGTATCTCTGATTATTCCGGAACTGGAAATAATTATTGTCAAGCAAGTGATTGATAGATTAGTAAACAAAGAGGGCACAGCAGAAAGTATTAATATCTTCGAATTTTAAAAATTTCAATATAGCAAATTTTTCGTTTGTGTGATCTGTTTTTTTTTTCAAGTCGGTAAATGTCCGTACAACTCTCTTTTGTGCAGTAACCAGTGATTGTGTTTTGGAAGAGCCAGAGTCCCCCCATAGTGTGTGACAGTGTATCAGTTGTTGGTAAACAAGACCATGATAGATTTCTTTCATTGCTGTGAGAGTGAGTGACTGTCGAGTGTGATACATGATACCGCACTGTTTATTGATTTTACTGTGTATTGCTTGTATGTGGTTTCTCCAGTAAGTTTCTCATCAACAATAACTCTGAGGAATTTAGTATTTTGTTCGCGTTTGAGGACTATATTACCAAGGCATAGGGGGTTCAGGTCTGGAGGTAAGTTTTTTCTTCTGTGCAAGATCGTGTAGTGGCCTTTCTCAAGATTTAGGGTCAGTTTATTACGTATTACCCTCTGGTCACCACAGGTAGCAGGACGTCAATGAATGAGGCGGAGCTAAAGTTTATAACGTTACATCAGTCTGTCCTTATTGTATAATAGTCCTTGGGCGTTCCAAGGGTGCGGTGCTTTCAATACAGAGTTAAGCCCACTGAGCTTGTCAGTCTCGTTATCACTTAGTGTGTGTGTGTGTGTGTGTGTGTGCTTCCTCTAGCTTTCAGCTTCAGATGCTGGCACTTCTCGTGGCGAACAGGGATGCAACTTGCATAAGTCTTCCCCTGCCAGTACACAGCATCTTCACCATCAAGACTCCTGTTAAGCCTCTTCGTGGCAACACACGGTAACTGGGTGCCTCATGGGCCCAGGCTAGACCAGCGGAGGATCTCGGAGTAGCAGTGGGCCCCAGAGCGACGGCACATAGGCCCACTGGCAAGTGGACACGTCCTGGCGCCTACCAACCTCTGCCCCGCTGCTTTGCGGATTAACCTTGGTAGGTATAAGGCTGCGGAAGTAAACCCCGAACGAAAAATCTACAGTGGAGCCCCGCATCAGACAGACATGCTTACAGAGCTCCAAATAGACCCCGACGGCGGCATAGGCGGAAGAGGTGACCAACATGGATGATCGTCATACTCGATCTCTTAAAATTCTACAATGACAAGCATCTTCAAATACCTGGCGTGTTGCCTATTTGATGTTGCCAGTTTCAGTTTAAATATAATATTGGAGATTAACTTTCTACGGAATTCCTTTATTTGTGATGTCTGTAATAGTTAATATGATTTTATGGTTGTACTTACTTTATGCTATCCACATTTAAACTATAGAACTGCATAAACATCTAAATGTACTCAACAGAAAGGTCTGGTTAATATGTGAAAGACGGAGGTCGGCACATCACACTTGACGGGGAAGCCGTTTACTTGATGCTGACGAAATGTCAACAATGGCTCACTTTCCCGTTACTAATCAGGTCAAGCTGACTGCTGTGTATTTTTTTTTTTTCAAACACTCGATCATAATCAATTTTCGACCAGCTGAGTGACGTGTTATTTAGTCAATATAAGTTATTGTAACCTAACTTTTATTGAATGACATGAATTTTTTAACAGTGTTGATAATAATAATAATAATGACTACCAGCCAGGAGTAATATTACACTACTTCAGGGGTTAAACACAGGTGTTCGTTCAATAATTCTTATTTAGAAAACGATGCTAGAGGTATCCAATAAATGTTACCTGTGAGTTAACAATGAAATTTCATTTAATTTTATTCAGTGAAAAATGGGGTTACGTGTACTGTTTACAACACATTTTTTATCCAATACTTACATGTACAGTAACCTTCACTAGTGCGTTTACAGTAACTAGTGCAGTGTGGCAACGCTGTTTGTTTACATTCGACAGTAGGAACTAGCAATAGTAAACATATTATGCAATCAAATTAAAACAATATTAAAACATGATACTGATTTGTGTAATGTTTATATGACGAGCCTCTGTAAACACACTAGTGAAGGGGGATGTACTTCTCGTTTCCTTATATACATTGTCATTATTTGGGATCATATAACTTGTTTGTTGGCTAACCTAAATTTACTACCCTAGCACCAGGCGATATGCGATGCCGCGGTGGGTGTTATGATTTTCTCAGCTTACTTAATACCTGTTACACAACTCGCCGCCTTCCTAGGGAGAGGGAAACTGTCTTCCCTCTAGGAAGCATAAAATTTGAAAGATTCGAATTTGATGTAATTCGAATACAGTGTGAGATATGTCACTCAGTCGGACAATTTGCGTCAACCTATGTCCGTGCAAACCTCAGAATGAAAGCACCCACATTTGGTAAACAAACTCTACTGCAGCCTCAGACAACAGATGAACTAGAAAGTTGGATTTTTACCACATCGCCAAGGGTGAAATATCACCAAGAGTGCAAGTCACGAAGGATTGAAGGGAGAACGCTTGTTCCATTTCTTGTGGTTTATTTGGTTATTATTATTTACAGTTATTATTATTATTATCATTATTATTATTATTATTATTATTATTATTATTATTATTATTATTATTATTATTTTTATTATTATTATTATTATTATTATTATTATTATTATTATTATTATTATTATTATTATTAGTCAACATCAAAATAAAGTTTCACCAAATTTACATGCCATAAATAATCAAAATAATGTACAGTACAAATGCAACCATCCTTACATTCTTGTTCTGTGGTCTACTACTGACAGGTACCAATGGTGCAGAAGAAACAACAGCAGAGTGACTTTCTTTCTTCCTTTTTTTTAAAAAGATAATGCAGAAAAAATGTTTGTATGAATATTCACAATTACTACCCAAAGTTGTTACCTTTGCGGATGTTTTTTGCATAATTACTAAACACCGTTCTAGTATACGAATAAGTACAAACCCTGTGGAAAAATTACGAATTACAACTTAATGTACATAGAACAGTGTGCCATGGTTATATACGAACACTCATGACTAAATGCTGTTTTCCAAGAAAATGTAAAGAATACAAATCTGCTTGTCAGAGGAAGGAAAATATTTCTTTGAATGTACTCAAGAAATGGCCTGCTTCCCACTGACTCAGCGCCTTCTGGGCTGTGACAACGTTGACAAAGAGATTCAAATAAAATATGATTTTAGCAAAAGCAAACCGCTTACAAATTGTCTTGTTTACTTACGATCATTAAGATACGCTTAATAAATCATGGTGAATTGTTCTCCGACACCAGATTATGAACACTAGTGAATGAACAACGTACAGTGGCGAAGATGAACAATTGTGAATAAACAGCATTCAGTGGTGAAGATGAACAATTGTGAATAAACAACGTACAGTAGCGAAGATGAACAATTGTGAATAAAAAACGTACAATGAAGATGTACAACTGTGAATGAACAACGTACAGTGGCGAAGATGAACAATTGTGAATCAACAACATACAGTGGTGAAGATGAACAATTGTGAATAAACAACGTACAGTAGCGAAGATGGACAATTGTGAATGAACAACGTACAATGAAGATGAATGTTACGGCAAGCAGCAAACACATAAACAAACATTATGTTGGGCTGTAAGTCATGTCGTGTTTATTGGGTGTGCCTGCCCGTATGCAGTATGTAGAGTACGAAGATGGTGGAGATGAGAGGCCCAGAAGGAGGTTGGAGTGTGTGAAGGGAGTTTGTTTATGTATAATTATAATCACCTGACTCAGCCATAGCTGACCAGCCAGGGGGCCAGGCTATAGGGTGGGCATTTCAGTATAGCTACCCATATCTTAGAGTCAACACCTACCCTGGCTTCTCTCTAGACTTTCAACACATAAGTTTAACTAGTACTTATTGTGTACACAGGTAGACTGTGTCCATTGCATCATTTATCAGTGTGACAATATAGAAATATGGTAAATTGAGTACTCATTGTAAGTGTTAAGATTAGACTAATTACATAACCATGATTGTTATGTAAATATATATTGGATTAAACATTTATGTAGGAGTGCCTATGTATGAATTATTTGAAACACTGAATGAATTATATTCAACAGGTTTGACCGAATTATAATGTTCGTGTACTACGTGAAGAGTCTAAATATCCTTTAACCACCTGACTGGCGGTTCTAATGAACAACTGTGAATGAACAACGTACAGTGGTGAAGATGAACAATTGTGAATAAACAACATACAGTGGTGAAAATGAACAATTATGAATAAACAACGTACAGTGGCGAAGATGAACAATTGTGAATGAACAACGTACAATGAAGATGAACAACTGTGAATGAACAACGCACAATGGTGAAGATGAACAATTGTGAATGAACATCGTAAAGTGACGAAGATGAACAACAGTGAATGAAAGATGTACAGAGACGAAGATGAACAACGGAATTCCGGAAGGTAACGTAGAGCCGATTTTTCTCACATTTATAATATCATTATAATTATTATTATTATTACTATTATCATTGTTGTTGTAGTTACTGTAGTTGTTGTTTCATTATTAACACGCCACTTGGTTTAGAACGGTATAATAAGGTTCAAAATCCACAAAACAAAACATCCCCGTCTCTACTGAGGTGAGGTGAGAGTGCAAGGTGAAGGGAAGAACGTGTGTGTAAGACGGGATTCCCACATCCATGACCACTCTTACACCTCCCTGTCTCTACCACAATACTGTTCCTTCATACTCCCCCCCCCCTCCCTCCCTCCCTCCCCCACACCTTCCTGTCTCTACCACAATACTGTTCCTCAATACTCCTCCCCCCCCCCCTCCCTCCCTCCCTCCCTCACACCTTCCTGTCTCTACCACAATACTGTTCCTTCACCTTCCCTCCCTCCGTCACTCACACTCCACCCTCCATCCTTCCCTCACAAGAGTCTCCCTCATTACCTTTATATTTATCTACCGCCGTATGTCTTTCCAAGTTCCACTATATACTTTATCGTAATACCTTCCTCGCATAAACAACTGAAGGTTTTTGGTTATCCTTGGTCGAATTGCAATATTGTTGATCATTTATTGTATACCTGCACAGTCTATGTACACTTGTACAGTATACTTCACGTTGTCTATATGCCTACCGAACTGTATACCAGTATTTTCTTTATACGTAAACTTCACGGTTTTACCGAATATCTCTATATCTATCTATCTCTACTTCCTCCCGTAACCTCTCCGACCCCCCCCCCCCCTACCCTTTACCAAGAGCGTGCAAGTACCAACAGACCGCGGTCACTGAGGAAGTTGTGTTGCCTGGTCGCCTACGCACTGTACACAGGACGTTATGATATCTAGTGATTTAAGTTTACGGTTTAGTTAGAGGTGCTGTACATAATCAAACTCATACAAATGCACCAGTGGCAAACATACTGTACACTCATGTGCGTATATACTGTATACATAATCATTTACACGTGTGCGTGCCAGAAGCCTGAAGTTTTTCACATGATATTTCTTCACCCACTGCATCGAAGGCCTTTTGTAAATCTAAAGTTACCATCTCTGATCTCTGTGCAATTTCCATGAGCTGTTTGGATACTGATATGGTCAGCGTGATGGATCAAGCAGTTGTCACTAATCAGATTCAAGTAGGGGAGAGGGGGTCAGGTGGGGACACCAATCTATTATCCCGTATCATTTACTTGTTCTTTACACGGAAATTCAAGTTTGTAATGTTGCCGTGGAGACTTTTAACTTGTATGTTATCTTCACAACTGTCACACTTGTAACTAGAGTAAATGTGTGTGTGTGTGTGTGTTAATGTGCTGATAACCACATAGGAAATAAGAAAACACGAAGTTACCAAGCGCTTTGGTGTAGTTCACATGTTCAGGGGTGAGTACAATCTGTACTCACCCCTAAAGATGTAAATTCACGAAAGCGCTTGAATTAAATTGAATTGAATTGAATTGAATTGAAACAGTTTATTTAGCCAGAAAAATACAGATACAGGGTGGATAATAATAACAATATTAACATGGCTGAGCCAGTTGAGAACCTGGGCTCTCTTTTAGGCACCTCATATACAGTATACTATACAGTAGGGTGTGTCAATTTTGTCAACATGTTAAAAATCAAATTTGGTAGTCAAAATATTGTGCCTCTTTATGTCTAAACTTGAGATTAGCAAACAAAAATGAATTGAAATAACCCTCACCTACATCAATTATACCTTAAAGTTTCAAATATCAGTATTTCAACAAATTAATGAGACTTGATTAGAATTATTCACTTGAAATTAACTAATCTCATGTAAGCATATGGATTATGGAGTATTTTATGGTTCTATAGCTTGTGTACAATATGCATGTCAGAACATGAACATGAACAGGCTCTCCGTGTGGGACAGTTTAATTGTTGTTTTGACTTGTACCAAGCGTGAGGATAAGGCGCCCGGCTCACTCTCCTTCTAGATATCATAGACGGTGGTTTGCTCTCATTGCACTTGCACCTACTCTACCAGACGAATTCTACATTTTAATTATTGTAAGTAGGGCATATTGATTGTCGCAGTTACTTATATCATTGTATAAAACATTATGTTTTAAGAAATTATTATGTTATTTCTGTTACAGCATTTTTGATAAACAAATTGGTATTTTTTGAAACAACAATTGAATTATGAAACATTGAAATATTTTTCTATTTGTCAGATAGTGTGAAGATGTCAAAATTGAAGACAAGAAGTCAGTTGTCAACCCACTTGAGCCTGCTAGTTGGTAAAGGGAAGGAGCTTCCTGTATCAGAACTTCCAACAGTGAGAGACATGCTAAGATTAGGGTTACTCCTTCGAGAAAAAAATGCAAAGGACAGAAGGAACTATACAGATAAAGAACTCATAAATGACATGATAGTCCCTCTTCTGCATCAATGGACAAAAGCTAATGCACTATTCAAACCACCTGTGATTAATCAGTGTCGAACTATTGAGCTAAAACTAACGAAATTATGGCACAAAGCAGTTGAAACATCACTTGGTAAGGGAAACTTAGCCAGGAAAAATGAATTTCTGCACACACTTGATACTCTGTTTGACATTTTGACCTGCAAGTGCTCCATACAATTATGTTCTGAATCCAACTGTTCTCACTCAGGTAAGAGAGAAAATAATTCCCACAGTGATTGTGGTTGTCCTCGTGAAAAGAAGATCCCTGTTTTAGAGCTTGAATTTATAAAGGCACAGAGGACAAAGGCAGAAGGCCAAGGAAGTATGCAAATGGGTTCAATAGATTATTCAGAAACAAAGAAGCAGATTGCTAATGCCAAGAAGAGAGAACAAATCCGAGAGAGGGAACAAAAGAAGAAAATGAAGAGTGAAGAAGCCATCCAAAGAGAGGAAGAGCTGTGTCAAGATGTTTATCACTTCTTTGATAGTTGTTCTGATGAACAGGAAGCAACATCAGATGATAGTTCCAAAGAGCCATCTGAACCTTTACCAAAGAAAATGAAATACAACACAAGAAATATTTCAAACATTGCTTTAGCTAGTATTCGCCACCATGCTGGACTTCGTGAGGCTGCAGAAATTGCAACTGCCGCTTGGATAGATGCAGGCCTCATCAACCGGGAGGATGTATCTTTGGTGATAGATCATAATAAAATTAGAAGAGCACAAGAAAAAATAATGAAGGAAATATCTGATCAGCATGAAAAAGATTTAAGCGAGGGAGGGCTCTCCTGTCTTTTGTTTGATGGAAGAATAGATGACACAAAAGTTTTGCTAGAAGTAGAGGGAGTGAACAGAAAGTTTCCAGGTCTCATCAAAGAAGAACACTACTCTGTCTGTTCTGAGCCTGGTGGTCGGTTTTTGTTTCACTTTGCTCCCGAAACTGAAGTAGAAGGGAAGAAACATGCAGAGGTCATTGCTGATCATATTTTATGTTGGGTTCAGGAGAGAGGACTTAGCAGTTCACTGCAGGCTGTTGGTGGAGATTCAATTGCAGTGAACACCGGATGGCAGGGGGGTGTAATGACGCATTTAGAGAAAAAACTAGGAAGAAGACTTGTTTGGATTGTATGTGATTTACATACAGGCGAGCTACCTCTTCGTCATCTCATCCAGGAACTTGATGGTCCTACAAAGAGCAGCAACAAGTGGTCAGGTCCCCTTGGCATCATGCTGGATGAAGCAACACAACTAGAAATAAATACAACCTTTCCAAAGGTCGAAGTTGGCCCTCCCCTTCCGGCGTTGTCTGAAGGAGTCATCAAAGATCTCAGCACAGATCAATCCTATGCTTATCGTATTGCCCAAGCAATAAGATCAGGAGAAGTGCCTCAGTCATTGGCTCTCTTGGAGATTGGACCTGTCAGTCACAGCCGTTGGTTAACTACAGCTCTTCGTTTCTGCAGGATTTGGATTTCCAAACACGAATTGAAGGGCAAAGTGCTGAAGAATTTGAGGTTAATTGTTGAATTTATTATTGGAGTTTATCTTCCCCAGTGGTTTAGTGTGAAACTTAATCCTATGTGGGTGGATGGGCCCAATCACCTTTTGTTTCAATTGCAGCTAGTAAGAACACAGAGGAAGGTAGTGAGGGACAGCGTGTTACCTGTGGCAAGAAGGTCCGCTTGGTATGCTCGATCAGAAGCAGTTTTGCAAGCAATGCTTTGCAGTCAATGTACCAATCTCCGAACCGAGGCTGTAGAAGTCATTCTAAAGATTAGAGGAACGCTAATAGATGACGACCAGTTGGGAGACTGTTCGTTTCATTCAAGAAAAGTTCCCCCAATAAACGTCAATGCCACCAAATTGTCAGAATTGGTTGACTTGAGTTTGGAAGTCTTAGAGCCACCATTGACAACAAGTCTAACTAGCCAAGAATTGAGAAACCTTAAAGAGACTCCAATGCAGGTGCCGAAGTGGCCTTCCCACACTCAAAGTGTGGAGAGATGTGTGAAAATGGTCACAGAAGCAGCGGGCCATGTTTACAGCCACGAGAGGCGAGGAGGTTACATCAAAGCACAAATAGCAAGCAGACTACTGATGACAAGAAACCAAAGCAAAGAGAGTATGAAGGCATTGGTTACTTTCAAATAGACTACGGATAATAAAATATAATAATTTGAAACTTGAAACAGTAACATGTGTGCAAACGCTGGTTATGTTATAAATTCACAAATATGTACATTTAAAAATCCATTTGATGTAGGTAGGACTTATTATAAAAAAAAATTTATGCCAGAATATTGTTTTGCATGCTTAAAGACTACAATAAATTGCTACCAAATTACTCGATTTTCAATTTAGCCAGTTCACCCCCTAAATTGACACACCCTACTATACAGTACATTTATCTCAAGGAGGTATTATGTAACATTTAGTATCATCTGGAATAGTACAATAGCATGGTGGTAATAAGAACATCTCATAGTGTTACCACGGTTATCACTTCAATATTTATTATTTTTATTTATTTATTTATTTATTTATTTATTTATATATATATATATATATTTCATGTAAATCCACAATGAAAACGTGGATAAGATAAATCTTGATAAAATCACACGGGAGAATGGAAACAACGGAGTACCTTAGCTTTCGTTGTTTCCATTCTCCCGTGTGATTTTATCAAGATATATATATATATATATATATATATATATATATATATATATATATATATATATATATACATGAATTACAGTGGGACAGAAAAAAAATAAGTATAATTTCCAATAAAACGGATTTGATGGTACAATAAAAGCAGGTACTGTAAATATAGTAGGTGTTACAAGAAACATTAATACTTAGACAATAGATATTTTTTAAGATATGATTTAAAGGAAGGAAGCATAGTCTTTGCACGGATAGGTGGGGGTAAGTTGTTCCACACCTTCACACCATGATATTTTATGGAGGTCTGGGACTTAGAGGAGCGTATGGAGGGTGGTCTTAGTAGCTCTGGGTGCTTTAAGTTGTATCTCTGATTATTCCGGAACTAGAAATAATTATTGTCAAGCAAGTGATTGATTGATTTGTAAACAAAGAGGGCACAGCAGTAGGTGTCAATATCTTCGAATTTTAAATTTTTCAATATAGCAAATTTTTCGTTTGTGTGATGTTTTTTGTTTTTTTTTAAGTTGATCATTGTCCGGACAACTCTCTTTTGTGCAGTAACCAGAAATTGTGTTTTTGAAGAGCCAGAGGCCCCCCAAAGTGTGTGACAGTGTATCAGGTGTTGGTAAACAAAATCATGAAAGATTTCTTTCATTGCTGTGAGAGTGAGTGACTGTCGAGTGTGATACATGATACCGCACTGTTTATTGACTTTACTGTGAATGGCTTGTATGTGGTTTCTCCAGTTAAGCTTCTCATCAACAATAACTCCGAGGAATTTAGTATTTTGTTCGCATTTGAGGACTGTATTACCAAGGTACAGGGGGTCCAAGTCTGGGGGTAACTTTTTCCTTCTGTGAAAGATCGTGAAGTGGGTTTTTTCAAGGTTTAAAGTCAGTTTATTTCGTATTACCCAGGTCCTGACTTTAGATAATTCAGTGTTCATTGTTCTCATCTAGGAATGGAGGTCTGAGTTGTTTGCATAGAGATTACTATCGTCTGCAAATAAGTTGTATTTTATGAGTGAGCTGGCGTGGACTATGTCGTTCATGTACAAAAAAAACAGTACCTGACCGAGAATGGAACCTTGGGAGACTCCATACAAGACTGGCATGGAGTCAGATTGGTGATTATTATAGCAGACATACTGCATCCTGTTGGACAGACATGAGGTAAACCAATTGTGGGACAGGCCCCTAACGCCGTAATGGTCAAGCTTTGAAAGGAGGATGGTATGGTCGACAGTATCGAAGGCTTTAGAGAGGTCCAAGAATATACCGACTGTGAACTGACTGTCATCAAAGGTATTTAAGATTTCATTAGTAAAGGATAACAGAACACTCTCAGTCGACCTTCTAGCTCTAAATCCAAACTGGGAGTCTGTAAAGATGTTATTGGCATTGCAGAAGGAATTTTATCTATTACATGCTAGCTTTTCCAGTATCTTACACGTGGCTGGGAGGACTGATATGGGGCGGTAATTCTTGAAGAGACCTTTGTCCCCAGATTTTTCATATGCTGGGTGAACTTTAGCAATTTTCAGTTTATCAGGAAAGACATCACTAGTGAAGGAGGAGTTACAAATGTGTAGGAGAACAGGTAGTAATAAGTGGGCTACTTTCTTAATGATGCTCATTGGTATATTGTCTTCGCCTGCTGCTGCATCTTTGGACATTTTTATGATGGCCAGTAATTTATCTGCTGTGACAGGGGATAAGAACAGCTCATTTTGCTGTCTCTTTTGCAGGTAGGCTCTAAATTCCTCATGATCAGGGATGCTCTCTGCTAGATTTTTGCCAACATTAATAAAATATTCATTGAATTGGTTGGCAATGGGGGAGGGTTCCGTTACAACTGAATCATTTATCATAAAAGCTGAGTGGGGGGCCGAAGGCTGAGTATTCCTGTTCTGAATAGAATTTATGACATTCCAGGTTTTCTTACTGTCGCCTGATGTTGACTGGAGCTTATTTGTATAATAGTTACGTCTGACATTTCTAACTGCTTGAGTTACTCTATTTCTGATACTTCGGTAAGCATCACCGAAAGTTATGGGTCTTTTTGCAAATTTCCTTTGGAGTTTGTATTTTATTTTTATTATTATCTTAATACAGTTTTCACTGACTTAGTCTTGAGCGGGAAGCATTTATCAAAGCAAGCATTGAAGATGCAAGAGAAGTTGCAGCTGTTCACGTTAGGGTTGTCGGGGGCATAGACAAGATCCAGTTAGCATTCATTAGGTTGTTTTCAAAAAGGAGCATGTTGTCGGTGCAGTAGTCTCTGTATTGGATTAAGACTCTACTAGACCTATCAGGTCTTGTAGCTGTTTTATACATGGCAAAAACTGGGAAGTGATCTGTGATATTGTTATAAATAATTCCACTTGCTAGGTTGTTAGGAGTGCTTCCTGTCTTCTTTAAACTGGTCCATTTGCTGTAGACGGGCTTTAGTCATACCTGGGCAGAAATCTTCGTTGACAAAGAGAGTGGTGCCTTTCAGGTTACTGCGTTGATACAACACACTTTGTCACGGTCAGAGGGAGATGAGAATTTTGTTATGATGTCACGGGGGCGTTTTTAGTTAGTTAATGTAACAAATTTATTAGCAAAGCTTGTAGTACAGTTTGCCTATTCTGAGTAATTCAGTCAGGTCTTGACACTTAGGGTGGTATCACTTCTCACTGCCACGCAGGACAGAGATTCATACACAAAGAAATACATCATATTCATTAACAGCTATACATGTATAGAGGTCAGATTCATGTGGGTAATGTCACTCTTCACTGCCATATAGGACAGAGGTTCGTACACAAAGAATGCATCATATTCATTGACACTATACATAGGTCAGATTCATGTGGGTAATGCCACTGTTCACTGCCATGCAGGACAGAGGTTCGTACACAAAGAAGGAAATACATCATATTCATTTGCAGTATATGTAGGTCATTGGTTCACATACATTGGAGTCATATTCTAATTGAAGACTAATCAGTGTGGGCTAGCAAATTTGGGATAAACAGCAAGAATGTCCTCAAGCACCCCTGACTCAATGTAGTAATTACATAGTTCAAGATACAATAAGTCAGGTGGCCTGAAGTCTTTGACAGTGTCACATTCAATAATATAGTGTTCAAGTGTATGCTTTAGAGGTTTATCACAAACTTTACATGCTGAGTGTTCCGGTATGGGTACAGCGTTACTAACTTGCCAGATGTGTCTGTATCCAAGCCTAATTCTGGCAACTGCTACATCACATTGTCTGGTTCTGTCCTTATGCTGGCCATACCGGTACCTCTTGTCACAAAATTTGTCATATTTACTAATGCTACAACTGCCAGGGTCTCTCTGCATTTCTCGCTTCTTCTAGATCAGAGTTCATGATTCTGACTTGAATGTTTTTAATTACAGCATTGGACAGGCCAAGGTCACGGTCAACATTTTCTTTCTTACATGCCTCATTGGCAAGTCTATCAGCACGGTCATGATACCTGATTCCAACATGGGACGGAATCCACACAAATTCGATACGAAAGTTGTTCTCAATGGCAGTTATCACATTCCTTTTAATATCACAACTTTAGACATAGAGAGTGACGGGCTGTTCAATGATTTCAAAGCACTTTGAGAGTCACAGAATATCACCCCACCTCCATTTTCTTTGAGGTAGTCTTTGGCTAAGTAGATTCCAGTCAGTTCACTTTGTGTTGTGCTCGCCCAGTTGTTTAGCCTTTGTTTGTTTGACACTATCATCTCTTTTTCTTTATATATTACAATTGCACAGCCTGTTCTACCTGTGTTTGTCTGCACAGAACCATCAGTAAAAGCATAACATTCACTTGATTTAATACTCTCTATGTGTCTGTTAATAGTTTCTATTGTGCCACATCTCACCACATCGGTGTTTAACATTTGCTTACTACCAACAGGAGTGTAATTAATAGGAACTGATATATCCAGTCAAGGAGGAATGGCATTAATAGGTTCGTCTGGGGTGATTGGGACATTCAGTTTCAAGAGATCTGCAACACTTTTATGAAGCTACGCCCCAAAGAGAGTCTTTTGTGGAAGGTTTGCGAGCTGTAGTTTGGGAACCATTGTTCTTCAAAACTTTGACACATGACACGGTATTAAGTAGAGCTATCCTCTCAGAGAGGGAGGGTAGTCCGAGCTCTTTCCTCATGTTTACAATTCTGGTTGATTTTGGGCAACCTAGAATGATGAGCACGGCTTCATTTTGCACTACCTCAAGGCTCTTGAGTTGCTTAGGCGGAATAGTCACAAGATGGATAGCATGATAGTCAACTACAGAACGAATGAAGTGAAGATAGAAAGTACGAGCATAGGTGATGTTAATTCCATAGCCCTTGCCAACAAGGGTTCTGAGGGGTTTAAGCGGCTGCATTAGTTTGGCATGAAGGTTGCTGACAAAGTTTGCATCATTCACACAAATTCCAAGATATTCATAGGAGCTACATAGTTCCAAGGGCATGCTGTTAATGTTAAAATCAAGAGGCAGAGGGTGAGCAGGACGAGGATTGAGGACCCTCGTCTTGTCAACAGATGTTATGAGACCACATTCAACAGTTCTCCAAGCAAATACATCCAGCAAGGCTTGGAGCCTGAGTTTGGTTTGTGTCATAATGCAGATATCATCAGCATAGCATATTACGGCTTCATTTGGCTGAACTGGAATGTCAGCAATAAGCTTGTGTATCAGTATATTAAAGAGCATAGGACTTAACACTCCTCCCTGAGGCGTGCCAAGCTCAAATGATCTCATTCTGGTACTTTTAACTCCCCTAAACCGAACACTGGCATACCTGTTGGACAGATAACCCCTTATCCATGTCAGGAGGTTACCTTGGATGCCAAAATTAGCTAGTTGCTCAGGTATAATGTCTCTATTAGCTACACCAAAGGCTGATTTAAGGTCTATGAATGCTGTTTGTGTCTTATCTTTTGAGTGAACAAGATAATCTGCAAAGCATGTCTGTGTGCTACGCCCGGGCATGAACCCGCACAGATTAGGGGCCAGTTTGTCTTTGACTTGAAACATGAGACGGTTTAGAACAACTCTTTCAAGGACTTTACACATACAGGATGTGAGTGAAATTGGCCTGAAGTTTGGAGAGTTAGCTTTAGGGATTGGAACTATTTTTCCATGAGTCCATGTCTAAGGCAGAATACCCTGTGTGAGGCTCATTTGATACAGGTCAAGCAGTGGATGGTTAGGGATCACATTCAACAATCTCAAGGTGCTATAGGTTATAGCATCCTCACCAGGGGAGGATGACTCACCTTTCATTAGTGCTGTTGTTAGTTCGTGGTGCGTTATAGGAAACTGGTCGGTAAGGTCTGGTGAGGAACAGGCTATTTCAATTTTGAAACCCCTATTAACGTGTGTGGTGTTAAGATATTGCTGTATGTCAGGAGGCAGGGAAGTGATTTGTGACACTCTAGACCAGGGGTTCTCAACCAGGGGGGAATTCCCCCCAGGGGGGGAATTCAGGTTTTCAGGGGGGGGGGGGGGGGAAACTGATTCGGGAGCAAGAGATATGTTCGATGAGAAATCAATCACAGAATTTTGGCCTTGATGTGCGATTCCTACCCAAAAGTGGCAGAAAGAGCTATCCGTGCATTGCTTCCGTTTGTGTCGACATATCTTTGTGAGTCAGGCTTTTCAACTCTGTTGCAAATTAAAACGAAGCAACGTAGTAGATTAGAGGTAGAAAATGACCTGCGTTGTGCCCTTTCAAGCACTCCTCCGCGTATCCCAGAATTGGCGAAGAAAAAACAATCACAGGTTTCTCATTGACTGTAATCTTCATCTTAATAAAATTAATTAGAAATTTACAATATCCTGGTATTCTATTGAACTTTTTGTTTATTGCATTATGCTTCAGTTTGGTCTGTTAAGTAATTCATTATAAATATAAAAAAAACTATTTTACTTTTATTCAAGTTTTATAAATCCATCAACATTTTCAATTGGCATTTAATTTGTAAAACTCCACTATAAAAATAATCCATGTAAAATTGTAAATGTATATGTACTAATATGGAAAAAATAAAGGATTTTCAGTATTATATGCATATTATTTGGAATGCATTTTTTGAGGCAGACAATCTTGGAAAGGAGGGGGGAATGACATTCTGACATATGGTGAAAGGGGTGCATGAGTCAAACAAGGTTGAGAACCACTGCTCTAGACCATTGGTCTAATAGCATGTCAGCATATTCTACAGGGCTGTGATGAAGCTGGACTGGGGTGGGTGACTTGGTAATGGCTCTAATTTTGTTCCACACTTCTGCTTGAGTGGTTGTTCTATTAATCCCCTGTAAGAATTGTTCCCAATAGGTGTTTCTCACCTGACCTTTGAGTTCACGAAATTCTCTGTTTGCTTTGAGGAATGCCAAGAGGTTATCACTAGTATTATTTTGCTTATAAGTGTTGGCAAGCTGTTCTACATTCACTCCTTCTTTGGTGAGGATGGGGTCATGTGCCCACAGAGGTGGTTTAGTGCTGCCCCCCTTCCTCCATGACCTAACCCAGGTGGTATAATATGTGGTAATGACATTTACAAGATCACATTAAAATTCATCCACTGACCCAGGTGTATATCTAGCATACCATCTGTGGATGTAGGCCTTGAAGTGCAGTTTAAGATTATCTGGGATGTTAATTCTGAGCTTAGGATGGGGTTCACACTTGACATCAGCAACAATGTACTCAGTAAGTATTGCATAATGATCACTGACTAGGTGGTCTAGATGACCTTAGCCTTGACATTACTGTCTACTAGGTTATACCCAATCACATAATCAAGTCTGCCCCCGCCATCAGATGTGTCACTTTGTCTGTGTCGTATACAGTGATATTATGATTATTGATGTAATTCACGAACACCCTCCCATTAGAGTTACACTGGACATCACCGAGGACAGTGTGACGAGAGTTAAAGTCACCCATACACAGCATAGCAGTGTTACCTGATGCCTTTGGTTACACGTCCGCTCGCAGTTCATTACACCGAACATAGATGTTATACAGCGAAAATTGACTGTTTGCCGTCTTTACTGTAAATTGTTGATAGTGAATACTTTCATCAGTGTGAGTTTTAATCCATTTACAGTTTCCCGATGCGTTGAACACGATCAAACTTTACTTCAGGAAGTTTAAAATGGTCATTCAGCAGGCGTGAAATTTTGCGTTGGGATGTCTCCCAGTTCTCGTGGATGTCTTCAGGGATACCGGCAATCCCCAGGTTGTTTCGCCGCCCATGTCATCCACATAATCCACCCGGTCTGCTATTGTCGTTAGTTCCGTTTTGAGCTTCGAATTTTCTTCACCCAGCTGTTGAACTTGGGTCTTGAGTGTTCCATTCTCTTTAGCTTCAAAGTTCAACATTACTTGTAAGTCACTTATTTCCCCTTGCGAGAATTCCAACCTTCTCTTAATCTGCAGCGGGCCTATTGGCCCAGCTGGGCAGTCCCATTTACACCCAACGCCTATTGCTCATATATCCATCCAACCTATGTTTGAAGCTATCTAGCGTATTCGAGTTAATGATGATATTTGGTAACTTGTTCCACGCATCCACTACTCTATTTCCAAACCAATGTTTACCTATTTTGCGATTAAATCTAAATTTGTCTAATTTAAAACCATTTTTACGAGTTCGCAACTGGTTGGATATGTTGAGTACCTTTGTAATGTCCCCTTTATTCAGCACCGACTTCCATTTATACACCTCGACCATATCACCCCTCACTCTACGTCTCTCGAGGGAGTGCAAATTAAGAAGCTTTAACCTGTCTCTGTACTCAAGGTTCCTAATGCCCGGTATTAGTCTTGCCATTCTCCTCTGAATTCTTTCCAGGGATTCTATATCCATTCTGTAATACAGTGACCAGAATTGAACTGCATAATCCAAGTGGGGTCTCACAAACGCAAGATATGGCGTTAAGATGACCTATTAGCCTTGTTTCGAGCAAATTCACATTGCTTACTTGGCTTAAAATTCCTACTTAGCATTACACCTAAATCTTTCTCGCAGTCGGATTTCTCAATAACATCGTTGTTCTTCTGGTATCTGGTTTCCCTGTTTACATCTCCTATACTGAGGACTTTACATTCGTCCACATTAAATCACATCTGCCATTTTACAGACCATTCGAAATTTTTTTTTAGATCTTCCTGTCGTTTTGAGGAGTCATCGTCAGATTTAATTACACGCCCTATTTTAGTGTCATCAGCAAATTTACTTATGTTGCTGTCTACGCCGATATCAATGTGGTTTAAGTATATAATAAATAATAATGGTCCGAGTACTAAGCCTTGGGGAACTCCACTAGTGACGTTGCTCCAATGGGATTTAGTGCCGTTAATGCTCACTCGTTGTTTCCTGTCTTGTAACCACGCCCTAATTCATTTTAGAGTATCTCCTTTAATGAGATGAACCTCCACTTTTCTTATTAGTCTTTCGTGGGGGACTCTGTCGAAGGCTTTGCTAAAGTCGAGATATACCACATCATAATTGTGCCCCTCGTCCACTGATTCGAAAACAGATGAAAAGAATGTTGAAAGAGTAGTTAGACATGAACGCCCTCTTGTGAAGCCATGTTGGCAATCATTGATCAACTTGTGCTTCTCCAGGTGATTTCGAATAGAGTTTGAAATGATTGCTTCCATTAATTTGCCAACAATTGATGTTAGACTGATTGGTCGGTATTACATTTGCTACCCTCCAGGATTCTGGTACTACACCCGTTTTTAAGGACATGTTAAACAACTTTGCAAAGGGCATACTAAGCTCTTCCTTACATTCCTTTAATACTCTGGCAAATATCTCAATGGGACATGGTGACTTATTAGGCTTTAGTTTGTCTATTTGCTTACTAACATCGTTACTAGTCACTACTATCTCACATAATTTATTTTCTTCGCTATCTCTGTATAGAGTCCGTGCCACGGGTATCATGTTTAAATTTTCGGTGGTGAAAACTGTTGAAAAATATTTATTCAGATTATTGCTCATTTCTCCGTCGTTATCAGTTAGCTAATGGTAGCTGACTGTATAGGTCCAATCTTTTCTCGTGTTATAGTTTGATACCTTTGATAGAATCCCAGGGGTTTGCCTTCGCCTCCCTTCTTTCTTCAGTTCATTATTCCTCTTTGTTTTTCTTCTCTCGGTCTTACCCTACCGGCCAATACATTATAATAATTTCGGAGGTAGACTTCACCACGATTTATTCTCCTTCCTATTGCCTTCCTTTGTCCAATAATATTCTTTAAATAATTATTTATCCATTTAGGGTCATTGTTGTTTGATCTGAGTTTTCTGTATGGTATGCTCTGCCTTTGTGCATTAAGTAACGCATTATTTAAATTGTTGTGGAACTCGGCAACCTCAGATCTCGTTATCTGGTCTCCCGGGAAGGTGAGGTCGCCCTCTGTGGGTACTTTGTGAGGGGTCACCTCATGTGAGGTCATGTAGATCACCCGCAAGCATGATGCCCCTTCTATCAGCTGCCTCTTCAAACTATCAAAGTTTGCCCTTCTGAAATTTGGGACTTAAGTGGAATTTTCCTTGTGGCTTCCCTGAACTTCTAACTGGAATCTAATATTTTTTGTGAGGGCTGTTAGCAAGTTCGTTCCCTACCTCGACATTACTAATAAGGTTTTCTCTGTTTGACAGAATTAAATCGAGTATATTATTACCCCAGGTGGCTTTGGTTCTATGTTGGCTTAGGAAACAGTCCTGGATTGTTTTATGAAAATCCTCTGATTCTGAGTTACCCATAAGGTCACTGCAATCTATTTGGCTAAAGTTAAAGTCGCCTATTATACAGACTTTGCTATGTATGGAAGCCCTGCTCATCTCATCCCAAATAAGTTGCTCATTAACTCTATCAAGATTAGGAGGTCTACTTATTACTTCTGTGATTAATTTTTTCCCTACCATCGATTAGTTCTATCCAAATTGTTTCTGTATTCCGCTCTGTTTTTATTACCTTATTCATTTCACACTTCAGATTATCCCTGACATAGATTGCTACTCCGCCTCCTTTCCTAATCTGCCTATCGGAATGGAATAATTTGTAACCTGCAATTTGGTATTCGACAAGTAGACGCTGGTCAGCCTCTTCTAGCTTCCTGATGGTCTCCTTATTCATTTGTTGTATGATGTCCTGTTTGAAAGTCCGTTGGACTTCCATTATCACATCAGTCAGCTGTTGTTTCGTGAAATTTGAATTTTTGATACTAGCAGCCAACTTAGACATATTGGAGCTAGTGAGGGCTGAGTAGCTGGCATGTTAAGCAACTTTGCTAAGGGCATACTAAGCTCTTCCTTACATTCCTTTAATACTTTGGTGTAATGACGATTTAACCAACAATGGGCAATTGTCCTTTTACGAGAGAATGTAGGAGATTATTGACAGAGCTCCACTAAGAACACGTTCACCATACAGTCTTCAACTGACTTGAATATCGGTCACATGAGGCTATATGTCAGCAGGTGATGGTACGCGGAGGACAACTGAAAGTATTTTGTTACGTGGCAGGAAATGATGAGCTGTTCTTCATCGCCCTTTACTTTTATATAATCAATTCGGGTAATGTAGCTTATATAATTAATACATGTAATTAGTCCACATTAATTAAATATAAGTGCTCCTGTTTGTTCATTTGGCAGAGGCTAATACAAGATTAAACATCTGATACAGATTCAATACTAAATCAGACAATGAGGATAAGTTAACAACTTGATATTTGAATCCCCCCCCCCAAAAAAAAAAACACATATGTGTCATATTAATACGCATGAGCAGTGCAAACACTTATGTGCCATATAAACATTAATGCACTGTATAAACACATATACACTATACAAACACTTAAGGGCCATACAAACACTTAAGGGCCATACAAACACTTATGGGTTGTACAAACACTTATGGGTTGTACAAACACTTATGGACCATAAAACACTTATAGACCATACAAACATTATGGTCTGTACAAACTCTTACGGGCCATACAAACACTTAGAGGTCGTTGTCACAGAAACGTGCTTATTATTTATATTTATAATTGTATTTCTATAATATCTGTGGGCCATGCCTCCCCTCTTTTAATATTGTGAGGGTTTTTCCTATGTTATTACGTTATCCTGTGCTGGTGTAAGAGGGCAACTTTCTATGTTTGGGAATTACCATTTTTATTTCTATAACCTTATGGTTATTTTTCTTTTACTCTCAGCTTTACTTAGTTGTATTATATTCTGTGGATTAACCTGGGAGAACCACCTTAACTTCTATATTATTACATATTTGTATAATTATTATTCTTCATCCTAGCGCTGCCACCACCCATGCTTTCTTTAGAATATAGCATAGACAATGAACCTCTCATTGACAGTGGTAGCGTGGTAGACACGAAAGGTTAGGCCCTTGCTAGTATTAAATATTTTCAGGGATACCAATTGTTAGAAGGAATGAGCGGTGATACACATTCTACTGAATCAACATTTATTAAAATCAAATCTGAAGACTAATAATTTGAACCTTTACTCACAACAACAAAAATTAGGTTCAATCACTTATTATGTTACTGTAGCACTTAGACAACACAAAACTGACCGATTGGTCGTACTTTATAAGTAGCAAAATAGATCCTCAATTATCAGAACAATATTTAATAATTATACCTCTTAAGGGTATTATTACACAACAGTGATACTAGAGTGATGGTCATTCTCAACACATGTCAGTAGCACAGTGATATTATTACATTACTTGTTGCATCATGTTATTACTGGATAAACAGACATGAACGTACACGAGCCCATCTCAACTGTGAATATAGCAGGTCTACTCACTAGAGGAAAGGTCACGGCAGGTTTAGCTCCCGAGGATTTGTTGTTAGTAATGGCTAGTACTACTTGTAAACAGGGCTGTGCTCTTCTGAGGGCCGAGCTTCTGGCCAAGTTAGAGAAGGTCAAGGAATAAAACTTCAAATAAAAGGAAGTGATAGCAAGGATGAAGGAAGAAACGAAACAAGGAAAGCCCGTGTCTGACGAAAACTCAGGCGAAAGGAAGGTTGTGAGGAGAGGGACGATCAAACTGGTGGTGAAAAAACACACCAAGGATACGACAACAACAGCTAAGTGTACCAACTCTTTCAGTCTTTTAATAGACGAATTGGACAGTAGCATAATCAGGGACAAGGCTGACAAGGAAGGTAAGAAAACCTTAATTGTTGGCGATTCCCAGGTACTGCACCTGGATAGAGCTTTTTGTGGTAAAAATAAGAATAGGATGAGGGTTTATTTGCCAGGAGCTGGGGTGGGGGATTATGTTGACAGGATGGACAATATCTTGTCTGGTAATGGGAACAAACCCATCATCCGCCTTAGTGCAGGAGGCAATGATATTGGCCAGTGTGGGAGTGAGGAGCTCCATGATAAGTTCAAGACAGCTATAGAACGTATTAGGTTGAAGAGAGAGGTCCCTATCATATGTGGTGTCCTGCCTAGAAGGAGAGTTGGCAATGAATGGTTGTCAAGGGCAGTTTGTGTCAAAGGCCATCTTGACAGTTATTGCAAGTCAATATCAGGGATGGGGTACATCTGTCTAGTGCTAGGGTGGCAACCTTGGGTGGCTCTCTCGAGAGGGCAGCTCAAAAGATGTCGAAGTCTTTTTTAACTGCTAGGGCACATATGTGCACAGGGGTGGAGGGGACTGCAGTGGGAGGGGGTAAACAAAGTGAAAGGGTATAGAGAAATAGTGCTAGGAATGATGACAAAACCAAATTAGGCAGGGAGTTAAAATCTGAACGTGTCAAAGAGAGGACTCAGAATACGACTAACTTAAATGTCTACTACGAAAACAGTAGGTGTACGAAAAGCAAAATGGATGAAATCAGGGCGTTGGTATGTACCGAAAAAATCGATATAATAACATTCACCGAAACATGGATAAACTTACACTGACGTGAGTTACCTGTGAATACCAAATTGCAGGTTACAAATTAATCCATACCGATAGGCAGATTAGGACAGGAGGCGGACTAGCAATCTATGTCTGGGATAATCAGAAGTGTGAAATCAATAATTAAATGAAAACTGAATTGAATACAGAAACTATTTGGATAGAATTAACAGATGGTAGGGAAAAATTAATCACAAGAGTAATATATAGACTTCCTAATCTTGATAGAGTTAATGAGCGACTTAATTGGGATGAAATGCACAGTAGGGTGTGTCAATTTAGGGGGTGAACTGGCTTAATTGAAAATCGAGTAATTTGGTAGCAATTTATTGTAGTCTTTAAGCATGCAAAACAATATTCTGGCATAAATTATTTTATATATAAGTCCTACCTACATCAAATGGATTTTTAAATGTACATATTTGTGAATTTATAACATAACCAGCGTTTGCACACATGTTACTGTTTCAAGTTTCAAATTATTATATTTTATTATCCGTAGTCTATTTGAAAGTAACCAATGCCTTCATACTCTCTTTGCTTTGGTTTCTTGTCATCAGTAGTCTGCTTGCTATTTGTGCTTTGATGTAACCTTCTCGCCTCTCGTGGCTGTAAACATGGCCCGCTGCTTCTGTGACCATTTTCACACATCTCTCCACACTTTGAGTGTGGAAAGGCCACTTCGGCACCTGCATTGGAGTCTCTTTAAGGTTTCTCAATTCTTGGCTAGTTAGACTTGTTGTCAATGGTGGCTCTAAGACTTCCAAACTCAAGTCAACCAATTCTGACAATTTGGTGGCATTGACGTTTATTGGGGGAACTTTTCTTGAATGAAACGAACAGTCTCCCAACTGGTCGTCATCTATTAGCGTTCCTCTAATCTTTAGAATGACTTCTACAGCCTCGGTTCGGAGATTGGTACATTGACTGCAAAGCATTGCTTGCAAAACTGCTTCTGATCGAGCATACCAAGCGGACCTTCTTGCCACAGGTAACACGATGTCCCTCACTACCTTCCTCTGTGTTCTTACTAGCTGCACTTGAAACAAAAGGTGATTGGGCCCATCCACCCACATAGGATTAAGTTTCACACTACACCACTGGGGAAGATAAACTCCAATAATAAATTCAACAATTAACCTCAAATTCTTCAGCACTTTGCCCTTCAATTCGTGTTTGGAAATCCAAATCCTGCAGAAACGAAGAGCTGTAGTTAACCAACGGCTGTGACTGACAGGTCCAATCTCCAAGAGAGCCAATGACTGAGGCACTTCTCCTGATCTTATTGCTTGGGCAATACGATAAGCATAGGATTGATCTGTGCTGAGATCTTTGATGACTCCTTCAGACAACGCCGGAAGGGGAGGGCCAACTTCGACCTTTGGAAAGGTTGTATTTATTTCTAGTTGTGTTGCTTCATCCAGTTTGATGCCAAGAGGACCTGACCACTTGTTGTTGCTCTTTGTAGGACCATCAAGTTCCTGGATGAGATGACGAAGAGGTAGCTCGCCTGTATGTAGATCACATACAATCCAAACAAGTCTTCTTCCTAGTTTTTTCTCTAAATGCGTCATTACACCCCCCTGCCATCCGGTGTTCACTGCAGTTGAATCTCCACCAACAGCCTGCAGTGAACTGCCAAGTCCTCTCTCCTGAACCCAACATAAAATATGATCAGCAATGACCTCTGCATGTTTCTTCCCTTCTACTTCAGTTTCGGGAGCAAAGTGAAACAAAAACCGACCACCAGGCTCAGAACAGACAGAGTAGTGTTCTTCTTTGATGAGACCTGGAAACTTTCTGTTCACTCCCTCTACTTCTAGCAAAACTTTTGTGTCATCTATTCTTCCATCAAACAAAAGACAGGAGAGCCCTCCCTCGCTTAAATCTTTTTCATGCTGATCAGATATTTCCTTCATTATTTTTTCTTGTGCTCTTCTAATTTTATTATGATCTATCACCAAAGATACATCCTCTCGGCTGATGAGGCCTGCATCTATCCAAGCGGCAGTTGCAATTTCTGCAGCCTTACGAAGTCCAGCATGGTGGCGAATACTAGCTAAAGCAATGTTTGAAATATTTCTTGTGTTGTATTTCATTTTCTTTGGTAAAGGTTCAGATGGCTCTTTGGAACTATCATCTGATGTTGCTTCCTGTTCATCAGAACAACTATCAAAGAAGTGATAAACATCTTGACACAGCTCTTCCTCTCTTTGGATGGCTTCTTCACTCTTCATTTTCTTCTTTTGTTCCCTCTCTCGGATTTGTTCTCTCTTCTTGGCATTAGCAATCTGCTTCTTTGTTTCTGAATAATCTATTGAACCCATTTGCATACTTCCTTGGCCTTCTGCCTTTGTCCTCTGTGCCTTTATAAATTCAAGCTCTAAAACAGGGATCTTCTTTTCACGAGGACAACCACAATCAATGTGGGAATTATTTTCTCTCTTACCTAAGTGAGAACAGTTGGATTCAGAACATAATTGTATGGAGCACTTGCAGGTCAAAATGTCAAACAGAGTATCAAGTGTGTGCAGAAATTCATTTTTCCTGGCCAAGTTTCCTTTACCAAGTGATGTTTCAACTGCTTTGTGCCATAATTTCGTTAGTTTTAGCTCGATAGTTCGACACTGATTAATCACAGGTGGTTTGAATAGTGCATTAGCTTTTGTCCATTGATGCAGAAGAGGGACTATCATGTCATTTATGAGTTCTTTATCTGTATAGTTCCTTCTGTCCTTTGCATTTTTTTCTCGAAGGAGTAACCCTAATCTTAGCATGTCTCTCACTGTTGGAAGTTCTGATACAGGAAGCTCCTTCCCTTTACCAACTAGCAGGCTCAAGTGGGTTGACAACTGACTTCTTGTCTTCAATTTTGACATCTTCACACTATCTGACAAATAGAAAAATATTTCAATGTCAAAACTCTCCCACACGGAGAGCCTGTTCATGTTCATGTTCTGACATGCATATTGTACACAAGCTATAGAACCATAAAATACTCCATAATCCATATGCTTACATGAGATTAGTTAATATCAAGTGAATAATTCTAATCAAGTCTCATTAATTTGTTGAAATACTGATATTTGAAACTTTAAGGTATAATTGATGTAGGTGAGGGTTATTTCAATTCATTTTTGTTTGCTAATCTCAAGTTTAGACATAAAGAGGCACAATATTTTGACTACCAAATTTGATTTTTAACATGTTGACAAAATTGACACACCCTAATGTAGGGGGGTGCCCAATAAAAAAGAAAAAAAGAAAAAAGTAGGTGTCAACGGCCGTCTTGACAGTTATTGCAAGTCAATATCAGTCCCATTTGATGACAACGGGGACAACTTTTACAGCAGGAGGAACCTTTATGCTAGGGATGGGGTACATCTGTCTAGGGCTGGGGTGACAACCTTTGCTGGCTCTCTCGAGAGGGCAGTTCAAAAGATGTCCAAGTCTTTAAACTGCCAAGGGAACATATGAGCACGGGGGTGGAGAAGACTGCAGTGGGAGCTGGTAAACAAAGTGAAAGGTTACAGAGAAATAGTGCTAGGAATGATGACAAAACTAAATTAGGCAGGGAGTTAAAATCTAAACGTGTCAAAGAGAGGAATCAGAATACGACTAACTTAAATGTCTACTACGAAAACAGTAGGTGTGCGAGAAGCAAAATGTATGAAATCAGGGCGTTGGTATGTACCGAAAAAATCGATATAATAGTATTCACCGAAACATGGATAAACTTAGACTCACGTGAGTTATCTGTCGAGTACCAAACTGTAGGTTACAAATTATTCCTTACTGATAGGCAGATTAGGAAAGGAGGTAGAGCAGCAATCTATCTGAAGGATAATTTGAAGTGTGAAATAAATAATGAAATAAAAACTGAGCAGAACACAGAAACAATTCGGATAGAATAAATCGATGGTAGGGAAAAATTAATCACAGGGGTAATATATAGACTTCCTAATCTTGACAGAGTTAATGAGCGACTTATTTGGGATGAAATGCACAGGGCTTCCATACATAGCAAAGTATGTATAGTAGGCGACTTTAACTGCATTACTATCTCGCTTAATTTGTTTTCTTCACTATCTCTGAATAGAGTCGGTGCCTTGGGTATCGTGTTTAAATTTTCGGTGGTGAAAACTGTCGAAAAATATTTATTCAAATTATTGCTCATTTCTCCTTCGTTATCAGTGAGCTCGCCGGTATCTGACTGTATTGGTTCAATATTTTCTAGTGTTTTAGTTTGATACATTTGGTAGAATCCTTTGGGGTTTGTCTTCGCCTCCCTTGCTATCCTTACCTCATTATTCCTCTTGGCTTTCCTTATCTCGGTCTTTGTCGACTCGCTAATACCGTATAATAATCCCTGAGGTAAATTTCGCCACGATTTATTGTTCTACCTATAGCCTTCCTTTGGACAATGATGTTCTTTAAATAATTATTTATCCATTTAGGGTCATTGTTGTCTGATCTGAATTTTCTGTATGGTATGTTCTGCCTTTGTGCATTAAGTAACTCATTATTTAAATTGTCGTGGAACTCGGCAATCTCAGATCTCGTTATCAGGTCTGTGTCATCTGTCAGGTTCACGGCCAAGCGCGACACTCCTTCTCTCAGCTGCCTCTTTAAACTGTCAAGGTTTGCCCTTCTGAAATCTGGTACTTTAGTGGAATTTTCCTTGAGTCTGCCCTGAAAATCTAACTGGAATCTATTTTCTTTGTGATCCCTGTTTGCAAGTTCGTTCCCTACCTCGACATTGCTAATGAGGTTTTCTCTGTTCGACAGAACTAAATCGAGTATATTATTACCCAGGGTGAGTTCGGTTATATGTTGACTTAGGAAACAGTCCTGGATCATCTCGAGAAAATCCTCTGATTCTGAGTTACCCGTAAGGTCAGTCCAATCTATTTGGCCAAGGTTAAAGTCACCTACTATACTAGGGTGTGTGTGTCATACGGAGGCGAATTTTTTTGTTTGAGTTTGAAAAATCGGCCCATGGTATTAATGATGTAGTTCTATGTGCAGAATCATGTGATATCTTCAGATTTGAAAAGTTTTTATTTTTTGCTAGGTAAATTTTAACTTTAAATCTTATGAAAATTCAGTATTCCCACCCTTTTACCAACACCACTAAATAGCTTATTTAAAGTAAAGTAAATGTATCAGGTTAATTTATTAGGATGAAAATGATCCAGAATAGTGAAACGAATGATCTTGACACATTTATTAAATTTAATATTCCTTTAGAAAACAAAATCATCAAATACAAAAACCGGTTTTACTACTACGACCCGGTGTTGCTGCACACCATAGAGAACTTGTCTTTCTTGCTTCTGTTTCTACTCATCACCTCCCTGCTGACCACCTGAGCTCGGATGTAGCCTTCCCTCCTCTCCTGGCTGTACACGTGACTGCTGGCCTCGCTCACTTGCTGTACACAACGCTCTATACTCTGGGTGTGCGAGGGCCAGGCAGGGACATGCATGGGGTTGTCCAGGAAAGCTCTGACTTGAACATTGGTGAGGCTGCAGGTAAGAGGGGGCTCACTGCCAGCCTGGATGTTATCCAGATCTATAAAATCAGTGAGGGTCTTGGCACCTAGATTGACTTCAGGAGTCTTCCTGGCCCTGAAGGAATCGTCACCAACTGATTCGTCATGCCCAGATCCTCTCATAAGTCTCATATCCAAGATCTTTTTGACTGCCACTCTTCTCTCCTCCTCATCCTTACTGCAGAGCATTGTCCGCAGAACTGCCTCGGGATGAGAATACCAGGAAGATCTCCTCACAGTCTGCTCCACAATCTGAACAACCTTCCTTGGCTGACTTCTCAGGAGCTCAAGCTGGAAGAGAACATGCCTCGGACCTTCGGAGAACGATGACTTGACCTTGGTGTTGAACCAATTTGGCAAGTAGACACTCACGATGAATTGGACAATAAGTCTCAGGTTGTGAAGCTGGTTCCCTTTCAGTTTATGATGAGTGACCCAAATTCTGCAGAACCTGAGAGCCGTTGTGAGCCACCTAGAATGTGAGACTGGACCTATCTGCAGGTAAGCAAGTCTATCAGGCATGACCCCAGTTTTGATGGCACTGCAAATCATGTAACCATAGTACTGGTCAGTACTCAGGTCGTCAATGACAGTATGTGCAAGCTCAACGAGTGGAGGGCCAACTGTGATTTTTTCAAAGCTCGGATTTATTTCTAACTCAGTGGCAGAGTCCAGCATCTTGCCAAGAGGACCAGACCATCTGTTGTTTGAAAGAGTCTTGCCATCCAGCTCCTGGATCAGATGTCTGAGTGGCAACTCGTTGGTGTGGAGGTCACAAACAATCCAGACCAGCTTCCTCCCAATCTTCCGCTCTATCCACTGTATGACCCCCCCTTGCCACCCTGTGTTCGTGTTGGTGCTGTCCCCTCCAATGGCCTGCAGGGTCTGGTCTACGTTCCTCTCTCTGAGCCAGTTCACAATGTTATCTGCCACTATCTCAGCTGGTTTCCTGATGTCATCTTTCTCTGGAGTGAAATGCCACAAATACTTCCCTCCTGGTTCACTGCAGCAGGAGTAGTGTTCCTCCTTCACCATGGCAGGGAACAACTTGTCAGAATCTCCAACTTTCATGAACACTTTAGTGTCATCCCTTCTCCCATCAAAGAACAAACAATTGATTTCATTTTCTCTTATCCCCTTATCAAACTCCCCTTCTAGGTTACTGACAAGTTTCTCCTGAGCTCTCCTTACTTTGTTATGATCTATCACCAGGTGAACATCATCAGGTGTTATCAAACCACCGTCAATCCAGGCAGCTGTTGCTATCTCTGCAGTTTCTCTGAGACCAGTGTGGTGTCGCATGCTGGCCAGAGCTATGCTCGGGATATCTTTCCTATTTCGAATGTTATGCCGGGAAGGTTTGGGATCATTATTTTCTGGGTTAGGGACAAAGTCACCATTCTCCTGGTCAGCACTCGGATCAGCCATGGGGAAGTCATTAAACTCTGAATCAGCTTGACTCCAATCATCGGCCTTTTTTACCTCACCCTGGGCCTTCTCAAGTCTCTTTTCCTCGGCAACTCTTCTCCTCTTCTGTCTCTCTGTGGCAGCTTCCTGTCTCTTGGACTCCGGAATATCTTGGCTAGAAATCATGAGAACCCCTATACTGCCAGTCTTCTCTCTCTGTGCTTTGACAAATGCCAGTTCGATCACAGGAATCTTCAGTTCACGCTTGCAAATACAGGAGATGTGGGCCTCGGATTTACAGTCACGATCGCATCCAAACTCAGGACAGAGAACAATTGGGCACTTGCAAGTAATTATGTCAAATAACTGGTCCAGTTTTAATAACTGATCACAAGCCTCTCTTGGCAATTTTGGGTCCTAAATCACCTGTTCCTACACTTGCTGCAGCAAGAATGCAGAGATGGGCTTTGATATTGTCGGCATATGACTATGAGATACAGTACAGACGTTCAGATGATCATTCCAATGCAGATGCTTTGTCCAGGTTGCCAGGTAGTGGATCAAATGATGGAGTAGAGCCTAAGGTTTATGCTGTAACCATGATAGCAGAAGATTTTCCAGTCACCTCCGGAATGATTGCTCATGAAAGGAGGAAAGATGTTGTATTAGGAAGAGTCCTGGAGTATACACTAAATGGATGGCCAGAGATTTGTCCATCCTTAGACTTTCAACCGTATCATTTAAGGAGATGTCAATTATCAGCAGAACAGGGATGTGTGTTGTGGGGTATGAGGGTGTTAATTCCACAGTGTTTTAGAGGGCAAATTTTGAATGAACTGCATTTTGAACATCCAGGTATATGTGCTATGAAAGCACTGGCCAGAAGTTTTGTGTGGTGGCCTAAACTGGATGGTGAAATAGAAATGATGGTACGTGAGTGCTCTGTTTGTCAGATTGTTAGGAGTATGCCACCCAGCACACCTTTGAAAACCTGGAAATGGCCTACCCGTCCCTTCCAAACAGTACACATTGACTTCTGTGATAAGGGAACAGACAAATTTCTTGTATTAATTGATAATCATTCAAAGTGGATTGATGTTAAGCACATGTACAGTACTAATGCTGGTAGCACCATTGATGAATTAAGACTAATATTTGCCGAACATGGGATACCAGAAGAGGTAGTTTCTGACAATGGTCCTCCATTCCAATCATCAGAGTTTAAAAACTTCATGAGATTCAACGGTGTAAAGCATGTACTGACCCCACCCTATCATCCTGCCTCTAATGGTGCAGCTGAGAGATCAGTTAGAATTGTATAGGAAGCACTTTCCAAGCAGGTAATTCAAGGAACTGTAGGAAAATCAATGAAACACAGACTAGCAAATTTCTTACTCAGATACAGAACCACGCCACATAGTGTGACAGGATGTACTCCTGCAGAGTTAATGGTGAAGAGACAGTTGAGAACAAGATTAAGTTTAGTTAAGCCAAGTTTGTTTGAAGTTGTAGAGAGGAAACAAGCTCAACAAAAAATGTATCATGATAAGAGTTCCAGTGAAAGAGTGTTCAAGGTAAATGATAGGGTGAGAGTTAGGAACATGGCTAAAGGTTATGGTACTGTACATGCAAAGTGGATAACTGGTGTCATTGACAAGGTATGTGGATCTAGGACATATTTAGTGAAATGTGGTAACTCTTTGAGGTATGTTCATGTGGATCACATCATTCAGGCACCTGACGAGATGAATGTAGCACCAGGACATGATGATAAACTTGACACAGTTTCAGATGATCATCATCATGATGATGTCAAAGATGATGTTTCCCAGCATCCACTCACTGTGTCAACTGGTTGTAGTGATGATATCTGTCACTGATAATGCACAGAGTGCAAGTGAAACCCCTGTAAAACTTGATGGAGGGAATAGTCCTAGAAGATCAAACAGAGTTAGGAGACCTGTAATTAAATTAGACCTCAAATTATCTGAATTGTGAACAGGCCTTTCAAAACTGTTTAGTTAGGAGGTTATATTTGTTGTGTTCTATTCTCTTCTTCCATGCCATATGTAATTCTGTAAGTTTTGTTTATTTAGGATTTGTAGCAGCCATGCTCTCTTTTGAAAGGGAAAAATAGTGTTATATATATGTATGTTTATATGCTGCCTTTATTGAATGTATATATTATATATTATGTTACTTCTTACGAAATGTGTTAGGCACGTTGTAACGAAGAACAGAGAATAAACAGCCAGCCAGACAGACCATGTGACTCTTCATTCTCCCATTAAATAACCCAAGATACTACACCGACATTTTTTTTATCCGCATGAATGAGTGTTCTTATTCCTATAATATATCATTATGAACGTTGTGAAGTTTAACGCTACGACCGCAACCCCTAACTAACGCACCTATGATCAGTTTCTTAGTGTCGTATATTGCTCTTTTAGATTAGAGGTGTCGTATTGTGGAGGTGAGATAAGACAAGACTTGACTGTGTGATAACCAGCATTAATTCTATTGTTGCGTCTCATAAACTCCGTGTATAACTGCTCTCAGATAAGACGGCAAAGATCATGGTTTCGCTATATTCATCATTATTTATAATTTAGGGATTAATTAGGTTTAGTTTCAGGAGGTTCGGTGAAGAAAGAATAAGACTTGTTGAGGTTCGGTATAGACTTGTAATGTGTCGTGGCGGCCCTCGGTGTACACTAATACTGTACAGTACGTTTCCATATTACAGTACGAACATGTTTTGTACTCTTCTATATGCATTTGATTACAGTTGTTCTTTGACGTATTGGTAGGCGATTGTATGTACGCTTTTGTATTTATGAACGGCTCTTTATATGAGGCGCTCCCATTGATAGTGACGAATCAACCAATGGCACCCAAATCAGATTCTTGTTTCAACAGGAAGTTCGACTCTTTTTCTGCCCAATACAGGGCTTATTCGTCATCCTTCTGACAGACGTGTTTTTTCTTATAGTATTAACATGTGTTTGTACGAATGTTTCAACTTCTGATCAATGGTTAAGTCGGCCTTGAGGATAAACTATTATACACCTGTACTGTCGACAATACGGAAAAGCTGTTTTAACACCAACACCTGTTGGTCTACCTTTGCCTCGTTAACTGACTCATTAACACACGAGGTTCCGGATCCTTAAAGGTTCGTAAAGGTTGAGTGCTCACTAAACTGGTGATGTGAGAGCGTGAGGACGCATCTTAATGGTTTACTTAATCTATGACAAAAAAAAATGGCGTTCAAAATGTCATCAAGGCGGTACTGAGGTTCTACTGTAACAAGATGTGTTCTCGTAGCCACAATTTCAAGGGAGGGGAGTAGATGTTATTTACTTAGACTTTAGCAAAGCATTTGACAGAGTACCGCATCAGAGGCTTCTGAGAAAAATTAAGGCTCATGGTATCGAGGGGAAAGTATTAAATTAGATAAAATCATGGCTCACCGATAGAACGCAGACGGTCAGCGTAGATGGTGTTAAATCTGAGTGGGGCCGTGTAACCAGTGGAGTTCCCCAGGGGTCAGTACTAGGCCCACTCTTGTTCATAATCTACATAAACGATCTGGATACTGGGATCAGCAGTGACATAAGCAAGTTTGAGGATGACACCAAAATAGGGCGGCAGATTAATTCAGGGCAGGATGCAAATGCATTACAGGAGGATCTAAATAAACTGCAGGGGTGGTCTGAAAAATGACAAATGAAATTCAACACCAGCAAGCGCAGCGTACTTAGTATTGGAAGAACAAATACTGATAATATATACAGCCTTAACAACATCAACCTAGAGAAGTCGACTTGTGAAAGAGACCTAGGGGTACTTGTAAGTCCGGACCTACGGCCTAGAAAACAGTGCGTTAATGTTCGAAATAAGGCAAACAGAGTATTGGGTTTTATATCTAGAAGTGTAAGTAACAAGAGTGCAGAGGTCTTATTGAACTATATCTTGCGCTAGTCAGGCCGCACTTCGATTATGCGGTTCAGTTCTGGTGCCCCTATTATAGAATGGATATAAATTCACTAGAGTCGGTGCAGCGAAGAATGACAAAAATGATTCCGGGACTTAGAAACCTTCCATATCAGGATAGGTTAAAGAAACTTAACTTGCATTCCCTAGACAGACGAAGAGTGCGCGGAGATATGATGGAAGTATTTAAGTGGGTGAAAGGAATCAATAAAGGGGATATAGATAAAGTTCATATAATATCCGAGCAGGATAGGACTCGTAGCAACGGATTTAAGTTGGATAAGTTTAGGTTTAGGAGGGAGATAGGAAGAAACTGGTTCACAAAAAGGGTGGTGGACGAGTGGAACAAGCTTAGCAACTTTGTAGTAAGTGCGGGAACTCTGGAAAGTTTCAAAAGGAGGCTAGATAGATTCATGGATGATAGAGAGTGGTAGTAACTCTCGACAGGAGCTGCCATGCACAGGCCAACCGGCCTATTGCAGAATCCTTATTTTTCTTATGTTCTTATGTTCTTATGATAATTTGGACCCGGAACTGCTCGTTATATATCCCTGCTTAAGGTGTATTTGCTATATAAATCTTTTGAGTTGCAATAACCGGCAGTTTGAGTTACATATTACTGATAATAACTGTGTTGTTATCATCTCACTCATGTTGGTTGTGGACAACGGGACATAAAACTGTACACTCCTCGGCCCGACAAACGACCATGTCTACTTGCTAATTACTTAACCTTAATAAATTAATTACTTTATATAATGTACATTATGTGGGATAAAACTTGTAGTGTGTCGTAAACAAAACTCGTAAGAGAGTGTTGCAACACTGACCAGACAGCACACGTTGGTGGTCGCCATGACGACTGAGCCACTACAGGCTACACTGACTCTTGTGATGGTAGAACATTAAGCCGGTTTTTGTTTTCAATCATCTCTACACATGGACGATTACATGCTTAGGTGGTTGGCATGTTACGGTGGTTGACGGGGTGTGAGTACCATAAAAACTAGGTGACGGGATTGTGTTAGGGTGGTGTGTGTTGTGGGGGATGTACAGTAGTACCTTGTAACTCACTCAGGCGTGTCTGGTAACGGGATTGTGTTAGGGCGGTGTGTGACGTGGGAGAGGTACAGTAGCTAAAACAACTATCTGTGCAGGTGGGGGTCGATATGCACCGAAATTTTACATGTCACTAGTGACAGCCCTCATATAACCAAATTTATCGTATTTGGTCTCATATTGTTTCCACAAAGTATGCATATATAGTTGTTTTAGCTACTGTACAGTACCCCTAGTCACATTTATCAGCTAACAACATACAGGGTAATAAGAAACCTGATACTTGAAGTTGGCTTTGTGTTCAGTATTATCAGGACAGACTTGCCTTATCGCTGCCGGACTTTATCATTTTATCTTTTACTCTGTATATTCACTTATCCATCAGCTAGGCCACGAGTAATGAACTGGCAACAAGAGTGGGAGACCAAAGACCTAAAATAACCCTTATGGACAGAGATGATAAGGATCAGAGTGTCTTGAAGGTGATGTTTGAGTTAGGTTATACATATTCCGATTCAAATACTTTATTTACAACCAAGAGGACACTTATAAGTAAAAGTACAAGATCTTATTTGGAAATCTTACACTATCAAATAAAGTACTTCTGGACCACCTGTAGATTAGATACCCCAGCATATTTGACCTGAAAATTAACAGCCCTAACTTTATCTGTGGGATTAAGGTATAAAAAAAGTTGTTGAAATTGATGTGATATATCTTCCGGTAAACCCAAAATTGTTCTCACCCAATTGTGAGTGAAACTGCAATAATACCGGTTACGTTTTGTTAGGTATGGTTAAGTTAGCTTAGGTAAAGTTAAGTTTGCTTAAGTTAGGTTAAATTAGGTTAGGCTTGGCTAATATTAAGGTGGTTAATCAGGTGAAATACGTTGGGGTTTCTCATTTGCAGGTGATTCCAGAAGACTTCAACAGTAGTTCGTCAGTTATGCTGCACCTTTCGTATGAAACAAGCGCTTTCAGGCGACCGTAGTTGTCTTCACACAGCTCTTGTCTTGTCTTCCTTAATTCGTTTACAATTTATAGTACACGTGAAGAATATCCCCCAACTTATTACAAATGATGATTAAAGATTCTAACGCTACGTGCAGAAGGTTAGGTCAGGTTAGGTTTATTTATGTTTATGGGTGTGTCAAGTGTGGCATTCTTGCTGCCCTACGGTCGATTGTTCCGACCTCGGGTACTATCAGTTCACCCAGCTGTAAATTGGTATCTAAGTTAACAAAATAGGGAAGTGGTGATTGTCGAATGTAGAACCGGCCTGCTGCCGCCATGTGTGCCGAGGGCTTAGTATTTTGTGTGCCTGACAAGTTAGGTTAGGTTAGGTTAGGTAAGGTTAGGTTAGGTTAGGTTAAATAAATTGGTTTTGGTGAGGTCAAGTGAGGCTAGGCTAGTTTATATTAGATTATGTTAGATCAGGTCAGGTTAGGTGATATTGGAGTAGGTTAGGTTAGTTTATATTACAATAGGTCAGGTCAGGTTTAGTTATGTTAGATTAGGTTAATTTATATTAGATTAGGTTAGGTTATATTAGGTGAGGTCAGGTTAAGTTATGTTACATTAGGATAGTTCATAGTAGATTAGGTTAGGCTAAATTCAGTCAGGTCAGCTTATATTACAGTAGGTTTAGTTAGTTAATATTACAATAGGTCAGGTCAGGTTAAGTGATTTAACATTAAGTTAGGTTAGGTTAGGTTAGGTTATGCTATATTGTGTTAGGTTATATTAGAGTAGGTTAAGTTAGGTTAGGTTAGGTAAGGATAGGTAAGGTTATGCTATATTGTGTTAGGTTATATTAGGTTAAGTCAGGTAAGATTAGTTTAGGTTATATTAGAGTAGGTTAAGTTAGGTTAGGCCAGGTAAGGTCAAGTTAGTTTAGGTAAATTAAACTATGAGGTTCATATTCACGTGATGCTAATTTTCATTCTTCTCGTCCTTATTGAAAACGCCTTGATTAAGGACGTTCAGGTGACAGGCAAGTCGAAGGGAATGATTGAAACCCGCTTTTTGACGCATTCAATATCCATTGATATGGTCAAAACCTGCAGAGAACAAGGCGTTGATTAGTATTAAATGGTGATCTATCGGTTACATAATTAGTTAGTCTTACACGATTTCATCTTAATTACAATTGATTATTAAGCATAGTGACATGATACAAAGTTCATAACTCTATTAATCTTAGTTACACTTCATTCTGCATTGTCTTATTGCTCCAGATAAGGCAAAAACGAGTGGGCATAATTAGTCCACAATATTTCAGTACTGAGGGGTATGTCATCACTTTGGCTGTACTTACAAGTGCGGGTCAATGCGAACCAGTATTAGGGTGTGTCAATTTTGTCAACATGTTAAAAATCAAATTTGGTAGTCAAAATATTGTGCCTCTTTATGTCTAAACTTGAGATTAGCAAACAAAAATGAATTGAAATAACCCTCACCTACATCAATTATACCTTAAAGTTTCAAATATCAGTATTTCAACAAATTAATGAGACTTGATTAGAATTATTCACTTGATATTAACTAATCTCATGTAAGCATATGGATTATGGAGTATTTTATGGTTCTATAGCTTGTGTACAATATGCATGTCAGAACATGAACATGAACAGGCTCTCCGTGTGGGACAGTTTAATTCTTGTTTTGACTTGTACCAAGCGTGAGGATAAGGCGCCCGGCTCACTCTCCTTCTAGATATCATAGACGGTGGTTTGCTCTCATTGCACTTGCACCTACTCTACCAGACGAATTCTACATTTTAATTATTGTAAGTAGGGCATATTGATTGTCGCAGTTACTTATATCATTGTATAAAACATTATGTTCTAAGAAATTATTATGTTATTTCTGTTACAGCATTTTTGATAAACAAATTGATATTTTTTGAAACAACAATTGAATTATGAAACATTGAAATATTTTTCTATTTGTCAGATAGTGTGAAGATGTCAAAATTGAAGACAAGAAGTCAGTTGTCAACCCACTTGAGCCTGCTAGTTGGTAAAGGGAAGGAGCTTCCTGTATCAGAACTTCCAACAGTGAGAGACATGCTAAGATTAGGGTTACTCCTTCGAGAAAAAAATGCAAAGGACAGAAGGAACTATACAGATAAAGAACTCATAAATGACATGATAGTCCCTCTTCTGCATCAATGGACAAAAGCTAATGCACTATTCAAACCACCTGTGATTAATCAGTGTCGAACTATTGAGCTAAAACTAACGAAATTATGGCACAAAGCAGTTGAAACATCGCTTGGTAAAGGAAACTTGGCCAGGAAAAATGAATTTCTGCACACACTTGATACTCTGTTTGACATTTTGACCTGCAAGTGCTCCATACAATTATGTTCTGAATCCAACTGTTCTCACTCAGGTAAGAGAGAAAATAATTCCCACATTGATTGTGGTTGTCCTCGTGAAAAGAAGATCCCTGTTTTAGAGCTTGAATTTATAAAGGCACAGAGGACAAAGGCAGAAGGCCAAGGAAGTATGCAAATGGGTTCAATAGATTATTCAGAAACAAAGAAGCAGATTGCTAATGCCAAGAAGAGAGAACAAATCCGAGAGAGGGAACAAAAGAAGAAAATGAAGAGTGAAGAAGCCATCCAAAGAGAGGAAGAGCTGTGTCAAGATGTTTATCACTTCTTTGATAGTTCTTCTGATGAACAGGAAGCAACATCAGATGATAGTTCCAAAGAGCCATCTGAACCTTTACCAAAGAAAATGAAATACAACACAAGAAATATTTCAAACATTGCTTTAGCTAGTATTCGCCACCATGCTGGACTTCGTGAGGCTGCAGAAATTGCAACTGCCGCTTGGATAGATGCAGGCCTCATCAGCCGAGAGGATGTATCTTTGGTGATAGATCATAATAAAATTAGAAGAGCACAAGAAAAAATAATGAAGGAAATATCTGATCAGCATGAAAAAGATTTAAGCGAGGGAGGGCTCTCCTGTCTTTTGTTTGATGGAAGAATAGATGACACAAAAGTTTTGCTAGAAGTAGAGGGAGTGAACAGAAAGTTTCTAGGTCTCATCAAAGAAGAACACTACTCTGTCTGTTCTGAGCCTGGTGGTCGGTTTTTGTTTCACTTTGCTCCCGAAACTGAAGTAGAAGGGAAGAAACATGCAGAGGTCATTGCTGATCATATTTTATGTTGGGTTCAGGAGAGAGGACTTGGCAGTTCACTGCAGGCTGTTGGTGGAGATTCAACTGCAGTGAACACCGGATGGCAGGGGGGTGTAATGACGCATTTAGAGAAAAAACTAGGAAGACGACTTGTTTGGATTGTATGTGATTTACATACAGGCGAGCTACCTCTTCGTCATCTCATCCAGGAACTTGATGGTCCTACAAAGAGCAACAACAAGTGGTCAGGTCCCCTTGGCATCATGCTGGATGAAGCAACACAACTAGAAATAAATACAACCTTTCCAAAGGTCGAAGTTGGCCCTCCCCTTCCGGCGTTGTCTGAAGGAGTCATCAAAGATCTCAGCACAGATCAATCCTATGCTTATCGTATTGCCCAAGCAATAAGATCAGGAGAAGTGCCTCAGTCATTGGCTCTCTTGGAGATTGGACCTGTCAGTCACAGCCGTTGGTTAACTACAGCTCTTCGTTTCTGCAGGATTTGGATTTCCAAACACGAATTGAAGGGCAAAGTGCTGAAGAATTTGAGGTTAATTGTTGAATTTATTATTGGAGTTTATCTTCCCCAGTGGTTTAGTGTGAAACTTAATCCTATGTGGGTAGATGGGCCCAATCACCTTTTGTTTCAATTGCAGCTAGTAAGAACACAGAGGAAGGTAGTGAGGGACATCGTGTTACCTGTGGCAAGAAGGTCCGCTTGGTATGCTCGATCAGAAGTAGTTTTGCAAGCAATGCTTTGCAGTCAATGCACCAATCTCCGAACCGAGGCTGTAGAAGTCATTCTAAAGATTAGAGGAACGCTAATAGATGACGACCACTTGGGAGACTGTTCGTTTCATTCAAGAAAAGTTCCCCCAATAAACGTCAATGCCACCAAATTGTCAGAATTGGTTGACTTGAGTTTGGAAGTCTTAGAGCCACCATTGACAACAAGTCTAACTAGCCAAGAATTGAGAAACCTTAAAGAGACTCCAATGCAGGTGCCGAAGTGGCCTTCCCACACTCAAAGTGTGGAGAGATGTGTGAAAATGGTCACAGAAGCAGCGGGCCATGTTTACAGCCACGAGAGGCGAGAAGGTTACATCAAAGCACAAATAGCAAGCAGACTACTGATGACAAGAAACCAAAGCAAAGATAGTATGAAGGCATTGGTTACTTTCAAATAGACTACGGATAATAAAATATAATAATTTGAAACTTGAAACAGTAACATGTGTGCAAACGCTGGTTATGTTATAAATTCACAAATATGTACATTTAAAAATCCATTTGATGTAGGTAGGACTTATTACAAAAAAAAATTTATGCCAGAATATTGTTTTGCATGCTTAAAGACTACAATAAATTGCTACCAAATTACTCGATTTTCAATTTAGCCAGTTCACCCCCTAAATTGACACACCCTAACCAGTATGGTGTTCCAATGGAGAATAGTACTGTGTAAATTGTTCCAGCACAAAACTCGGCCAGGATTGGGAGTCGATGTTCACCACTGCTAGCAAAGGGCTGGTCCTCACAGCATCACTCGAGAGGGCGATCTGCATCATGGAGGCCAGGCGGCCACGCCACCCTCTAAACCATACACTCAGCAGAATCATGGCCTCTTGTCTGTGCAGGTCGCGTGGAGGGGGCAACGCACGTGGTCGCAGGCTGAGAGATTTAATGTTTGTTCGGGTAAGGCAACGCCAGCACTGCAGTTGAAGCCAGCGGCGATAACACTTATAGTTGTTCGTAAAAATTATTTGATGTTTAATTTATTTTCTCTCGTGTTTAAACTATTCTTTTACTCGCTTTGATATAGATTTATTTTTTTCGTTTAGTGATTGTAAATGATCCTTGTTTTTGTTGTTTTTACATTCACGATTTTACAATGTATTTTACGTTTACCATTTTTACGATGTTTACTTTTCTTGTTCTTATATTTACAGGACTATTCTTATTTTTTCTTCGTAGTATATAAGACTTTCCTTTTCTGTGTATTCATATATATATAAAGTTTTCTTTGCTTTTCCGTATGAATTATTAGTATTCCTTTTGGTCGATGCAGGAAGCATATTGTATTGTCTAATGGTAGACCGTGCTGCTATATGGCATCACGAATATTGTGATCAAGTCCCAGGTTGCTGATCTGTCTCTCTGCCTCATTAAACACACAATTGCAGGATCTCAATTGTTTCTTTTACTATTGACAACACAACATACATATAGCGTTTGTCAATATTGATTTTTATTTTTATTTTTGTATTTCTTTGTATTTCTTTATTATCATTATTACAGCGTTGTTATTATTATTGTTGTTATCATTATTACTCTATTTTACTTTTTATCAAAAATTTTATTTACTATGAATTACTCTATTATTATTATTACATTTTCGCCCCCGAGGCCCTGATGTGGGTCAATGACCTATGCCCAGGTGGGCTAATCCCATGAAAAAAAAATCTTTACGTTATTTGTAAATTTAAGATTACTTTTTAAGGTTAAATTTGCCGCCTTTTTATTCTTCATTAAACCTAGTCTTCGTTTTTATTTATTAATTTACAATCATCATTTTCCTCGCTGCGTAACTTATAAACATCATTTTCATTGATACAAAATTTATAAGAATTACCTTTCCATCTTATGTTTACAATCGCATTTCGCTTTCATGTATAAAATAACCAATTTTCTGCTTCTGAATCTTATAGAGATCATCAATTTGTTCTTTATCAAATCTAAACACACTCCCTTTCCTTCTTGTGTTTACATTCTCACTTTTAGTGTAGTTCGTAGTGAGGGAAGTCGGTGGGAGGGCAGCAGAGTATGAAGGCCGGACGTTCCCAAGGCATGAATCACGGTAGAAAGTGCCTCCGTCCTCTCTCTCTCTCTCTCTCTCTCTTATACACCCACACACACACACACCCTGTATGTGTTGTTTATGACTGTTTTAATTCGTGTAGGTGAGCAGGTAAACAGGCACCACACGAAATGAATAACGTGAGTGTGATAAGGTGTGTGTGGGTGGGGTGAAGGGAGGGTTTAGTTAGTGTTTTGTATATACAGTATATATATATATATATATATATATATATATATATATATATATATATATATATATATATATATATATATACACTAGCAGAATCGCCGCCTTCCGGCCGGCTCATCTGCTAGGCAACGGTAGGACGCCAACCCCCGGGAGGCTCCACATTGTCTCACTGTTAAGTCCCCAAAACTTCTTCTTCCATCAATAGTTCATTAACGGTGTATGTAAGTTCCACCATGTTTTTCACTGCAACGGTACAGCAAAGTATATTTTTTTAGCATTAAATTGTTATTATTTTATTGTCTAATCATCACTATATATAACATCATCCATCATCACTACATATAAAACCATCCATCATCACTACATATAACACCATCCATCATCTCTACATATAACACCACCCATCATCACTACATATAACAACATCCATCATATTTGTCTTCCGTATCGTTCAGCCATGGATACTTGGTACATCACCTGAAGACAAGTATCGATGGCTGAACGATGCGGAAGACAAATATCCAGAGGCTGAGTTTCAGTTCAGAGTCGGTACACAAGATCATGCTCTGATTAGAAACGACCCAGCAGTCATATATAAGATCTCTGATAGATTACCACGCACCAGCCCTGGTCATTCGTGACGGGAAAGGCGTTGACAAGCTCGAGAAAATGCAAAATAAAGCCCTCAGAATTATCCTAGGATGTCCCATGAGCACTAAAGTACTTAATATGAGGAAAGAACTAGGTATACCCAGTGTTAAAGATAGAATAATTGAAGTCAACCTCATGGTAGCCCTGAGGCTTCTGCGTGGTGATCCTGATAACATTGTTTCCTTAAAATTGCTAGAATGTATGAACCATGGGATTACTGAGTCAAAATGGATCCAAACTACAGCTACACATATGAAGATGTTTGGACTAGACCACCTGTACAAAGTTGAGACACAACAGCGCTTCCTGCCACCCTGGCGGACAGTTCCCTTCGATATCACAATACCGACGTATCCGCCTAAAAAATTAATTATACAAAGCATTTATCTCCAACACACTGCCAAATTGAGAGCTCTTGAACACATACACTCTCTACAGACTGATGATAATATCACACAGACCATCTACACTCATGGATCTCTAAACACCGCCTGTGGGAGGGCTGGAAGTGCTATTGTTGTGACTCAACCTGACGGCGATATAATTGAGAAAGGAGTTAGAATTAACAACTGGGCATCCACTCTACAAACTGAATTAGTTGCCATACTCACAGCTATTAAATTCATTGAAACCACTGTTACTGACAGTCTCATCATCAATGACTCTCTATCCTCACTACTTGCCCTTGGTACCCTCGACTCAGGTTGTCACGCTCTTGTCTCTGAAGCCAGACACAAATATGCGTGCCTTGTTGACCGGGGTGTCAGGGTCAAACTGTTGTGGATCCCCTCTCACATAGGCCTCATAAAACATGACAGAGTTGATGCCCTCGCCAAACTCGCGTCTAACAAAGACACCGTTGAATACAATTTGGGTCTGTCAAAAAGAACCCTTAAAACTGTAATTAGGAAAGAACTTATTGATGAGTTTGACGCAAGTAGACAAGTGCAAACAGGCACTAGTCGATCCATAGGTTACCATGATGAGATGTATCAAGTGAAACATGTATATAGAGCAAGTAACAAGATCACTAGATTACAAGATGTTGTAACCGCTAGATTAAGGTTAGGATATAAGTACCTTTGGCAGTATGTTCCTCAAGCAGACGTAAACAAAACTAAATGTAAAGTGTGTGGCCATACATATGGCCACACACTTGAACACTACGTCCTCGACTGTGTGAAGAGAGAACCTTTTAGGGACAGGTCCAAGCACACTGTGTGTGAAATGGCACAACACTTCATCTCTAATGGCAAGATAACCGACATATTAAGATTATATCCACTTTTTTGCACTTAGTAACTATATCAATTCTCATGTACAGAACCAAATACGCAATGTGCTTGAATACCTCCCACGTAAATGTGAATAACAAAGTGTGAGGCCAGACATACTGCCTCACACGCCTGTTCTCACGCATTTGTGAATAAGTTACCCTTTATGTATAGAACTAAACAAATAATGTAAATGAAATACTGTGTAACTTTCAGTGCCATAATATCCTGACAACGGGGGTTAACTATTATGACCATTTGTAAACCCTACTCTGTAATCCTTTTGCGCTACTGCTCACAGGATGAGTGTGGGGTGCACAATAAAGTAGCCGCTGCAAGCGGCAAAATCAAAATCAATCATCATCACTACACATAACACCATCCATCATCACTACATATAACGCCATCCATCATCACTACATATAGCACCACCATCACTACCATCACTACCATCACTACTACCACCATCATCACCACCATCACTACTACCACAATCATCATTACCACCACCATCATAACCACTACTGTCAACCAGTCTCTACCACCACCACTATCACCACAAACATGCCGCTATCACCATCACCACCACTACCCCTGTCACTACCACCATCACCACCACCACTACATATAACAACATCCATCATCACTACTTATAGCATCATCCATCATCACTACATATAGCACCATCCATCATCACTACATATAACACCGTACATCATCACTACATATAACACCATCCATCATCACTACATATAACACCATCCATCATCATTACATATAATACCTTCACTACTAGTAAAATCTTCACTACTATTAATACCTGCAGTACAAGTAATGCCTTCACTACTAGTAATACCTTCACTACTAGTAATACCTTCACTACTATTAATACCTTCACTGCCAGTAATACCTTCACTACCAGTAATACCTTTACTACGAGTAATACCTTCACTGCTAGTAATACCTTTAGTACTAGTAATACCTTCACTACTAGTAATACCTTCACTGCTAGAAATACCTTCACTACTAGTAATGCCTTCACTACTAGTAATACCTTCACTGCCAGTAATACCTTCACTACTAGTAATACCTTCACTGCTAGTAATACCTTCAGTACTAGTAATACCTTCACTACTAGTAATGCCTTCACTACCAGTAATACCTTTACTACTAGTAATATCTTCACTGCTAGTAATACCTTCACTACCAGTAATACCTTCACTAATTAATAATACCTTCACTGCTAGTAATACCTTCACTACTAGTAATACGTTCAGTACTAGTAATACCATCACTACTAGTAATATCTTCACTGCTAGTAATACCTTCACTACCAGTAATACCTTCACTACTAGTAATACCTTCACTACTAGTAATACCTTCCGTACTAGTAATACCTTCACTACTAGTAATACCTTCACTAGTGGTAATACCTTCATTGCTAGTAATACCTTCACTACTAGTAATACCTTCACTGCCAGTAATACCTTCACTACTAGTAATACCTTCACTACCAGTAATACCTTTACTACTAGTAATACCTTCACTACTAGTAATACCTTCACTACTAGTAATACCTTCACTGCTACTAATACCTTCACTACTAGTAATACCTTCACTACTAGTAATACCTTCACTACCAGTAATACCTTCACTGCCAGTAATACCTTCACTACTAGTAATACCTTCAGTACTAGTAATACCTTCACTACTAGTAATACCTTCACTACTAGTAATACCTTCAGTACTAGTAATACCTTCACTACTAGTAATACCTTCACTGCTACTAATACCTTCACTACTAGTAATACCTTCACTACTAGTAATACCTTCACTACTAGTAATATCTTCACTGCCAGTAATACCTTCACTGCTAGTAATACCTTCAGTCCTAGTAATACCTTCACTACCAGTAATACCTTCACTGCTAGTAATACCTTCACTGCTAGTAATATCTTCACTACTAGTAATACCTTCAGTACTAGTAATACCTTCACTACTAGTAATACCTTCACTGCCAGTCATACCTTCACTGCTAGTAACACCTTCAGTACTAGTAATACCTTCACTAGTAGTAATACCTTCACTGCTAGTAATACCTTCACTACTAGTAATACCTTCAGTACTAGTAATGCCTTCACTACTAGTAATACCTTCACTGCCAGTAATACCTTCACTACTAGTAATACCTTCAGTACTAGTAATACCTTCACTACTAGTAATACCTTCACTACCAGTAATACCTTTACTGCTAGTAATACCTTCAGTACTAGTAATACCTTCACTGCTAGTAATACCTTTAGTACTAGTAATGCCTTCACTACCAGTAATACCTTCACTACCAGTAATACCTTCACTAATTAATAATACCTTCACTGCCCGTAATACCTTCACTAATTAATAATACCTTCACTGCTAGTAATACCTTCACTACCAGTAATACCTTTACTACCCGTAATACCTTCACTAATTAATAATACCTTCACTGCTAGTAATACCTTCACTACTAGTAATACGTTCAGTACTAGTAATACCATCACTACTAGTAATATCTTCACTGCTAGTAATACCTTCACTACCAGTAATACCTTCACTACTAGTAATACCTTCACTACTAGTAATACCTTCCGTACTAGTAATACCTTCACTACTAGTAATATCTTCACCAGTGGTAATACCTTCAGTACTAGTAATACCTTCACTACTAGTAATACCTTCACTACTAGTAATGCCTTCACTACCAGTAATACCTTCACTACTAGTAATACCTTCACTACTAGTAATACCTTCCGTACTAGTAATACCTTCACTACTAGTAATACCTTCACTAGTGGTAATATTCATTGCTAGTAATACCTTCACTACTAGTAATACCTTTACTACCAGTAATACCTTCACTACTAGTAATACCTTCACTGCCAGTAATACCTTCACTACTAGTAATACCTTCACTACCAGTAATACCTTTACTACTAGTAATACCTTCACTACTAGTAATACCTTCACTACTAGTAATACCTTCACTGCTACTAATACCTTCACTACTAGTAATACCTTCACTACTAGTAATACCTTCACTACCAGTAATACCTTCACTGCCAGTAATACCTTCACTACTAGTAATACCTTCAGTACTAGTAATACCTTCATTACTAGTAATACCTTCACTACTAGTAATACCTTCAGTACTAGTAATACCTTCACTACTAGTAATACCTTCACTGCTACTAATACCTTCACTACTAGTAATACCTTCACTACTAGTAATACCTTCACTACTAGTAATATCTTCACTGCCAGTAATACCTTCACTGCTAGTAATACCTTCAGTCCTAGTAATACCTTCACTACCAGTAATACCTTCATTGCTAGTAATACCTTCACTGCTAGTAATATCTTCACTACTAGTAATACCTTCAGTACTAGTAATACCTTCACTACTAGTAATACCTTCACTGCCAGTCATACCTTCACTGCTAGTAACACCTTCAGTACTAGTAATACCTTCACTAGTAGTAATACCTTCACTGCTAGTAATACCTTCACTACTAGTAATACCTTCAGTACTAGTAATACCTTCACTACTAGTAATACCTTCACTGCCAGTAATACCTTCACTACTAGTAATACCTTCAGTACTAGTAATTCCTTCACTACTAGTAATACCTTCACTGCTAGTAATTCCTTCACTACTAGTAATACCTTCACTGCTAGCAATACCTTTAGTACTAGTAATTCCTACACTACTAGTAATACCTTCACTGCCAGTAATACCTTCAGTACTAGTAATACCTTCACTACTAGTAATACCTTCACTACCAGTAATACCTTTACTACCCGTAATACCTTCACTGCTAGTAATACCTTCAGTACTATTAATACCTTCAGTACTAGTAATACCTTCACTGCTAGTAATACCTTCACTACTAGTAATACCTTCACTGTTAGTAATACCTTCAGTACTATTAATACCTTCACTACTGGTAATACCATCACTGCTAGTAATACCTTCAGTACTAGTAATACCTTCAGTACTAGTAATACCTTCACTGCTAGTAATACCTTCAGTACTAGTAATACCTTCAGTACTAGTAATACCTTCACTGCTAGTAATACCTTCACTACTAGTAATACCTCCAGTACTAGAAATACCTTCACTACTAGTAATACCTTCACTGACAGTAATACCTTCACTGCTAGTAATACCTTCAGTACTAGTAATACCTTCACTGCTAGTAATACCTTCAGTACTAGTAATACCTTCACTGCTAGTAATACCTTCACTACTAGTAATACCTTCAGTACTAGTAATACCTTCACTAATAGTAATACCTTCACTACTAGTAATACCTTCACTGACAGTAATACCTTCACTGCTAGTAATACCTTCAGTACTAGTAATACCTTCACTACTAGTAATACCTTCACTACTAGTAATACCTTCACTGCCAGTAATACCTTCACTGCTAGTAATACCTCCAGTACTAGTAATACCTTCACTACTAGTAATACCTTCACTGCTAGTAATACCTTCACTACTAGTAATACCTTCAGTACTAGTAATACCTTCACTACTTGTAATACCTTCACTGCCAGTAATACCTTCACTGCTAGTAATACCTTCAGTACTAGTAACACCTTCAGTACTAGTAATACCTTCACTGCTAGTAATGCCTTCACTACTAGTAATACCTTCACTACTAGTAATACCTTCAGTACTAGTAATACCTTCACTACTAGTAAGACCTTCACTGCTAGTAATACCTTCACTACTAGTAATACCTTCACTGCTAGTAATGCCTTCACTACTAGTAATACCTTCACTACTAGTAATACCTTCAGTACTAGTAATACCTTCACTACTAGTAAGACCTTCACTGCCAGTAATACCTTCACTGCTAGTAATACCTTCAGTACTAGTAATACCTTCACTACTAGTAATACCTTCACTACCAGTAATACCTTCACTGCTAGTAATACCTGCACTACTAGTAATACCTTCAGTACTAGTAATACCTTCACTACTAGTAATACCTTCACTGCCAGTAATACCTTCACTGCTAGTAATACCTTCAGTACTAGTAATACCTTCACTAGTCGTAATACCTTCACTGCTAGTAATACCTTCGCTACTAGTAATACCTTCACTACTAGTAATACCTTCAGTTATAGTAATACCTTCACTACTAGTAATACCTTCAGTACTAGTTATACCTTCACTACTAGTAATACCTTCACTACTAGTAATACCTTCAGTACTAGTAATACCTTCACTACTAGTAATACCTTCACTGCCAGTAATACCTTCACTGCTAGTAATACCTTCACTGCTAGTAATACCTTCACTACCAGTAATACCTTCACTACTAGTAATACCTTCACTACAAGTAATACCTTCACTACTAGTAATACCTTCACTGCTAGTAATACCTTCACTACCAGTAATACCTTCACTACTAGTAATACCTTCACTACCAGTAATACCTTCACTGCTAGTAATACCTTCACTGCTAGTAATACCTTCGCTACTGGTAATACCTTCAGTACTAGTAATACCTTCACTACTAGTAATACCTTCACTGCCAGTAATACCTTCACTACTTGTAATACCTTCACTACTAGTAATACCTTCACTACTAGTAGTACCTTCACTACCAGTAATACCTTCACTGCCAGTAATACCTTCACTACTAGTAATACCTTCACTGCCAGTAATACCTTTTGTACTAGTAATACCTTCAGTACTAGTAATACCTTCACTACTAGTAATACCTTCACTACTAGTAATACCTTCACTGCTAGTAATACTTTCACTGCTAGTAATACCTTCACTACTAGTAATACCTTCACTACTAGTAATACCTTCACTGCTAATAATGCCTTCACTGCTAGTAATACCTTCACTACTAGTAATACCTTCAGTACTAGTAAAACCTTCACTACTAGTAATACCTTCACTGCCAGTAATACCTTCACTGCTAGTAATACCTTCAGTACTAGTAATACCTTCACTAGTAGTAATACCTTCACTGCTAGTAATACCTTCACTACTAGTAATACCTTCAGTACTAGTAATACCTTCACTACTAGTAATACCTTCACTGCCAGTAATACCTTCACTACTAGTAATACCTTCACTACTAGTAATACCTTCACTACCAGTAATACCTTCACTGCTAGTAATACCTTCACTACTAGTAATACCTTCACTGCCAGTAATACCTTTACTGCTAGTAATACCTTCAGTACTAGTAATACCTTCACTACTAGTAATACCTTCAGTACTAGTAATACCTTCACTACTAGTAATACCTTCAGTACTAGTAATACCTTCACTACCAGTAATACCTTCGGTAAATTTTTCTTGTCACACCGTTCACTTTTAGCAAGTTAAAAATATATTTTTCTAGTGTATTTATGTGTGTTGAGACCGAATATGACCTTCCTTTTTCGCGGAAATTAGCCGGGTTTTTTTTAGCGATTTTTTTTCGTTTGACGTTTTCCGAGAAAAAAAAAGTGTCTAAGCGACTAACCTAACCTAACCTAACCTAACCTAACCTAACCTAACCTAACCTAACCTAACTGACTCTCACCATATGATGGAATCACCTATTTCTTACCTTATTGGCCTGGTTCTTGTTCTTTGTTGCATTCTGTGATTCTTACAAAACGCCACATATGTTGGTCTTTGCGATATTTGCATTCAGTCTTGCTCTTTGTACACTTTACTGAGGTTGGAAGAACACCATGCGATCGAAAAAATGCTATAGTTTCTTCGTTTTTTTTTCAATAAATTCGCAATCAGCTCCATATACTTTAAGTGAGCCCATTGCAGACTTCCATGGTCGGAACTGAACTTGAATTTCAAAATATGAGAGACCAAAAGGAATACTCGAATTTGATTGGGCCAAAAATACCGCGAATTAGACCCAAAAACATTTTCACTGGTTTCAAAATCAAAAAGGCTTTTGATTGGCTGCGTGACGTGTGCAGCAACGCATGGGCAGGATGACTTACGAAGGAGACGCAGGAGACACGCAGTGTTGGAGGAGAGGCAGACGATAATGGAGGGATGTTAATGGAAGAAAATAGAAAATATTTTGGAAAAGCTATCTCCATTATTATACATTTCCGCCGGTAATGTAATAGATGAAAATATCTTATAATTAGACGTCTTATTCGAATATGATAATAGATTAGTGGTAGGAATGAACGGTGTGTAAAGAAAATAATACCATACTTTCACTACTAGTAATACCTTCACTGCCAGTAATACCTTCACTGCTAATAATATCTTCATTATATAATACCATATTTTTGGAATTTGCTAAGCAAAAACTTACCTCAGTAGATGAACCAAAAGACTGACTTTCAACATGTCACGATGGAACATGAAAATGAAGTTGACTCCCAGATGCTGGAGATGCTATTCCCTGATGGGAATAGCGGCTACGACTCTGAGGAATCTATCGACAACTTGGATCTCGAGGATGACCTTCCTCCAGTCGCCCAAGAAGCCATCGAGGAGGTGCCCTTCTTCCAAGACCTCCTAAACATTCAGCAGGCAATATGTCAGCACAGCCAGCATATCCACGACCTCATACTGCAACTACCTGATGAGCTCCTCCAGGAACTACCTGATGACCTCCAGCTGTTATGTGGCCGGCTGGCAACACCTGGTGCAAGTACAGACTGATCCCCACTTACTGTTATAATTTTTCTGCTATAATGAAATATATGAAATAAAATAAATAAATAAATGAAGAAAAAATAAAATAAAATAATAAAATAAGATAAAATAAATTTAAATAAAAAAAAATAAGTGAAAAAAAGAGAGAGAGAGAGAAAATACAAGGTATGATGTGGAATATCTCCTAGTCACAGGCCTGGCATTTGACATTATTAGGGACCTGCCACTCTTTGCCATAAACAGATAAAATGTACAGGGAACTTTAACCCCACACACTCATCATTCTCTCACTTTATGTAACTTGACAGAACCTATGACCCTTCAGGCTTTTACGCCCTTAATGTACGAGTCATAAAGGCAAGTATGAACTTTTCATACTTCCCTGTTGGGCGCTGTAAACGCTTCTGCGCTTCACCTTGCACAGGATGTAAGGGGGTGCCCAATAAACTAGCCCCCTCGGGGGCAAATCTGAATCTGAATCTGATGTGGAATATCTAAACTTTAGCAAAACCTTCGACAGAGTCTCCCACGGAAGACTAATAAGAAAAATGGAGGCTCATGGCATTGGAGGAGTTATTCTAAAATGGATAAGGGCGTGGTCACAGGACAGGAAACAGCGAGTGAGCATTAACGGCACTAAATCCGATTGGAGTAACGTCACTAGTGAAGCTCCCCAAGGCTCAGTACTTGGACCATTATTATTTATTATATACATAAGCGACATAGATATCGGCGTAGACAGCAACATTAGTAAATTTGCCGATGACACTAAAATAGGGTGTGTAATTAAATCTGACGAGGACTCCGCAAAACTACAGGAAGTTCTAAACAATTTTTTCGAATGATATGAAAAATGGCAGGTGAAATTCCATAGTACTGATGTTGTGGTAAAAGTGTCCCACTGGTATTGTCGTGAACGTGAAGTACAGGTGTTGTCGTGAAAGAGTAGTACAGGTGGTGTAGTGACAGTGTAGAAATGGTGTTGTAGTGATACGACTTTTCAACGTCTGTGTCGTGTAACGGATGGAGGTTAGATGCAGAGAAAAGTAAACCATAATGAAAGAGAACCTAAGGATCAAAATAGCTGTAAATCATAGGAAGGAATACGACTTTTCTACGTTAGTCTCTCTCTTTCTCTTGTTCTCTCAGGCGTGTCGGGTCGGGTTGAGTTGGGAGTGTTGGATCGGGTTGGTTGGAGTTTTTTTGAGATCACTACATATAACACCATCCATCATCACTACATATAACATCATCAATCATCACTACATATAACGCCAGCCATCATCACTACATATAACAGCATCCATCATCACTACATATAACAGCATCCATCATCACTACATATAACACCACCCATCATCACTACATATAACAACATTCATCATCACTACATATAACACCATCCATCATCACTACATATAACACCATCAATCATCACTATATATAACACTATCCATCATTACTACATATAACACCACCCATCATCACTACATATAACAACATCCATCATCACTACATATAAAATCATCCATCATCACTACATATAACACCATCCATCATCACTACATATAACACCATCCATCATCCCTACATATAACACCACCTATCATCACTATATATAACAACATCCATCATCACTACATATTACACCTTCCATCATCACTACATATAACACCATCCATCGTTACTACATATAACACCATCCATCATCACTACATATAACACCATCTATTATCACTACATATACCACCATCCATCACCACTATGTATAACAACATCCATCATCACTACATATAACATCATCCATCATCACTACATATAACACCATCCATCATCACTACATATAACACCATCCATCATCACTACATATAACATCATCCATCATCACTACATGTAACACCATCCATCATCACTAAATATAGGACCATCCATCATCATTACAGATCGGTAAAGTAGTTTCCGAGATTCTCGTGCGGACGCACACTCACACAAACATACACATACACACAGAAATACTTCTTTGTTTTATATATATATATATATATATATATATATATATATATATATATATATATATATATATATATATATATATATATATATATATATATAAGAACATAAGAACATAAGAATGGAGGAAACTGCAGCGGGCCTATTGGCCCATATTGGGCAGCCCTGTTTACACCCAACCCCAATTGCTCATATATCCATCCAACCTATGTATGAAGTTATCCAGCATATTCGAGTTAATGATGATATTTGGTAATTTGTTCCACTCATCCATTACTCTATTTCCAAGCCAATGTTTACCTATTTCGCGCCTAAATTTAAATTTGTCTAATTTAAAACCATTGTTAAGAGTTCACTCCTGGTTGGATAGTTTGAGTACCTTTGTAATGTCCCCTTTGTTCAGCCCTGACTTCCATTTATACACCTCTATCATTTCGCCCCTCACTCTACGTGTCTCGAGGGAGTGCAAATTAAGATGCTTTAACCTGTCTCTGTAGTCAAGGTTCCTAATGCCCGGGATTAGTCTTGTCATTCTCCTCTGAATTCTTTCCAAGGATTCTATATCCATTCTGTAATACAGTGACCAGAATTGAACTGTGTAATCGAAGTGGGGTCTCACAAACGCAAGTTATAGTTTTAAGATGACCTCACTAGTCTTTTAACTAACACTCCATTGTATGATCCCAAGTACTCTATTAGCCTTGTTTCGAGCAAATACACATTGTTTACTTGGCTTAAGATTCCTACTTATCATTACTGCTAAATCTTTCTCGCAGTCGGATTTCTCAATAACATCATTGTTCATCTGGTATCTGGTTTCCCAGTTTACTTCACCTATACTGAGTACTTTACATTTGTCCACATTGAATTTCATCTGCCATTTTTCAGACTATTTGAAAAATTTGTTTAGATCTTCCTGTATGTCGTTTATGTATATAATAAATAATATTGGTCCGAGTATTGAGCCTTGGGGAACTCCACTAGTGACATTGCTCCAGTGGGATTTAGTGCCGTTAATGCTCACCCGCTGTTTCCTGTCTTGTAACTACGCCCTAATCCATTTTAGAATATCTCCATTAATGCCATGAACCTCCACTTTTCTTATTAGTCTTTCGTGGGGGACTCTGTCGAAGGCTTTGCTAAAGTCGAGATATACCACATCATAATTGTGCCTCCTGTCCACTGATTCGAAAACAGATGAAAAGAATGTTAATAGATTAGCTAGACATGAACGCCAGCTTGTGAAGCCATGTTGGGAATCATTGATCAACTTAATAATAATAATAATAATAATAATAAACGGTTTATTAATAGAGTTGCAGCCGGTGGCTGAAGATATACAGACTTACATTTGATTTAGACATAATGATATAATATGCATTGAATACATTTACAGGGCTCTACAGTACATAAATTAGGAGCTGTTTATTTTCTTAGCAATAGATGGGCTGGTGCTGTTCTTATATCTATCGGTGCGGGCTCTTATGGGCTGAATTTTGTTGTAGTGGCGGATTGCGTGAGTTGGGTGGGGGGCTGCAGGTGGCAGGAGGTGGCGATGGCGAGGGTGATGCAGTAATCCACTGCCAAACCTTTCCAGTGCTTGGTGGTGGAGGTCACTGAGGGATGGCATTTCCAAGGTGGAGAGAGCCTTGGTGTAGCCGGAGTATTCTGCGCCTATCATGATTCTGCAGGCCCTCTTCTGTACCTTCTCTAGCTGACGTTGTTGGGTGGAGTTGAGAGAAGACGACCAGGCTGTTGACGCATACGTTAGTTTGGGGAGAATAAAGGCGTTGTAGACGGTCCTCAGCTCTGGCGTGGGTGTCCCAAGTGACCTAAGTCGTCGTAGCATGTAGAGACGGTACGAGGCTGCCTTGACTGTGTTATTTACATGGGCCTTCCAGTCAAGTTTGTTGTCTATAGTTACACCCAGGAGCTTGGCAGACTGCACCAGCTGGAGAGGATGGTCACCCACTATGACTGCTGGGGCTTGCACTTGAGTGGTGGCGGTATTGATGTGCATGACTACGGTTTTGGTGTGGTTGATGGTGACCTTGTTCTCCGTAGTCCATGCCTGTAGCCTGTCCAGGGTGCCTTGTAGCGATGAGTAATCTGGTGCGGTGTTGTCCACTGAAACCTCCACAGTGCAGTCATCCACGTACTTCCACCTGTGAGGAGTGTCCGATAGAGCGTCGTTGATCAGGATGAGGAAGGACAGTGGTCCCATCTTGGTTCCCTGGGGAACACCGCAGGTGAGGTGTTGGAATGCTGAGACCAAGCCCTGATACCTCACTGCTTGGCGACGTCCACTCAAGAAATCAGTGAGCCATGAGACCAGGTTGGTGGGCAGCCCTTGTGCAATAGCCTTGTTGATAACAGTGCAGTGATCAACAAGGTCAAAGGCCTTCCTGAAGTCCACAAGGGCAACGGCCAGTGATGTCTTACGTTTCTGCAAGTTTTTGTGCAGAAAATCCAGAAAGCTCACCAAGCAGTGTGATGTAGAGGATGTCCTCATATTGCCAAATTGCTGTGGATCAATTGACTGATAGATAGTGGCAAATGCCCACTCAAAAACAAAGTCCTCACAAAGTAGACTGGGTATGGGGGTAATGGCAACTGGCTTGAGGTCGTTAGGGGACTGTGGGGTGGTGACCTTGGGGATGGGGGTGACAAATGCGGTTTTCCATTCATTAGGGAATTTGCTTTGTCTGAGGGATGCATTAATAATAGAACAGAGGTGGGTGGCAAGTTCGACTGCAAACTCCTTGTATATTTTGATTGGGAGGTCAATTGGGGTCGTGGAGCGTTTGGATTTAAATTTCAGGAGTTTGTTGGCGATTTCATATGGTTGGACACTGGGAGGGGGGGGAGGGGGAAGGTAAGTAAGCTGGGAGGATAGTGAGGTCAAGAGTGGGTAAGGTGTGACATATGGTAACAAAATGGTTATTAATTATCTCAGCTGCCTCCTCACTAGGTAAATGTGAGATGAAAGGAAGTGTGGGAGACTGACGGTTGAGACCACAGAGATCTTTTACCTTGGAGTACCACTGACCGATGCCGACTTCCTTAAGGCCGTGCACTTTCCTTGTACTTCTCCAGGTGATTTCGAATAGAGCTTGATGTTTTTTTTTTATTTTTTTTATTGGGCACACCCCTACATCCTTGCGTAAGGTGAAGCGCAGAAGCGTTTACAGCGCCCAACGGGATACATTTTAAGTTCATGCTTGCCTTTTTATGTCTTACGAGTTAAGGGAGTAGAAGCCTGAAGAGTCAAGGGCATAGAAGCCTGAAGAGTCAGTGGTTTATGTCCTCAAGTTATTGGAAGCTCCAACAACTTGTCCCTGAATATGAATTTGCAACTTTCGACTTACAACAGGTACCTACTTTACTGCTAGGTGAACAGGGACTAATGGGGGCTAGGAAGTAAGTCCAAACAACTTCCACCGGCCCGGGAATCGAACCAGTGACATCTCGCTTGCGAAGCAAGAATGGTACCTCTTCAGAGTTTGAAATGATTGCTTCCAGTAATTAGCCTATAATTGATGTTAGACTGATTGGTCGGTAGTTAGAGGATAGTGATTGTCGCGATCCCACTACCCTTTATACCTGGGGAGTGAAACCTACCCCAAGTTATAAACAAATAAAGGAACAAATAGGGAACACGGCAATAATTATCCCCACAAAAACCTACTCAACTAAATGTACTGTACTTGAATAAGTATGAACAAGTTGAAATAAGTAAGTCACAAAAGGGAAGATAATTAATTAATTCAATTTATGCTCTAAATGGAGTACTGACTAGCAAACATGAATTTAAGGGTATAAGTAATTGTATATTAAAACAAGAGTGATGCCGGAAGGGTGAAAATATACCATAAGGAGTTAGGCCAAACGAATATTACTTAACATAACTATATTACACAGACATACAAAATATATACACACAACAATCCCTACAAAATAGTTATTTCCTACCAAACAGGAGATTCCTTACCACCAGGATCCCTTCCTAGGCCTAACTAAACGTGTCACTAATGCCTGATACCCCTAGGGCATTGCAGAAGACTGGACAAGGCACTAGACAAGGGTCAAGGCTAGAGAACGAATGGACACGTCTACCCTATGCCACGGTTTTTCGCTCCTGGGGAGGCGTGGGGCACGCCGTGGAGGAGAGCGTCTCATATCACGTGATCCAGGACATTTGCTGGATAGTTTATATAATTAATTAATACTGCTCTTGATTTGACTTAACAGAGTAAGACAATGATGCATATTAATAACATACATAAATATACAATTAACCTAAGTAACTAAGAACAATAATAATATAATAAGTACAATTAACAAGTTAATAGCTTGTGTGAAATGTAGGCGTGAACATATGCCTCACGCTATGCGAGTTCCCGAGCGCTCAGGCGCGTGACACCTCCCGCAAAAAAGTGAGCTTACAACTAACTGGAAGCGAAAATGGATATACAGCTACACAGTGAAAGTAATAACTAACACAATCGGTTTAAATCAATATGAAGCAAAATAATTCATAATATAAACACAAGGTACTCAATGACAATAAAACAAAAAAATAATTTGCATATAGACATAGTTTCTAAATAATCAGACTCGAGAAAGTGCATCAGCCAACACGTTCTCTTTTCCGCCGATATGGGAAATGTTTAAGTTATAGGGCTGAAGTGATAGAGCCCACCTCAAAAGTCTTTGGTTGGTATGTTTCATCTTGTCAACAAAAGTAAGTGGGTTATGATCAGTGAACACTTGAACGGGATAAGCAGTGCTGCCAATATATACTTTGAAGTTTTCTAGTGCCATGATCAGTGATAAAGCCTCCTTTTCAATGGTGGCATAGTTTCTTTGATATTTGTTAAATTTTCTAGAAAAATAGCACAGCGGATGAAGCACTTGACCACTCTCACCCTCTTGCAGAAGCACAGCACCGGCGCCAATTTCACTGGCGTCGACATGGAGAGTGAACTGTTTCTGGAGGTCAGGTGCAAGTAGTACAGGAGCATTTGCCAGCAGGGATTTAAGATTCTCAAAAGATTCCTGGCAATCCGTAGTCCACTTGAAGGTTTTCTTGCCACTCAGCAGGTCAGTCATGGGAGAGGCAACGGAGGAGAAGTTTGGACATAAACGGCGGTAGTACCCCGCCATACTTAGCAACCTCATCACACTCTTCTTATCGCCTGGCACTGGATAATGTTGAATTGCCTCAATTTTGGCTTCTATAGGCTGGACTTCCCCTTGTCCGACCACATGCCCCAAGAAAGTGACGTGGGCATGGCCGAACTCAGTTTTGACGAGGTTCACCGTCAGCTTGCTTGCAGCCAGTACGGAGAAGAGGGCTTGTAGACGACTCATGTGATCTTCCCAGGAACTGCTGAAGACGATGAGGTCGTCTAGGTAACAGCGGACACCTTCCAGACCAGACGTGATGAAATTCATGAGGCGTTGAAAGGTTGCAGGGGCGTTCCGCATACCAAACGGAAGGACTGTGAATTGGTACAACCCCTCAGGAGTGACAAAAGCAGAGATGGCCCTGGAGCGTTCAGTCAGTCTTATCTGGTAGTAGCCCTGGAGGAGATCCAACTTGGTCACGTACCTTGCCTGTCCAAGATCGTCGATCACGGTCGTCGATGCGTGGCAAGGGGTAACCATCGGGTTCAGTGACAGCATTCACCTTGGGATAATCCACACACAGCCGCATTGATCCATTCGGCTTTGGAACTAGAACAACAGGGGATGCCCATGGACTGATGCTGGGTTCGACGAGGCCTAGCTCTTGAAGACGTTGTACCTCGGCTCGCACACACTCCCGCTTGAAGGCATTAAGACGGTAGGGACGCTGTCGGATTGGCTTGGCTCCCCTGGTCTCAACGTCATGCTCCAGCACTGAACAGGAGAGTGGGTAATCACCAACTATAATAAGATACTCCAGTAATAGAGACTTTATATTATTGGCTTGGTCACTAGAGAGATGGCACAACTTAGCACTGGGGTCCTCCAAGATAGTCGAGTTTTCAACTTTTACACTAGACCCATTCATTATTTCAGAAAAACACTGATCTTTATCATCCTTACACTCTGGTACAATGATACAATTTGGCAAGGATTGATCAACACAAGCAACTGCTTTTCCCAGGGTTTCGTTACGAACATGATATGACTTTAAAAGATTGACATGGATAAGGCGTTTTTTCTTACGCCGTTCAGGGGTGCTAATCACATAATTCACGGGCCCTGTTTTTCTAGTACTTCATATGGACCACTGTATTTGGATTTAAAAGGGTGATCATGTAAGGGCAGGAAGGCCAACACCTGCTCCCCCACTTGGAATTCTCTAGGTTTTGCCTGATGGGCCTTATCAAAATGCAGTTTCATTTTCACCTGAGCACACCTTAAGTTTGACTGGGCAAGTTCTACAGCCAGACGCAACTTCTCCTTGAATTGGACCACATATGAAGCTAAGGGCGTCGCGCTCTGATCACTCAACCAACACTCTTTTAACACCTTAAGAGGCCCTCGCGCCTCATGTCCATAGACGAGCTGGAAGGGCGAGAATCCTAGCGACTCTTGTTTACTGTCCCGAACAGCAAACAAAAGCAGGTCAACTCCCTCGTCCCAATCCTTCCCGGTCTCCAGACAGAAGGTGCGCAACATGAGTTTTAGTGTCTGGTGAAATCTCTCTACCACCCCCTGTGACTGAGGGTGATAGGCCGAAGACCTCAACTGCCGGACTCCCAGGGTTTGCATAACCTGATTAAACAACCGGGAAGTAAAATTGGAACCCTGATCTGACTGCACCACTGTAGGAAGGCCTACTTGAGTGAAGAAGTGGGTTAAGGCTTTGATAACATTCTTTGCTGTGATGCGGCGCAAGGGAATGGCTTCAGGATAACGGGTTGCACAATCAATAATGGTTAGCAAGAACTGATGACCACGAGGGGTCTTAGGTAAGGGACCGACACAATCTATGACCACCTTACTAAAGGGCTCTTCAATGACTGGGATAGGCTGCAGAGGGAATGGTTTAACACTGGGGTTCGGTTTCCCTGCTACCTGACAATCATGGCAAGTGCGACAGTAAGAGCTGACGTCTTTCTTCATCCTAGGCCAAAAGAACTGGGATAACATTTTTGCCTAGGTCTTCCTAACTCCTAAATGACCACCCACCCCATCATGAGCGATATTAAGTATATCCTGCCGCAAAGGTTTGGGAATAACAACTTGATGATGAACTAACCAAGGGTGATTGGCAGGAGAATTGGAGGGACGGAACTTCCGCATTAATCCACCAGACCTAGTGTAGTAGCAATTTAATTCTTGCTCAGCTTCTTTCTCAGTAACTGACCTATTGAGAAAACCTACTAGTTCAGGATCCCCTGCTTGTAGCTCAATAAACTTACTCCTAGTGATGGGAGAGGAACCCAAACTAGTGACATCTGGGTTCCTATCTCCATCAGAACTAATCTGGAGGTTATCTGGTTGTGGGGAATCCTCAACAAATTCACTGAGACCAAGATCAGTATGGTCCGGCTGGATAAGATTATCCTCGGACTTCTCACAGTCCTGGAGGGAAACTTCATCAACTTCACTAGTCTCTCCTACCTCTGTACTGCGGCTCATGCTACGGGTCACAGCACACGCAGGGAACAACCCTGGAAAGTCTACTTCTAACTGCACAGTATTATTCTCGGCAGTGGGACAAGATGAGATCACAACATTAGGGAACATCATGTCGCCAACGAGGTCATTTCCTATAAATAGAGAGACCCCTTCTACAGGTAAGCTATCTACTACTCCTAACGTGACATAGCCTGACTTTATGGATGAACGCAGGTACACTTGACAAAGGGGAATACGCGACCCACCGGTCAAACCGTTCACAAGCACCCAGCTACCAGTATAGCATGAATCCAGGAATGGAGGAGCTTCTTTAGTAACAAGAGATAAGGCTGAGCCTGTGTCTCTCAAGAGTTTAACAGAAATGGGTTGACTGAATTGATCCAAAGCTAAGGAACCAGGGGAACAAAATGGTTCAAAGGTTGATATCATAGAAGAGGGGGAAGCATCCAGGGCAACAGTCTGACTGAGGGCAGTGACACAGGGCTCCAATAATTTCTCAGATTGCTCGGCCACCCTGATCAAAAGAGCGGGGGATCCTTGGTGAGAGGAATTTCTTTTCTTTAACTTGAGACAGTCGCTGATGACATGCCCTGGCTTCTTACAGTACCTGCAACTAGAGTTTCTCTCACCAGTAGGAGTAGATCCACCTGTCCCATGGACCATGGGCTCACCCGGGGTAGATGATGCAGAACCTGAGGGTCGGGTCGGTATGACAAGAGGCAGGGACCCCGATGTAGATGTTGGTGTGGGCCGCTTGAAGGAAGTGAAGGACTGGGACATGGGAGCATAAGACCTGGAATTTACATTTCTATTAGTTAAGGAATAATGGTCAGCCACTGGACCAGCATCAGCCAGGGTACAGATACCTCTCTGATCCAAGTGTGCTCGAATGTCGCCTGGGATACACTTTCTAACCTCCTCTAGCAGGATCAGTGCAACAAGCTTGTCATGTTCTACATGGGCAGACTCACTTTCAATCCACCTCCGACAAAGGACCTGTTTCTGCCTGAAGAACTCCACAAATGTTTGTTTGTCAGTCTTCCGGCAGTTACGGAACTGTTGCCGGTAGGCTTCAGGAACAAGTTTATAAGCGCTCAAAACCGCGGACTTAACAAGGGCATAGTCTCGACATTGATCCTCAGAGAGGGCAGAAAACACATTTAATGCTTTACCAGTGAAAGATCTATAAATAAGCTGAGACCATTGAGAAACAGGCCACTTGTTAAGTCGGGCAATTTTCTCAAAAAGAGAGAAGAACTTGTCTGGTTCTTCCTCATTAAATTTAGGAACACTGTTGAGACATTTGTCTACACTGAATGTTGAAGTATTACTACCCTGAGCCAAACCTCGTTGTTTGAGAGTTTCCAGCTCCACCTCGAGTCTCTTGAGTTCAACTTGTAAGGCCAAATTACTTGGTATAACAATTTCCTCTGAATTTCCCGACGGTTGGGCTATGATTTCATTGTCAATAAGGTAGTTGAGGACAGCCTCTTCTAACCTAGCCTTATTCATGGAAGAGCGGCCTTCTACTTCATAATAAGCAGCGAGGGATTGCCACTCTGCCTTAGTAAGCCCCTTCAGTACTTCGGCTGAAGGTGAAGCCAAAAAGCTTTCCAGGTCAAACATGTTGAACTCAAAATCGAGTAGCGAAAAAAAAAGTAACCGTGGCAGCTAAGCTAACTAGCTAGCTAATTAATAATATTAAAATGCAATCAACTGTGAAACACAGCAAGGGATTAACCAAACACCTGGTACACAGGATAAGCGTTAACTCACCAGTAGCTTAATCAATAACAGGAGCAATATAAATGAACACTGTGAACACAGCAACTTGCATCCAAAAATACTTAGCGATGAAACAACACCTGGCGAGTAACAACACTTGATATGACACAACAATGGTGGTTAGCTCCCGGACACAGGCCCCCACTTGTCGCGATCCCACTACCCTTTATACCTGGGGAGTGAAACCTACTCGAAGTTATTAACAAATAAAGGAACAAATAGGGAACACGGCAATAATTATCCCCACAAAAACCTACTCTACTAAATGTACTTGAATAAGTATGAACAAGTTGAAATAAGTAAGTCACAAAAGGGAAGATGATTAATTAACTCAATTTATGCTCTAAAGGGAGTACTGACTAGCAAACATGAATTTAAGGGTATAAGTAATTGTATATTAAAATAAGAGTGATGCCGGACGGGTGAAAATATACCGTAAGGGGTTAGACCAAACGAATATTACTTAACATAACTATATTACACAGACATACAAAATATATACACACAAAAATCCCTACAAAATAGTTATTTCCTACCAAACAGGAGATTCCTTACCACCAGGATCCCTTCCTAGGCCTAACTAAACGTGTCACTAATACCTGATGCCCCTAGGGCATTGCAGAAGACTGGACAAGGCACTAGACAAGGGTCAAGGCTGGAGAAGGAATGGACACGTCTACCCTATGCCACGGTTTTTCGCTACTGGGGAGGCGTGGGGCACGCCGTGGAGGAGAGCGTCTCATATCACGTGATCCAGGACATTTGCTGGATAGTTTATATAATTAATTAATACTGCTCTTGATTTGACTTAACAGAGTAAGACAATGATGCATATTAATAACATACATAAATATACAATTAACCTAAGTAACTAAGAACAATAATAATATAATAAGTACAATTAACAAGTTAATAGCTTGAGTGAAATGTAGGCGTGAACATATGCCTCACGCTATGCGAGTTCCTGAGCGCTCAGGCACGTGACAGTGATCTATCTCCAATTCTTGAAAATCAGTATTACATTCGCTATCCTCCTGGATTCTGGTACTACACCCGTTTTTAAGGACATGTTAAATAACTTTGCTAATAGCATACTAAGCTCTTCCTTACATTCCTTTAATACTCTGGCAAATATCTCATCAGGACCTGGTGATTTATTAGGCTTTAGTTTGTGTATTTGCTTACTAATATCGTTACTAGTAGCTACTATCTCGCTTAATTTAGTTTCTTCGCTATCTCTGTATATAGTCGGTGCCATGGGTATCATGTTTCAATTTTCGGTGGTGAAAATTGTTGAAAACTATTTATTCAGATTATTGCTCATTGCTCTGTTGTTATCAGCTAGCTCGCCGGATCTGACTGTATTGGTCCAATCTTTTCTCGTATATTAGTTTGATACATTTGATAGAATCCCTTGGGGTTTGCCATCGCGTCCCCTGCTATCTTCAGTTCATTATTCCTCTTTGCTTTTCTTATCTCGGTCTTAACCCTACTGGCCAATTACCTTATAATAATCTCGGAGGTAAACTTCACCACGATTTATTCTCCTACCTATAGCCTTCCTTTGTCCAATAATATTCTTCAAATAATTATTTAGCCATTTAGGGTCATCGTTGTTTGATCTGAGTTTGCTGTATGGTATGTTCTGCCTTTGTGCATTATGTAACTCATTATTTAAATTGTTGTGGAACTCGTCAACCTCGGATCTCGTTATCAGGTCATCCTCAACCGTCAGGTCTCCAGGTAAGGTGAGGTCACCTCATGTTAGGTCATGTAATTCACCCCCAAGCGTGATACCCTTTCTCTCAGCTGCCTCTTCAAACTATCAAAGTTTGCCCTTCTGAAATCTGGGACTTTAGTGGAATTTTCCTTGAGGCTGCCCTGAAATTCTAAATGGAATCTAATTTCATTGTGATCGCTGTTTGCATGTTAGTTCCCTACCTCGACATAACTAATGAGGCTTTCTCTGTTTGACAGAACTAAGTTGAGTATATTATTACCCGGTGTGGGTTCGGTTATATGTTGGCTTAGAAAACAGTACTGGATTGTTTCAAGAAAATCCTCTGATTCTGAGTTACCTGTACGGTCAATCCAATCTATTTGGCTAAAATTAAAGTCGCCTACAATACAGACTTTGCTATGTATGGAAGCATAGGGAATTTCATCCCAAATAAGTCGCTCATTAACTCTATCAAGATTAGAAGGTCTATATATTACTCCTGTGATTAATTTTTCCCTACCATCGATTAATTCTATCCAAATTGTTTCTGTATTCCTCTCAGTTCTTATTTCCATAATTATTTCACACTTCAGATTATCCCTGACATAGATTACTAATCCGACTCCTCTTCTAATCTGCCTATCGGTATGGAAAATTTTTTAACCCTGCAATTTGCTATATGACAGGTAACTCACGTGAGTCTAGGTTTTTCCATGTTTCGGTGAATGCTAATATATCTAATTTTTTGGTACATACCAACGCCCTGATTTCATCCATTTTGTTTCTCATACTTCTCCTGTTTGCGTAGTAGATATTTAAGTTTGTCGTGATCTGAGTCCTCTCTTTGTTACGTTTATGTTTTAACTCCCTGCCTAATTTAATTTGTCATCATTCCTAGCACTGTTTCCCTGTCACCTTTCAATTTGCTTACCCGCTCCCACTACAGTCTCCTCCAACCCCCTGCTCATATGTTCTCCTAGGAGTTTGAAGACTTCGACATCTTTTGAACTGCCCTCTCGAGAGAGCCAGCCAGGGACACAAATGATAGGTAATAAACACATGATGTCATCACACTTCCTCTGCTGACTGAACTAAAACGTTTATCGTATCTTTATCTGTTCTTTTTTAATTTATATTATTCGTTGGTGTTATTATTATAACTTACTTCGGCTCTCACCCCATCATCTCTTTATCTCGACGGTCTCAAAATAGAAATATTAGAAGAGAGATAATACAATAATTAGATAACACATGTACTAGATAACAATTGTTTGATACTAGATTCTTTAGCCAAGTCATTTATGTAGCCTGATATTTTTCCAGTACGAATTAAGTACATTAGATGTTATGATGAAAATCCACAGATATTTAATGGCCATATTTCTGTACGGTTATCAGCGCGAGGTATATAACAAGGGCAAACCCACGCCAATGTTTCCCCGTCTCGGTAGTGTACATCAAACGCAAGTGTTCTCTTTCTGTCCGGAAAAGATTTTTTTTCCCGAAAGAATTTAACGTGTATGTGTAGCCACCTGGTGAACAACACACTGCCCTCAACAGCTAACACCATTCATAAGAACATAAGAATGGAGGAAACCACAGCGGGCCTATTGACCCATACTGGGCAGTCCCCTTTACACCCAACCCATATCGCTCATATATCCATCCAACCTATGTTTGAAACTATCCAGCGTATTCGAGTTAGTGATGATGTTGGTAACTTGTTTCACTCGTCCACTACTCTATTTACAAACCAATGTTTACCTATCTCGCGCCTAAATCTAAATTTGTTTAATTGAAAACCATTGCTACGAGGTCGCTCCTGGTTTGATAGTTTTAGTACCTTTGTTATATCACAGTTGTTTAGCCCTGTCTTCCATTTATACACCTCTATTATATCGCCTCTCACTCTATATAATCGTAGCATAATGAAATTAACCTGCCACGTCACTTCAATACAGTTTATTTGGTCAAACCTGTCAAATACAAATAATCAATTTAAAAAAGGGAACTGTAGGTTCAGTGACATATCAGATATGAATACATTTACCAAATATTAGCGCACTTATCATCAGAAGTTGCTCAATTAATATTCTTCACGTCCACAATTAAACATATTATGGTTATAAGTACGCTTACGTGTTGCAGGTCTGGCTCAGAGCAAACAGCCTCGGTTTGTTTAGGGCGATCAGTTGAGATGTACTGGTGGTTAATGTTAGCGTCTTATGTCATTAAAAACGGGTGTAGTACCAGAATCCAAGAGGATAGCGAATGTAATACCTATTTTCAGGAAAGAAGATAGATCACTATCCTCTAGCTATCGTCCAATCAGTTTAACATCAATTGCAGGCAAATTACTGGAAGCAATACTTTCAAACTCTATTCGAAATCACCTGGAGAAGCACAAGTTGATCAATGATTCCCATCATGGCTTCACAAGCGGGCGTTCATGTCTGACAACTCTACAAGCATTTTTTTCATCTGTTTTCGAATCGGTGGACGAGGGGCACAATTATGATGTGGTATATCTCGACTTAGCAAAGCCTTTGACAGATTCCCCCCACGAAAGACAATTATGAAAAGTAGAGGCTCATAGCATTGGAAGAGATATTCTAAAATGGATTAGGGCGTGGTTACAGAACAGGAAACAGCGAGTAAGCATTAACGGCACTAAATCCAATTGGAGTAACTTCACTAGTGGAGTACCCCAAGGATCTGTACTTGAACCATTGCTATTTATTATATACATAAACGATATAGATATCCGCGTAGAAAGCAGCATATGTAAATTTGCAGATGACACTAAAATAGTTTGAAATTATTGCTTCCAGCAATTTGCCTGCAATTTGTGTTAAACTGATTGGACGGTAGTTAGAGGATAGTGATCTAACTCCTTTCTTGAAAATCGGTATCACATTCGCTATCCTCCAGGATTCTAGTCCTACTACTACACCCGTTTTTAATGATATCGCATATTATATTGTTCTCTGACACTGTTTCATCCTCTATGGTTCCCTATACTAAAAATAATCAGTTTTATTGCTCATTTTAATATATAAATGGTGTCATTTATATTTTTACCCCACGGATGCTTACTGTCACTACTTACCCTAGGGTCGTTTACTGTCAATTGTTACCCCAGGGTTGTTTACTGTCACTTGTTACCCCAGGTTTGCTTACTGTCACTTGTTACCCCAGGGTCCTTCACTGTCACTTGTTACCCCAGGGTCGTTTACTGTCATTTGTTACCCCAGGGTTGTTTACTGTCACCTGTAACCCCAGGGCTGTTTACTGTCTTTGTCTTTTTACCCCAGGCTTGCTTACTGTCACTTGTTACCCCAGGGTCTTTTACTGTCATTTGTTACCCCAGGCTTGCTTACTGTCATTTGTTACCCCAGGGTCGTTTACTGTCACTTGTTACCCCAGGGTCGTTTACTGTCACTTGTTACCCCAGGGTTGTTTATTGTCACTTGTTACCCCAGGGTTGTTTAATGTCACTCTCTTGTTACCCCAGGTTGTTTACTGTCACTTGTTACCCCAGGGTTGTTTACTGTCACTTGTTACCCCAGGGTTGTTTACTGTCACTGTCTTGTTACCCCAGGTTGTTTACTGTCACTTGTTACCCCAGGGTTGTTTACTGTCACTGTCTTGTTACCCCAGGGTTGTTTACTGTCACTTGTTACCCCAGGTTGTTTACTGTCACTTGTTACCCCAGGGTTGTTTACTGTCACTGTCTTGTTACCCCAGGTTGTTTACTGTCACTTGTTACCCCAGGGTTGTTTACTGTCACTGTCTTGTTACCCCAGGGTTGTTTACTGTCACTTGTTACCCCAGGTTGTTTACTGTCACTTGTTACCCCAGGGTTGTTTACTGTCAGTGTATTGTTACCCCAGGGTTGTTTACTGTCACTTGTTACCCCAGGTTGTTTACTGTCACTTGTTACCCCAGGGTTGTTTACTGTCACTTGTTACCCCAGGTTGTTTAATCTGACTTGTTACCCCAGGTTGTTTACTGTCACTTGTTACCCCAGGGTTGTTTACTGTCAGTGTATTGTTACCCCAGGGTTGTTTAATCTGACTTGTTACCCCAGGTTGTTTACTGTCACTTGTTACCCCAGGGTTGTTTACTGTCACTTGTTACCCCAGGGTTGTTTAATCTGACTTGTTACCCCAGGTTGTTTACTGTCACTTGTTACCCCAGGGTTGTTTACTATCACTTGTTACCCCAGGGTTGTTTAATGTCACTCTCTTGTTTCCCCAGGGTTGTTTACTGTCTGCCTTATTACCCCAGGTTGTTTACTGTCACTTGTTACCCCAGGGTTGTTTACTGTCACTGTCTTGTTGCCCCAGGTGTTTACTGTCACTGTCTTGTATCCCCGGGGTTGTTTACTGTCACTATCTTGTTACCCCAGGTTGTTTACTATCACTTGTTACCTTAAGGTTGTTTACTGTCACTGTATTATCTCACAACACAGTGTATAAATTCATACTTAGTCCTTGTACTTGTTATTGAATGATCCATTTGGTGAATATTGATTTATTATTTACAAAAGACTTTTTCTTAAGAGGCATAAATGTGTACGTCTTCTTGACTTATAAAGTGGCAGTTTTGGCTACTTAGGAAGGCGTGAGATTATTTAGAATGCAAACCTCAAATTCAACACTTAATGAACTTTGTGATTTTTATATCTAAGTTATCATTTTACTTTCTCGACTCTTGTTTTGTTCTGAATAATTTCCTCAGCTCTAATGATAGTATGTCCCCTTACTATGAAGGGCAGACCTTTGTGCATTAGATATCATACTAAATGTGTCCCTTCACCCGTGTCAGCTCGTCATTATTTTAATGACCATCTAAACAATTAATTCGCAAAGTAACAACCCACGATGACCTCTACAGCGACCCAGTTTAACTTCAAAGGAAGCATTGCAGTGAACAGTCTTAATGATCCCCGCCTGCTTGTGTGGTGAAAGGCGGTGTGCTTCGCCGAGTGGACCCGCGCGGACGACTTCATACAACTGGTGTACCGAGGACTGTTTTTTTTAATTATATCTTAATTACAGAGTTTGTGATACAACAACAAAACGCAGGATTTCAACACAAGCTTCTTTAATACTCTAATCCAACTGGGGGTGGAGGCAACCTTTGATGATCAGGAAGGTGTTTAACGTGAGGCATAAACAGACATGTAAGTAAAACAATGAGTGTTGTATGTTTATTATGGTCGCTAAGCTCTGACAGCGACTCTTCCCGCACAAAAATATTGTTTAAAATCCCTCTGTTACCTCAAGATTTGAAAATCAGCGCCCCCTGTAACGTGAAACGCGGATACACATAACAATGTTTAATAATGCAATGTTAGTTCAAGATTACAAAACAACGTAGTTGTAATATGAAACGCGGGTGTAAAATGTGTGGGCGAGTGACAGCAGATGTTCGTCCACCCAACCTCGGCGCTTTACAAACAGTTTTTTCTCCCTGGGATGAGTAATGGCACCACATGGCTATTATAATGCAAACACTTGACACACAATTACGGTGAAGAAAAAGAAGCTGTTATCTTACAGTCTGTTAAATTAAAAACGTCGATGTTTTGATGTTTTAACTAAACATGGGTCAAATTTTGTTTGAAATTCCTATTTATTTTGTGGTTTCAGCTAACGACGTCACTTAACCTTTTCATAAAAAAAGGCCCCTTCCCGGATATAATCAAGAGTAAGGTTGTAATAACACACCTGTACGTCAATGACCTTAACACAAGCAACATGATTATTTCAAATTACCAAAAACAAAGTTCGTGTTCAAATTTAGTACTTTGAAAACCACCTGAAGGTTATTGTCAGTTGCCAGTGATTACAATACTTTCTGACTCATACTGGTGTATTAGAGTAATGGTACTAAGAACTAAGCTCCACCTCATTTAATATAGTAAGGGTCAGCGCTAACTTCAAATGTTTTAGTAACTATAAAATTATATCCAAATACATAAAACTTTCCTGCTCGTAATCGTATCGCCGAGGTAAGGTGACTGTTCTAGAGCAGCGGTTCTTAACCTTTTTTGAGTCGCGGACCCCTTTGAGAATCGGGTGAAAGCTATGGACCCCCTCCCCCCAAAAATGCACATAAGCACATAAACACAACTTTGCATGCAATGAATATACTTTATTTTATTGAAAACTCATTACCTCATGCAGTGTATGACATACACAAAGTATGAATAAAGTAAACAATCTGAGCAAAGAATTATGTTTCACGCTTTTTTATGCAAAAATTAATGGCCACTCCATACAAAAATGAAATACAGTCATCTTGTGCAAATTAAACAAAACAAAACTTTAATTCTGCTCAAAAGTTCATTTCAATGAGAAGGTTGTTGTTGTTTGGCTTGAATAAGAAGATGAAACTGGGAGTGGTCTTTGACAAGGTAACACGCATTTCATCTTTGACATCCAATCGAATTCGACTTTTCGTTTTGATAGAAACAAGTGCTGAAAACCCTGACTCACAAAGGTATGTCGTAGCAAACGGAATCAGAGCACCCATAGCTCGCTTTACCAGACGAGTTTAGGCTTGTGTCAACGCACACCAACATTCTCCAAGGCTCTTCGAGTTGAATTCATTTCGTAACATTTCCTTTGTCTTCAGGTCAATGAGGTCATCTTTGGCAAGGTCTTCATCACTGATACAGTCTATGTCGGCAAGGAAAGGATTACGAATCCATGTTTCAACTTTACGGTCACCTGAGCAGAAGTAACCCTTGAAAGAATTCTGCAGAGTATCCAGATGTCTGCAGAATTCTGCCTGTAGAGAAATTGACAGGGCCTTGTCACTCTCGATTCCATCCTGAAGAAGCACTTCCTCTAACATTGGAAAGTTTGCATAGTTGTCTGCCTCCAACCTCCTCTTCCACAGTGGCAGCTTGGCCAGAAAAGCTTGCAGTCTTTCAGCAGCATCCATAATGGTGACTCCAGGGCCTTGAATCGCAAGATTCACCTCATTCATATGGCCAAAAATATCCTCCAAGTATGCCAAGCCATGAAGGAACTCCTCACTGTCAAACTGTTCTGAGAGTGGGCTTTCTTTTTCTCTCAAAAAAGTGAAACTTCTGCTGGAAGTTCAATCAAGCGCTTCAAGATTTGTCCTCTGGAAAGCCAGCGAACTTCTGTGTGGTAGAGAAGAACTTCATATTCTGCTCCCATTTCTTGACAAAACCTCTTGAAAACGCGATGGTTTACAGCCCTGGCTCTGATGAAGTTGACGACTTTCACGCCAGCAGACAAGACTTCTTTCAGAATTGCTGGCAGAGTCTTTGACGCCAATGCATGCCGATGTAGAAAACAATAGGTCACGATGACCTGAGGAGCTTCTTTCTTCACCAAAGCAGCAAAACGAGATGTGTTGCCAAGCATCACAGATGCTCCGTCTGTGCACAGAGTACCAAGATTTTTCTTCCAGTCGAAGTTTTGCTTGGCAAAGAAACTATTCACCATTTTTAAGATGTCGATGGCCTTTGTAGTTTCCAAAAGGGTCTCACAAAATAGGAATTCTTCTTTGATAGCATCAGCATGCATATAACGGACGAAAACCAGGAGCTGGCTGCACTGAGAGAAATCAGTAGTTTCATCCAGTTGCATGCTGAACGGAAATGGCGTAACTGCCAATTCTTCCATTACTTGCTTCAGAATATTAGAAGAAATGTCAACAATTCTAGAGTGGATGACGTCATTTGACAAAGGCACTGCTGCAATTTTCTTCCTCTGCTCCAAGCCACAAACCAGCTCGGCCATTACAGGGCACATGGCTTTACCAAGGTCTCTCCAATCGTATGTGGTTTATTTTGCTTGGCAATGCGATAAGCAACCTTGTAGGATGCTTCAAGACAAGGCTTTTGTGTTGGGGCAAATCCAAGTTTTGGTAAAGTTCCAGCTTTCTCAAATCGAGCCTTCTTTACACGAAATAGATCAACACTGTCTGATGCATTTTCAGGATGGACAGACGTGAGGCGCTCCTTCAGCTTTGTTGGCTTCATGCTTCCATTGGCAAGAACCTTGCCACACAGGAAACACTGCGGCTTTTGTGTCCCATCACGTTCAGTGATGAAAGTAAAACCAAAGGATAAGTAAGCTTCGTTGTACTTCCTTTTCTTTGACATTTCCAAATTGAGCTAGGCCTGCAAAACAAAAAATGTTATGTAATTTATATAGAAAGCAGTAACTAATGAACACAAATTGATAAGCACGTGTACAGTAGCATCCCATGCCACCCTACAGATTTACTGGTTTTCTTCAATAACCAAAAATACATACATAACATCTGGTATATATTGACAAAAATAGAACAACTGAATATAAAAATATAGTGAATATAAATGTTAAATTTTTATCTGACCTTCACGGACCCCCTGAAGCCCATCCATGGACCCCTTGGGGGTCCATGGACCCCAGGTTAAGAACCCCTGCTCTAGAGTGATACACGTTGGGGCTGGAGGTGGTGGATCACTGCCCGCACTGATCAGGCGGTAGGTATGTACAGTATAGTAATTTGCTGTAGATGGAAACTGAAGAGGAGGTAAACCTGACTTTGTGCCCTTATACTGCTGTAATCTATTGCCTCACTGTCCAAATAATGCTATGTATGTATGTATGTACGTATTATTGCTAGGTAATGGGAACATGTTCACACCTTTTTAAATGTTTACATGACCCTCAAATCTAACATGAGGTTACATGAAAAGTGTTCTTATTGTTGTATCAAAGTGTTACCCCAAGACCCGTGTACCACTAACAGTTACTAAATTTACTGTGGAGAAGCAGGTTTTGTGACAGGCCATCAAAAATATTGCCGTGGCCTGACAGCCTGTCTATCTTTATTTTAGTCTACAATACGTTCTTAGATAGGATTTTCGACTGACGATGTCATTTAATGAATAAAAGGTGGCACTGTGTTTTCTGTATACTTCATACCATCCCTTTTACGGATCCGTATGGTGGCAAACTCCCATGGCCTGCAGATGGCCACAATGAGCACGACCATTTTCGAAGTTGGCCAGTAATCTGAAAATCTTATTTTTTACTAAGATAGTCAAGTTGGGTATGAAAATAAGGGTTCTGTGGGACGATAACTCGATTGGAATCATTAGTTTTGGCCTACAAGGTTGTTGGAAGCCCAAAACTACTCTACTCTGCTTAGGGGTGCAGCTTGAAGGCTTTGTTTCAAACTTGCCATCAGATCGGTCATTTTCGTACTAAAATTTCTGAATATCACACACACATTTAATTTTTCTACGCCTAGAGAGACGCTCAGTAGTCCATGACGCCTGAGCTCCGTTGCTTAGGGGTGCAGCTTGAAGGCTTTGTTTCAAACTTACCATATTATATGAGAGCTACAGCCTGCCCTACTTATGCTTCCCTGTCCATCAGATCGGTCATTTTCTTTTTAAAATTTCTGAATATCACACGCATATATATATATATATATATATATATATATATATATATATATATATATATATATATATATATATATATATATATATATATATATATATTGTTACGCCGTCTCTTAATTTACTTTAATATCCAGTGTTACGAGTTGGGGATTTAGAATATAGTTAAAAGTCTACCCAGATCCCAACAGGCAACAACAATAAAAAAACAAAGACAATCGGACTATAAAAGGGAAGACAAAGGATGAGAGTTTGTGTTGTGTATAATAAAGTACCATAAATTCCTCAACAAAATATTCAGCTTTCTATAATTTACCCTTAACCATAATTAACCTAAACATTAACAGTATATACATATTTATACAACAATTTTGAAGCAAGTGGACGCGGGGAGACAATATAGGATAACAAATACTTAAGTGCGGAGCTGAGATGGCTGACGAGTAAGGCTGAGTATTGTAGAAGACGGTAGGTAGTCACTGTGCCGTAGGTTTCCAGGATAGGTGACTTCCCAGAGTGAACTGAACTCCCATGGAACTAGAGCTGATGAGGAAGACTTTGAGGAGGTGACGCAACAACCAGGATATGGAGAAGGGAAACCCCGGAGTGGTAACTAAGAGTAGTCATACTCGGGTTTCGTCCCTAGATGGCGTTGCTCGTGGTGCTGGGTAGGTAGATCAGGACAATAGATGGCGTGGTTCGTAGTGCTGGGTAGGTAGATCATGACAATTGGAGGCGTGGTTCGTAACACCAGGTTCTAGGCGTAACCAAACAAAAAGTAAAGTGAAATAAATCAAAAGGGAATAAAAATAAATAAAGTAAACCTTTAAGAATTTAATTAAATAAAATACTAACACACTAAAGAGCCTCGTAGGCTGTCACAACAAATTGATTCACTACCGAAACCTTTAAGACACAAATGATACTAAACATCGAAACATGAAAAGAACTGCTTAAATATATAGAATAAAAATAAAGCACTGGATTACGTTAGCACTACATAAACATATAAAATAACTAACACTGAAATTAACTAACGTGAAACAACACTGAATTACTTAAATGTAACTAAGCTAGCACTGATGGACACATAAGACATAAATAGGTACTCACATAGATATACTACATTGGTGGCGACAGGAACAACACAGAAATAAAATGAAGTATAAGTAACAGGTGACAGGTGTCACTCAAAACAACGTGAACTGAAGGACAAGAGGACTGGACTGCCCTTCGTCTACAGGTGGACTACTATATATATGGTCCGTTCCCGCCAATGAGACCAGCCAGTGAAACATGGGTCGTTTAACGATGCAGATGGTTGTTAGAGAAACAAAGAATGCTTGTTACAATACTAAATGAAGAAATAAGATGGGCTTGAACAAATAATAACAGTTAAAACCTTAACAGCACAGGGTAAGGTGACTAGATTATATAAGAGTAAATATAACACATCATTACAGGAAAAATATGGAACAACATGGAAGCATGTCATATAAAAAAAATAGAAAAATACGACACGCTTTCGTGTAATTCACATCTTCAGGGGTGAGTACAGACTAAGGAGAAGTACAAAACAAGGGGTATATATACAGAGGAGAGTGAGATCAGGTCACAATGGTCAGGTATTAGGTAATGACCCCACTAATGTTTAAGAAGCAAGGCAACGGTCGGTAGTCAGGTCAGAGGGTAAGGTGACCCAACCTTCTCACCTGGTTGCAAATCTTCTTAATTACAAAATTGTCCAGTTTGTACATGCCATTACTCAAATTCATGTTGACTGTTTCGGTATGTTTAATGAGACCAGATTCCATAATATTCCTACTGTCAATTGAATTACATAGTAATATTGAGGAGGCATTATCCCAGTCAATGCAATGCTTATTATCCCTCAGATGAACAAACAGAGCATTGGATTCCTGGCCTGTCCTAACACTATATTTATGTTGTTTAAGCCTATTTACAAGATCTTTACCTGTCTGGCCTAAGTAAAACATATTGCATTCCTTGCAAGGAACCTTATAAATGCAGCCACCTGTATTGTTGGGGAAGTTCTTGATTAACATTTGTTTAACAGTACATGAGTTTTTAAATGCCACATTGACGTTCCAGGTTTTTAGTTGTAAAGGAATTTGAGAGAATTTTTTGTGAAATGGTAGTACTAAGAGATTCTTATGGTCATGGGTGGGCTTGGGATCGGTTCTATAGAAAGATTTCTTAATAATGTTAAGGCATTTGTCTATGAAAGATCTAGGGTACTTAAGGTTCAAGCCAATATTATAGACATATTTGTATTCCTCATCAATGAATTCCGGGCTGTAAATTCTGAAAGCACGTAAAAACATTGATGAAAATACTGACTGTTTGACTTTATTATGGTGTGCAGAATAATAATGAATGTATGAACACACAGTAGGTTTCCTATAAATACTGAACTTAAGGGTGTTACCTATTCTGTGGATCAGACAGTCTAGGAAAGGCAATTTACAGTCATGCTCTAATTCCACAGTGAATTTGATCGAGGGGGCTAAGTTATTAAGTTGTGGCAGTGTCATGATCGTGATATCGGCTAACCTGAAAACCTTAAGGATTCATATTACGCTCAAACGTCCACAAAACCTTCCGAGTCCCCCAGTGGAAACGTCCCCCGTTTTCTCTGTTCCTGGGTGACGTCATCAATAGGCCGTCTTTGTTCCTGTCAGTGTTAGTGACATAGTGACATGGCAGCTGTTGACGAGTACTCGACCACCTCTCACGTTCTCCAGCTTTGTCTTGCCTTGCAAGACCGACTGGAGAAGGTTGAGAAGGAGGTCCAGAGTCTCAAGGGCGAAAACTTAGCCTTGAAGCTAGTTTTAGAGGAGAAGAAAACCTTTGCCAGTGTCGTGAAGGACGGTGAAGTTGAAGTGGATTCATGGAAGGTAGTTGCTGCTAGTGCTACAAAATGCACTCTAAAAAGGCACTCAGCTGTAGACCTAAACAACAGGTTCAGCACCTTAAGTGACGAGTGTGAGGAAGGTGCTAGTGACACCACGAGTGCTACTCCCTCTGTTAGTGTGGAGAGAGGGAGTAGCGCAGGTAAGAACTCACCGCACTCAGGTAAGGTCAAATGTGTTTCTGTCATGGGAGACTCGATGGTGAAGTATTTAGGTAACAATCTCTGCACTAAAGTTAGGAAGCTCGAGTGTCTCCCCGGGGCAGGGATAGGTAGAGTACTGGAGAGAGTGGAGAACGTCATTGATGACTGTGGAGACAACCCCATAGTCTTACTCAGTGCAGGAGGCAATGACGTAGGTAAGCTTACCAGTGTCGAACTGCGCAAACTGTATAGGGAAGCTCTAGATAAGATTAGGGTGAAGGGTGGCACTCCTATTGCTTGCTCTATCCTACCTAGACGTGGTGCCAGTCGTGAATGGATGTCCCGTGCAATTGGTTTCAATTGCTGGTTGGAAGAACAGTGTAAAGAGCTGTCGACGCCATTCATTGATAGTTGGAGCCTGTACTATGGTGATGATAGTATGTATGCAAGGGATGGGGTGCATTTAAGTAGGAAGGGGGTGGCGGTGCTAGCGAAGATAGTTGACAGGGTAGTAAAGGTGGGGTTTTATTATGTCCAAACCCCATCAATGGTAAAGAGAGGAAAATACCATGTGAAAATAACAGCAGTGAAACAGAAGTAGATAATGCTGAATATATAGTTAGTCATAATAACAAACATCAAAGTAATAAATGTAAAACAGATAGAAACGGAAGAAATATATTGAGTGTTTATTATACTAATAGTAGAAGCCTGTGTAACAAAATGGACCAGCTCAGGGCCATTGTTAGTAAAGAGAACATAGATATAATTGCAATAACGGAAACATGGATAAATTCAAACAGCAAACATTTTTTAGCAGAATTTCATATTCCAGGATATAACCTATTTAAAGTTGACAGCGTAGGAAGGAGAGGTGGCGGTGTAGCAGTGTATATCAGGGTGTCATTAAAAAGCTGCAATAAATCAAACATTAAAACAAATAGCGACAATGAAAGTATTTGGGTAGAGATTGGTGAGGGCAATGAGTCCGTAGTCATTGGTGTTATATATAGACCACCTAATTTGAGTAGGAACGATGGTAAATTGCTATGGGAGGAAATAAAGAAGGCATCTGATAGAAACAATGTATGTATTCTAGGCGATTTCAACTTTTCAGGCTTAGATTGGAAAAATCAACTTAGCGATAATTAATCTGAAGATTTTCTAGAAGTAGTACAATATAGTTTTTTATATCAATTCATAAACTCGCCCACTAGAGGAAATAATATCCTCGATTTAGTTCTCAGTAATAATGAAAATCTAGTAAAAGATGTTGGGATTGGAGACGAACTAGGAAACAGTGATCATAAAGCCATATATTTTTACATTATATGGAATGGCAGGAAGAAGGAAAATTCGGCCTTGATCCCGGATTTTAGGAAGGCTAATTACGGTAGATTAAGGAGAGACCTAAGGGATGACTATGGTCAAAAGATTAATCCTCCCCACACCTCCGGAAACTGTCAACTTAGGACGGGAGAACCCCGAATTTAATTTAGCAGCTACTTATGAACAATTTATTGCGACAATCCATAATGCTCAAAATAAACACATCCCTAAAAGAAAATTCAGATCGATACGGAACCAACCAAAATGGATGAATAATAGATTCTTAGATCTTCTAGGGAAAAAGAAAGGAGTTTATAGAAAAGTTAAGAAAGGCGAAAATCACTTACTTGGTTACTATCAGAACCTAACAAGACAGGTAAAAACAGAAATTAGGAAAGCAATGGGAAATTATGAAATCAAGGTAGCAAATGAATCGAAAAATAACCCCAAAGCTTTTAATCAACTTTATAAATCAAAGGTTAGAGATACAATAGGTCCCCTTAAAACTACGACAGGAGAAATGACTGTTGAGTTAGAAATGTGTAGTACGTTAAATAGTCATTTTCGCTCTGTATTCACAAATGAAAACCTAGCACAGTTTCCAGAAGTTCATAAGGTATATAACGACAGTATAGAAAATATGTTGATGAATATCAATATTACTAGTAATGATGTGCTTAAAGTAATTAACAAACTGAAGCCTCATAAATCGCCTGGTCCAGACGAGGTATATGCTAGAATATTAAAAGAATTTAGAGATGAGTTGAGTAATCCATTAGCAGTTTTATTTAATAAGTCATTAGAATCGGGCCTAGTGCCAGAAGCTTGGAAACTTGCAAATGTAGTTCCGATTTTCAAAAAAGGTGATAAATCAATTGCATCAAATTACCGTCCCATTAGTCTCACGTCAATCATAGGCATGTTGCTAGAGTCAATTATTGCTACAAAAATCAGAAGCCACCTTGAAACATTCAACTTAATTCATTCTTCTCAGCACGGGTTCACCCAGGGACGTTCTTGTCTCAAAAAATTTGCTTAGCTTTTTCTCAGAAGTATATGAAGCGGTAGATAATGATAAGTCATATGATATAATTTATTTAGATTTCAGTAAAGCATTCGATAGAGTCCCTCATGAGAGATTGATAAGGAAGGTAGAAGCACATGGAATAGGTGGATCATTATTAAAATGGATTAGGTCATGGTTAACTGGTAGGAAACAAAGAGTCAGCATAAATGGATTTAAGTCAGACTGGGTTGTGGTCAAAAGCGGAGTTCCCCAGGGATCTGCATTAGGCCCTCTGCTGTTTGTTATATTCATTAATGATCTTGATTTAGGTATAACTAGTAGGATTAGTAAATTTGCAGATGATACCAAAATGGGGAGAGTGATAAATTCAGACAGTGACTTTGAACACCTTTAAAGAGATCTAGATACCTTACATGAGTGGTCAGTAGACTGGCAAATGAATTTTAATACTGATAAATGCAAGGTACTACAGATAGGGAAGACGAATACAAACGTTAGGTATAAACTAGGTAACACGGAAATAGAAAACTCAGATTGTGAAAAAGATCTAGGTGTATTTGTTAGCAAAGACTTGAAACCTAGAAAACAATGTATTAGCGTTCTCAACAAGGCAAACAGGATTCTTGGGTTCATATCTAGGAGTGTGAGTAACAGAACTGCTGACGTTATCTTGAAACTTTACCTAGCATTAGTAAGGCCACACATGGATTATGCGGTTCAATTCTGGTGTCCTTATTATAGAATGGACAAAGATTCTTTGGAGAGAGTACAAAGAAGAATGACAAAAATGATCCATAATATTAGAAACCTTCCATGTGAAGAAAGACTGAAAAGCTTAGGCTTGCATTCATTAGAGAGGCGTAGAGTTAGAGGAGATATGATAGAGGTGTTCAAGTGGGTAAGTGGGATTAACAAGGTAAAATGGAAGATGTTCTGAAGCTCAGTAATAATGAAATAACTAGAACAAATGGCTTTAAATTAGATAAATTCCGATTCAGAAAGGATATAGGCAAGCACTGGTTTGGTAATAGAGTTGTGGATATGTGGAATAGGCTACCGAGTGCTATAGTAGGATCGGGGACGCTAGGGAGCTTCAAGACGAAGTTGGATAGGCACATGGAAGTGTTGGGATGGGTGTGAAAGGGATCTGCCCTGTATGGGCCAGTCGGCCTCCTGCAGCATCCCACTTTCTTATGTTCTTGAGTATAATCCGCGGAGTTCGTAGCAGACACTGTAAGTTGGGACCTGTTGCCATCCAACCCTTTGTAATCAATTTGATTTTGCTTTTGATAGCTGAGTCAGAGCCTTGTTAGTGAGGATAATAGTAGGGAATGAAACTGAGTTCATAGTCTCAGTTTCATCGTCAGAGTGTACAGTAAATTAATTCATCGAAATAGAAGTAGGTGGACTCCCTGGCCTATTTTGAGTGGGTGCCGCGGGCATTTCTACCTTTAGTAAGTGCCCGTCCCTTCATCCATACAGGTATGCCATTCCACTCTGTGTTGTAATTCGCCCTTCTTTAAGTGATTTGACCCAATTAATAGTTGATTGTGCAAGTGTTACAGTAACGTAGTTGATATGCTCTGAGTGAAGTCATATTTACGTCTTTAACGTCCCCTGAAACGTGATGTCGTTGTCACTGTTAGTAAGTGCCCGTCCCTTCATCCATACAGGTCCCTAACGCAGCCTAGGCCGTGTCTGTAGCGTGGATGTTGTATCCACTATGTCTGGGGAGATATCCGAGGTCCAGTAGGATCAGTTACCTTCGTGAGACCCGGCCGTCAGACACTTCAGACTACCTATGGCCCCCATAGCTGGCTCGTCTGGCCCTAACGCTCGGCCTGCGAGGTGACCCCGGATCACCAAGCCACACACCACTACAAGCCCCCATCATTGGTGGATGAGTGTCTAACTCAGTAGGGCTATTTGTGTGGTGGAGTTAATACACTGGGATCTTCAGAGTTCGTCGGAAAGTACCCCATGGTGGCTGGACCCCATGGCTGTTGCTTGAGTATCACTCCTGACGACTGAGTGTTGTAGTGGCAGTTGCCCTGGTCTTTATGGTGCTAAGTGACTATAAGAGTTATGTGTTAGTGAGTATGTCCACCCAGTAGTGGTGTGAGTGTTATTGAGTATGTCCACCCAGTAGTGGTGTGAGTGTTATTGAGTATTTCCACCCAGTAGTGGTGTGAGTATGTTGAGCCTGAGGGCATAGTACTAGATTTCGTCTGTTGGTACATATAAATTCTTTCTCCTAATTTCATATTAATGTTTAAATAAATTTTGTATTTGTATATTGTGTCTATTATTTACCTACAGTATTTACCGTTATTTCTTCCCTATTACTTGATACTATCATTACAACTACCCACGAGCCTCCTCTCGTCACGCTACCAATGGTAATAAGTATGAGAGTAAAAGGAATTGTTACTGACACACAGGCCCTTATAAAATGGTGGCAGCTCAGGCCCTCATAGCAGGAAAGCTTTTAGGTCCTCATTACATGGCCAGAGACATAATACATCATCTACATATCTAAACTAGACTGCTGAAGGTGGTAAGATATTACTCAATAGTTTTTTTTCAAAGAATTCTATATATAGGTTGTTTAATACAAGTGAGAGTGGATTACCCATTGCCATACCAAATTTTTGAGCATAATATTCTCTATTGAATTCAAATTTACAATCCTTAATACAGTATATAGTTTGATGAGTTCGATGAAGTTGTCTTTCGAGACGGGCAATGAGATATTATCCAGGGAATCTGTGAGGAACTCCAGTAAATCATCAACTGGGACCTTGTATGTATATATATATATATATATATATATATATATATATATATATATATATATATATATATATATATACATATATATATATATATATATATATATATATATATATATATATATATATATATATATGTATATTTTATGAAAATCCACAATGAAAACGTGGATAAGATAAATCTTGATAAAATCACACGGGTACTCCGTTGTTTCCATTCTCCCGTGTGATTTTATCAAGATATACATATATATATATATATATATATATATATATATATATATATATATATATATATATATATATATATATATATATATATATATTAGGGTGGTCCAAAAAAATTAAGTTCCGATTTTTAAGTGTGGCTCATTCTCAAAATGTTCCTTATATTTAATAAATAATCAAGTAAAAAATTCAGCTGGATCGAAGAATATTTGTAGGTTCCTACCGAGTGTTGAATTTTTACCAATAAATGCAACATGAGGTATTTCCGTCAACATATACATAATTATTGCAAAAAATTGTTAGCGATATACCACATTAAGGCTAACGGCCATATTATTAAACAACATCTTCCCCTTCCGACGAAGAATCTTTTCGAAGGTATTGTTCCTTCAAGCGGTATTTTTAAATGCTCGAACTTCTTCCACTTCGTACGGGATGATTTTATTTGGTCTGTTGATACTGTCCTCTTTGCTGATGCATTATGGTCGTCTTTTCGCTGATACATTATGGGTCCTGTGTGTGTTTGTTTACCTTCGTTGGCGCCAAATTTAGTATTGTAGCAGCTCTCGTCATGGATATTTTTTCCTCCAAAGTCTCCCGGGATTTCTTAGTTTATTTGATTGAGGAGGAGAAAATTTTGCAAAATAAAAGTACTTATGGGAAGCTTGTTACATTAAAGAAACAAGCATGGTTACGAATTGCAACATGTTTAAATACTGAGGGATATGGACCTCGGCGATCAGAAGAACAGTTGAAGAAGATTTGGGAACGCATTAAACTAAAGTAAAAAACTATATATATATATATATATTGTAGCTTAGTAGGTTAGATTAAAGAGGGTGCAGATGACTATAATCTCTGAGACAACTAACTTAAATCACTTATATGGGAGGTAGAGACTTCTAATTTGGCTCCCAGCTCACAAGTTACATAATATAACCAAATATTAAATTTTTTCGGTATTATCGTCTCATTGGTTTATTTTAAGTATAGGTTATGTTTGGTTAGGTTAGATTTTTTCCGATGGTTTTTTGTTTTTAATTTGTTTCAAATAAACCTGTAGGTGAATGGCCGAAACTATAATGTTACCATTTATTAATCCTCAAAATTGTAATTAGTTTCATAAATTTTTATCGTTGATTATCTTATTTAGACCCCCTACCCTTTTCATTGATTTTCAACCTTGGTTCCATCTAACACGGATATTTCGATTTCACTTAAGAAAAGTACAGGGCTTTGAAGTATGGGTAATTGTTTAACAATTATGTATTATTAAAAATGGTATTTGTATTTTCGTTACGGTCATCCATCGAAATTTAGGATTTTAAGTTTACTTTAGGCTTGATTAGGTTAAGTTAAGTTTTGTTAAGTTTTTTATTTTTTTGGGGTTAGGTTAGGTCAGGTCTAAATTATGTTTTTCCGATGTTTATTTTTTGAACAACTTCTAAATACGTTGATGACTGAAATGATAAAATTACCTTAAAACAGCAAACTTATATTTGTTGCACCAATAATACCAATAAGTACTGTACCATGTTTAATTTACAATATAGTAAAATCTAAATAAATAATTTTTACCAAAACAGGCCAAGTAGCATAACAATAATCTATTTTGTAGATAGGTGTATATATTTTCCTAAGCCTATAATTCCAAAATTGAATATCTTGCAGGACAAAGAGAGATCATGCCATCAAGAAGGTACAAGTCAAGTCACTGAAGTGGATGTGTACCCATCAATCAATTTCATTGATGAGGACCACAATTACTTTGCTGAAAGCATGCCTTCTACAAATCCAGGGCAAGATTTGTGCTTCACAAATCCTATACCAGAGCGTGACCCCAGCAGAGGCGATGACTTACATTGCAAGACCCAAATAGGAAAAATGGAAACAATGAAGAGGAAGAAAATAATAAACTACTTTGGAGAACACGGCAGCAGTTGTTAGATAAACAATTAGAAGAAACAATGATCAACATTCAACTTGTAAATAATCAATAGTTGCATTCAGATTTGGAGATTCATCTTGTCAAAATAAAGATTCAAGTTGAACAAAAGAAATTAGAAATGATGGAAAAAAATTCTGTACAGTATAGTATAACATCAAATGACTTTTGTATTGGGTGTTCTCTCAGTCACCCTTGGCGCTGTTTTAGGGCTAATAATGCAATCAGTTCACAAACAACAAAAACGGTGTAATTTACTACATAACTACAGCTGTATTGTGATTTTCTACCTAACTATACATTACTTTAATTTACATAAAAAAAATTATACTTAATAGTTACTACCTAACTTCAAATTATTTTACATATTATATTTTATTATGCTCCTAATTATAATTTATTTTAGTTGGTATTGTATAATTTGAAATTAATTTTATGTTGCATTAATATTTATTCCCACCCAGTTGGTTACCAACTTTTTGTTCTGTATAGCAGTAATTGACTGAATGTATAGGTTAGTTATTGACTTTGTAATGTCAAATTTCCTTTTTTATTTTATTTTAATTCACTATATACTAATTTACATATTGACATTGTTGCAGAATCCTGATTATAAATACAGTATTGTTTGAGTTAACAAAAGTGTGATATGTACAAAATAAATACAATTTACAGAGAAAAATATTTGTTTCCTAAAAATATTAGAAATGCCATAAATTTTGAAAAGCATGAATTTTTAGTATATGCATGTTGAAAGTCTATTGAAATGTGAGTTTTTTGCATTTATTGCAAATTACATATGAACATAATAGAATAAAGAACTGTGTATAAATACAGTAACTCCATATGGACCTTAACATATACAGTATACTGTATTAGGGTGTGTCATAGGAGGGAAGATCAGCTAAAACTAATGGCCCATCACTTTTTTGGTAGATTTTAGTGTATATAAACAGAAAATAATTTCAGTTTCAATATTTTGCAACCTTTTGCTAGGTAAATTTTAGCGTGAAATTTATCGAAAATCTAACGTACAGCTGCATTAGTGCATTACAATTAAATAGTGAACATTGCTTTCTGACTTCATTCTTTAACAACCCAACTAACAATATTTTTTTCTGTTTCAGATTCTCATGCATTTATAAGTTGATAATATTTGCGATGGCTGCTTGTGTCAGGACGAGGAACCAAAAATCTAGCCATCTCAGTCACTATCTTGGGTCTGGGAGAGAGCTCCTGAAGTCGGAGTTGCCTACATTGAGAGATGCTTTGAGATATGGTGTTTTAATCAGGCAAATCAGTGAAAAGAACCAAAGAACTTACACAAACAAAGACATTGCCAGTGATATGACCAAAGCTGTCTTGGCACAGTACACTCTGGCTAACGCTCAGTTCAAGCCTCCAGTCATAACAAGTCAGAAGAAGATTAGTGAGAGACTGCTAGCCAGTTGGGAAAAGGCAAGAGATATCTCTCTTGGGAGAGGAAAACTTGCAGTTAAGGACAGCTTTGCCAAGCAACTGGACCAGTTATTTGACATAATTACTTGCAAGTGCCCAATTGTTCTCTGTCCTGAGTTTGGATGCGATCGTGACTGTAAATCCGAGGCCCACATCTCCTGTATTTGCAAGCGTGAACTGAAGATTCCTGTGATCGAACTGGCATTTGCCAAAGCACAGAGAGAGAAGACTGGCAGTATAGGGGCTCTCATGATTTCTAGCCAAGATATTCCGGAGTCCAAGAGACAGGAGGCTGCCACAGAGAGACAGAAGAGGAGAAGCGTTGCCGAGGAAAAGAGACTTGAGAAGGCCCAGGGTGAGGTAAAAAAGGCCGATGATTGGAGTCAAGCTGATTCAGAGTTTAATGACTTCCCCATGGCTGATCCGAGTGCTGACCAGGAGAATGGTGACTTTGTCCCTAACCCAGAAAATAATGATCCCAAACCTTCCAGGCATAACATTCGAAATAGGAAAGATATCCCGAGCATAGCTCTGGCCAGCATGCGACACCACACTGGTCTCAGAGAAACTGCAGAGATAGCAACAGCTGCCTGGGTTGACTGTGGTTTGATAACACCTGATGATGTTCACCTGGTGATTGATCATAACAAAGTAAGGAGAGCTCAGGAGAAACTTGTCAGTAACCTAGAAGAGGAGTTTGATAAGGGGATAAGAGAAAATGGAATCAATTGTTTGTTCTTTGATGGGAGAAGGGATGACACTAAAGTGTTCATGAAAGTTGGAGATTCTGACAAGTTGTTCCCTGCCATGGTGAAGGAGGAACACTACTCCTGCTGCAGTGAACCAGGAGGGAAGTATTTGTGGCATTTCACTCCAGAGAAAGATGACATCAGGAAACCAGCTGAGATAGTGGCAGATAACATTGTGAACTGGCTCAGAGAGAGGAACAAAGACCAGACCCTGCAGGCCATTGGAGGGGACAGCACCAACACGAACACAGGGTGGCAAGGGGGGGTCATACAGTGGATAGAGCGGAAGATTGGGAGGAAGCTGGTCTGGATTGTTTGTGACCTCCACACCAACGAATTGCCACTCAGACATCTGATCCAGGAGCTGGATGGCAAGACTCTTTCAAACAACAGATGGTCTGGTCCTCTTGGCAAGATGCTGGACTCTGCCACTGAGTTAGAAATACATCCGAGCTTTGAAAAAATCACAGTTGGCCCTCCACTCGTTGAGCTTGCACACACTGTCATTGACGACCTGAGTACTGACCAGTACTATGGTTACATGATTTGCAGTGCCATCAAAACTGGGGTCATGCCTGATAGACTTGCTAACCTGCAGATAGGTCCAGTCTCACATTCTAGGTGGCTCACAACGGCTCTCAGGTTCTGCAGAATTTGGGTCACTCATCATAAACTGAAAGGGAACCAGCTTCACAACCTGAGACTTATTGTCCAATTCATCGTGAGTGTCTACTTGCCAAATTGGTTCAACACCAAGGTCAAGTCATCGTTCTCCGAAGGTCCTAGGCATGTTCTCTTCCAGCTTGAGCTCCTGATGAGTCAGCCAAGGAAGGTTGTTCAGATTGTGGAGCAGACTGTGAGGAGATCTTCCTGGTATGCTCATCCCGAGGCAGTTCTGCAGACAATGCTGTGCAGTAAGGATGAGGAGGAGAGAAGAGTGGCAGTCAAAAAGATCTTGGATATGAGACTTATGAGAGGATCTGGGCATGACGAATCAGTTGGTGACGATTCCTTCAGGGTCAGGAAGACTCCTGAAGTCAATCTAGGTGCCAAGACCCTCACTGATCTCATAGATCTGGATAACATCCAGGCTGGCAGTGAGCCCCCTCTTACCTGCAGCCTCACCAATGTTCAAGTCAGAGCTTTCCTGGACAACCCCATGCATGTCCCTGCCTGGCCCTCGCACACCCAGAGTATAGAGCGTTGTGTACAGCAAGTGAGCGAGGCCAGCAGTCACGTGTACAGCCAGGAGAGGAGGGAAGGCTACATCCGAGCTCAGGTGGTCAGCAGGGAGGTGATGAGTAGAAACAGAAGCAAGAAAACATGTTCTCTATGGTGTGCAGCAACACCGGGTCGTAGTAGTAAAACCGGTTTTTGTATTTGATGATTTTGTTTTCTAAAGGAATATTAAATTTAATAAATGTGTCAAGATCATTCGTTTCACTATTCTGGATCATTTTCATCCAAATAAATTAACCTGATACATTTACTTTACTTTAAATAAGCTATTTAGTGGTGTTGGTAAAAGGGTGAGAATACTGAATTTTCATAAGATTTCAAGTTAAAATTTCCCTAGCAAAAAATAAAAACTTTTCAAATCTGAAGATATCACATGATTCTGCACATAGAACTACATCATTAATACCATGGGCCGATTTTTCAAACTCAAAAAAAAAAAATTCGCCTCCGTATGACACACCCTATTAGTACGCCCTTAGCAAAGTTGTTTAACATGTCATTAAAAACAGGTGTAGTACCAGAATCATGGAGGATAGCGAAGGTAATACCGATTTTCGAGAAGGGGTATAGATCAGTATCACTATCTTCTAACTACCGCCCAATCAGTCTAACATCAATAGTAGGTAAATTACTAGAATCAATTATTTCAAACTCTATTCGAAACCACCTGGAGAAGCACAAGTTGATCAATTATTCCCAACATGGCTTCACAAGCGGGCGTTCACGTCTAACTAATCTATTAACATTCTTTTCATCAGTTTTCGAATCGGTGGACGAGGGGCACAATTATGATGTGGTATATCTCGACTTTAGCAAAGCCTTCGACAGAGCCCCCCACGTAAGACTAATTAGAAAGGTATAAGCGCATGGCATCAAAGGTAATATCCTTAAATGGATTAGGTTGTGGTTACGGGACAGGAAACAGCGAGTGAGCATAAACGGCACTAAATCGCATTGGAGCAACGTCACTAGTGGAGTTCCCCAAGGCTCAGTACTTGGACCATTATTATTTATTATATACATAGACTACATAGATATCGGCATAGACAGCAACATAAGTAAATTTGCTGATGACACTAAAATAGGACGTGTAATTAATTCTGACGAGGACTGCAAAACTACAGGAAGATCCCCCAAAAATTTTCGAATGGTCTGAAAAATGGTAGTTGAAATTCAATTTGCACAAATGTAAAGTACTCCGTATAGGAGATGTAAACAGGGAAACCAGTTACCAGGTGAACAAAGATACCATTGTGGAATCCGACTGCGAGGGAGATTTAGGAGTAATGATAAGTAGGAATCTTAAGTCAAGTAAACAATGTGTTTTGGTCGTATCAAGGCTAATAAAGTACTTGGGTTCATACAAAGGAGTGTTAGTTACAAGACTAGCGAGGTCATCTTAAAATTATATGTAGCGCTTGTGAGACATCACCTAGATTACGCAGTTCAGTTATGGTCACCGTATTACAGAATGGATATAGAATCCTTGGAAAGAATCCAGAGGAGAATGGCAAGACTAATCCCGGGCATTAGGAACCTTGAATACAGAGACAGGTTAAAGCATCTTAATTAGCACTCCCTCGAGAGACGTAGAGTGAGGGGCGACATGATAGAGGTGTATAAATGGAAGTCAGGGTTAAAAAAGGGGACATTACAATGGTACTTAAACTATCCAACCAGGAGTGAACTCGTAACAATGGTTTTAAATTTGACAAATTTAGATTTTGGCGTGAAATAGGTAAACACTGGTTTGGAAAGAGAGTAGTGGATGAATGGAACACGTCACCAAATATCATCATAAACTCGAATACGCTGGATAGCGTCAAACAGAGGTTGGATGCTTATATGAGCAATAGGGGTTGGGTATAAACGGGACTGCCCAGTATGGGTCAATAGGCCCGCTGCAGTTTCCTCCAGTCTCATGTTCTTATGTTCTTATGTTTTTCTATAGTTTGTGTTTGTGATACCCATGAGAGTGCCACTTGCAGGTTTATTTTTATGATGCAATAATGTTCAAACTTGCCATTAATATATGACGAATTATCAATCTTTAATAGAATTTATAAAGCATGTGGCATACGTTACAAGGTAATTCGTGCCCTAAGTGTTATTTTTGCACAGGGGTCAAATCACAATGGGATAATTTTCTTTAATAAGGTCGAGAACTGGTGATGTATCCCATGTATTTTTTTCCCCACAGATGTTGATTTACGAATCCTGATACTGAAACATGAATACCAGCCAGTGTCTGGCTGATTGGTCCACGGAGTTAAGAACTTCTTTTTTCATCACCATTTGACGGAGAAGAAAACTGTGAAATAAAGTGCTACTCTAACGGCAGATGCTGTGATGAACTTTTGGGGTAAAGCACGCATTCCCACAAGACTGAGGAAGCACATAATTGACGCAGTGATCAAGATCTTCGAAGAGTGGAAGAAGTTGAAGAAAAATCAGCCGGCCTTGAACGGAAAGACAAGGCCTTCAATTCTTCCCTCGATTGGCTTTTCGACAGCCCACCCCAACGCCTTGCACATCATGAAGATCGAGGAGGACAAACTATTCATTCAACAGCAACGAAAACGAGGGTGACCTGGTTGCATGGGATCAGTCGATTGCAACCTTGCAAAGACGGAGGCAAGAAAGGCTGATCGATTATTGCGAGCGACAAAACGGCGACTTGTTCAAGAATAAAGACCAAAATGTGGAAGGAAAGGATTGATCTGGTTTCATCATCTTCTAGCAGTGTGGAAATCTCGGAGGATGAAAAATCACCAGGACCATCAACTTTGCCGGCATCACCTTCAAAGCGTCCACGGAAGATAGTAGTCAACCAACATGTCTGTGCAGCCCTCGATCGGACCAAAGTCTCTGACCGAAACTACATGTATATCCTGTCAGCTACAGCTCGGAATATGGGCTAAGAAGTCCCTAATTAACCTATCAGTCGATCCTCAATTCGCCGCCATCGAATCCAGCACCATGAGAACATCGCAGCCACCATCAAAGAGAAGTTCTCCCCTATGGCGCCACTTGTCATCCGTTGGAATGGCAAAATAATGACTGACATCATTGGCAGGGATGTCGTAGACCGTCTCCCAATCCTGATTTCAGGAGGCAATGCAACCCAACTCCTCGGCATCCCGAAACTACTGTCTGGCACCGGAAAGTCTATGGCGGATATTGTCAATTAGGCACAAATACAGGTGGAATGAATGGAGCCTGTACTCTGTTGGAGCAGAAAATGGAGAAGGAACTCTTGCATCTTGCCTGTCGACATCACATGCTTAAAATTGTTTTGGAAGCAGCCTTCACAGCAGTGGTGGGTATATCGACAGGTCCAGATATTCTAATGTTTAAACGTTTCCAGCAGAAATGGGGTTTAATTGACAAAAGCATCCCCTCTACAGTGATGTACACACGTCCAGATTCCTGATTACTAGAAATTGCGGACGAGATCATAAAGTTTGCCACAGAACAACTTGAAACTCACCAGCCCAGGGACGACTACCGAGAGCTCGTGGAGCTATCAATCATCTTCCTTGGTGGGGTTCCACCTCGAGAGCTCCTGGAGCTATCGATCATCTTCCTTGGTGGGGTTCCTCCTCGTGGTATCAGTTTCAAGGCACCAGGAGGCCCCCATCGCGCTAGGTGAATGGCTAAAGCAATCTATGAAACTCTGGATGTTCTGGGCTCAGTTCAAGCTGACTCCACGGGAGGAGACAGGTCTAGAAGCGGTTTGTGATTTCATCATCAAGGTATATCTTAAGGCCTGGTATCTCGCTCCTGTGCCGCAGCTCGCTCCCGCACAAGACCTCTGGCTGTTGAAGGGGTTCCAACGATACCACAGTATCCATCCAAAGATTTCGGCAGTGACTCAAGAAATTTCAAGGCCATCTCTGGTCCTTAAGTGAGCGCCTTGTTCCTTTGGCACTAGGCACTATTCGATGACTCGGAATCAATCACTCTGGAAGACAAAAGGGCGATGGCACAGAGGATGCTCCGTACAACAGATGAGATGGAACCAATGAAGAGGGCTGTCGTGGACGTATCTGCCATTCAAGAGAAAAGGATCAGTTCTTTCTTTAACGGACGATCCAAGGCATTCTTTCGAATTTTGGGGCTAGATGATAGTTTGCTTCTAAAGACCCCAGAGGACTGGGAAGCAGATTATGCACTCCAGAGAGCCAATGAGGTAGTCATACACCTGAAAGTTGTTAATGATCTGGAAGAAAGAGGAGTTGCACTCATGACAGAGTACAACATGCTCATTACTGCTGATGGGGAACAAAAACAATACCTCCTCGAGGTCGTGGCAGACCACAGGAAGCAGTTTCCTACACCAAAGAAGTCTGCATTGGTCTTGTATTTACTTGAGCCTTGACCCCCAAAACAGACAGATAGTCTGTATATTGGTCCTCCCATCAGATCTGACTTTGTTAGGCATTATTATTATTATTGTGAAACGTCTTCATTGGTAGCGACCTCTAAATATTATTCTAATGTCATGCAATTTTTACATCATTATTACCATGTCAAATATAACATTTTGGCAGGGGTGCCCCAATCAATTTCATATATATATATATATATATATATATATATATATATTTATATATATATATTTCATTAGCCCAATAAAGCACGCGGACTTCTACATACAATCAACACCTCAACCCGCCAGGATTCGAACCCACGGCCCACAAGCCTATGACTGTGACAGGGTAACACTAACCGGTGGACCACCAGGATACTAAAAGGAGTCCTAGACTTTGTTGTATTTCACACAAAGCCTGTTCAACGAGCTTATGGCGCCGTGAACCTCTAATGGGGACCACCCGTATCACTTAGGTGGTCAGAGTAACGTTTTACCAAATCCCGCTTCAAAACACGAGGATCCATATATATTTCATTAGCCCATTAAAGCACGCGGACTTCTACATACAATCAACACCTCAACCCGCCAGGATTCGAACCCACGGCCCACAAGCCTATGACTGTGACCGGGAACGCTAACCGCTGGACCATCAGGATACTAAAAGCAGTCCTAGACTTTGTTATATTTCACACAAAGCCTGTTCAACGAGCTTATGGCGCCGTGAACCTCTAATGGGGACCACCTGTATCACTTAGGTGGTCAGAGTAACGTCTTACCAAATCCGGCTTCGAAACACGAGGATCCATATATATTTCATTAGCCCAATATATATATATATATATATATATATATATATATATATATATATATATATATATATATATATATATATTTATATATATATATATATATATATATATATATATATATATACAAATATATATTATATATATATATATATATATATATATATATATATATATATATATATTATATATATATATATATATATATATATATATATATATATAATATAAATATAAATATATATATATATATATATATATATATATATATATATATATATATATATATATAATATATATATAAATATATATATATATATATATATATATATATAATCAACGACCTCACCAGCAAGGAATCGAACCCTCGACCTACTGGGTGGCCCTAGGGAGCGCTTACCGGCTAGCCCACAAGGACACTAAAAGCAGTTCTAGACTCTGTTATATTTCACACAAAGCCTGTTCATCGAGCTGATGGCGCCGTGAACCTCATTGGGAAACTGCCCATGCCTCGTATGTGGTGTCAGTAGCATTTTACCGAATCCAGCTAGTATGAAACGCGAGGTACATATATATACTTCATTTTTAGTCCATTTAACACGCGGACTTTGAACATATAATCAACGACCTCACCAGCAAGGAATCGAACCCTCGACCTACTGGGTGGCCCTAGGGAGCGCTTACCGGTTAGCCCACAAGGACACTAAAAGCAGTTCTAGACTCTGTTATATTTCACACAAAGCCTGTTCATCGAGCTGATGGCGCCGTGAACCTCATTGGGAAACTGCCCGTACCTCGTATGTGGTGTCAGTAGCATTTTACCGAATCCAGCTGGTATGAAACACGAGGTACATATATATACTTCATTTTTAGTCCATTTAACACGCGGACTTTGAACATATAATCAACGACCTCACCAGCAAGGAATCGAACCCTCGACCTACTGGGTGGCCCTAGGGAGCGCTTACCGGCTAGCCCACAAGGACACTAAAAGCAGTTCTAGACTCTGTTATATTTCACACAAAGCCTGTTCATCGAGCTGATGGCGCCGTGAACCTCATTGGGAAACTGCCCGTGCCTCGTATGTGGTGTCAGTAGCATTTTACCGAATCCAGCTGGTATGAAACGCGAGGTACATATATATACTTCATTTTTAGTCCATTTAACACGCGGACTTTGAACATATAATCAACGACCTCACCAGCAAGGAATCGAACCCTCGACCTACTGGGTGGCCCTAGGGAGCGCTTACCGGCTAGCCCACAAGGACACTAAAAGCAGTTCTAGACTCTGTTATATTTCACACAAAGCCTGTTCATCGAGCTGATGGCGCCATGAACCTCATTGGGAAACTGCCCGTGCCTCGTATGTGGTGTCAGTAGCATTTTACCGAATCCAGCTGGTATGAAACGCGAGGTACATATATATACTTCATTTTTAGTCCATTTAACACGCGGACTTTGAACATATAATCAATGACACCACATACGAGGCACGGGCAGTTTCCCAATGAGGTTCACGGCGCCATCAGCTCGATGAACAGGCTTTGTGTGAAATATAACAGAGTCTAGAACTGCTTTTAGTGTCCTTGTGGGCTAGCCGGTAAGCGCTCCCTAGGGCCACCCAGTAGGTCGAGGGTTCGATTCCTTGCTGGTGAGGTCGTTGATTATATGTTCAAAGTCCGCGTGTTAAATGGACTAAAAATGAAGTATATATAATATATATGTATAAATATATATATATGTATATATATATATATATATATATATATATATATATATATATATATATATATATATATATATGTGTGTGTGTGTGTTGTCAAAGTAAGAGAAACAATTGAGACCCTGCAATTGTGTGTAAATGAGGCAAAAAGTCAAATCAGCAACTTGGTCAATATTTTTGTGATGCCATATGGCAGCAGGGTCAACCATTAGACAATACATTATGCTTCCAATATCTTCCCAGGTTGTGGTACCTCCCTGTTTGAGAGCTGTCTGCAAGTGACGTTTATTAACAATAATAATGCCATATGATTTGTACTGGTATTAGCATTTAGAGCAAAAGTTCAAAGTTTCCCCCTCCTGCTCAATGCAGGCATCAGCCCGTCCCGCAAGTGAGTGTCGCACACGTTCAAAGACCCCAGGGGTGTTGTTAATGTTTCCCATGCTGTCCTGCAAACGGCGCCACAACTCACGGTTTGGGACTTCTGTAACATACACCTTGCTTTTTATGTGACCCCACAGTAGTCTGGGAGAAACAGAGAATACCCGGATTTGTCGTCCAGACAAAGTTTATTGACTCATTCTATATAATTTGAGGGTTCTGAATCCAAATATGCCGGGTGCCATTTTGTCACCTTTGGGGAAAATAAATTATCCAAGATGGCATCCAAAATGGCCACTGAATACATAAAGTTTGATATTTCAACCCTAAGCATCATAGAACAAATAAATTTTGGTTGATTCATGGTTTTTCAGGGTCAATGAATGCAACACAGATACTTCAAAAGCACTTTGAAAATGCCTGCCAAAACACTTGTGGGAGACATTTCTGCTTTCATTCATAAGAGAAAGTGATGATTTAGTAACTTAGACTAATTACATACTCTGGAAACACAACTATTCACACATGATCTTAATCTTATATACACTAAAAGGTTACTCCATCTTATTCCAAGCTATGTAAAGATCCACAATATAAAAAATTATAGGACTATATTTTTCTAATATATTTATACACTCAAATATTTTATATTAATCAACACTGTCATCATTGCTTTCATCATCTTTCTCATTAGCATCAAGAGTTGTCATGGTTCTTTCATTGTGGCACACATTTTCTGCATGACAACAACTGAACATAAAGCCTGATAACATGGCTGCAACACAACTACATCGAGCAGTTGAACATGGCCGATTGGCTGAATAGCCGCATTTGATGAGCTTCTGGATAATGTCTGGTGCTGGTGACACATCTGAAGGCAATGGAACTGGAAGCAGAAGATTGGGCGCCTGATCACCTGACCATCCGTACTGCCTTGGGTCATGGTTCGGTGGCCCTACTTCTAAGGCTGCTCTCCAAATCATGGTCTGGTAGCGCACCCTAAGCACATGTAGTTCAAATGCTGCAGTTGTTGGAGGCAAGCATCTCAGCTCAGGAGATGAAGTCAGCCTTTTTGTTGGACATTTTGGATGTCCAAACATAAAATCGTACAGTAGACATATCATGGATGACATTCGAGTCAAAACATGCTGCTACAAATCTGGTGGCTTGAGAGACAACTTATGTTATCTCAGCAACAATTTTCCCAAGTTTGTCAAAACAATGACCAGATTTCAATGTCTGTATGGCGGTAACCTTGCCAATACCATAGAGATGAGCGACTGTGTCACATCCAAAAAGAGCGTGTGCTGCCATTATGTCATCAACAAGATCCCTGTGCTTTTCAACTGTAGCTTTAATGTCAATGGTAGATCTTGAAGACTAGTCCACCTCCATGAATAACTTGCAGGTTAACTTCTGTGATGAGTAGCAGTGCATCAGCAGCACCAACACATCCGTGTCATCGCAAATGACTCTGATGCAATCAACACTACTTGAGGCAAGAAACAACACCTGTTTTGCTATATTTACATCCGTTTCTTCGTGAAGCATTTTCATGTCTGGTTTACACATGACACTACCCAACTGAATATCTTTGGGTACTGAATCTCGGCAGGTAGCGATGAGCCTTCTACCATTCTGTGGAAAAAGCTCGGCATTCTACTGTAGATACTGACAGACAAGATCTATCAGTTTCACTTTATTCTCTTTAACTGTCAGCACAAATTTCTGAGGGGGTAGTTGTGTGTTTAGGGTCAGCTAATGGCGCTGGCTTGCATTTTTTCCTGCTCTCGACATCCTCATACTGTTTGGGTAGTACCTGTCAAAAATGAGATGTATATCAGTCTTCTGCAATATGTTGCTGATGTATGCAATCATGTTCTTGAAGTTATCAACTGTACCCCTGGAAGGCCATGGGATGATCCATAGGACAGCATATCCATCTACCACAGTTACTTCAGCTTGTTCAACGAAACGAGAAGAAAGTTCCACTCCCAACCTTTTCTTCAAGGTGGCCTTACTCTTCGCTGTCCGCGTGTCACCATTGTCTTCAAATAAGGAAGGTGGCACTGGTGATAATTCATACTGAAGAACATCTTTGATAATGATGTCATGAACTTGCTGCAGACACAGTACTCTTGAAAAGAAAGTCATGCATTAGTTAGTTGAGTCACCATTGCCACAAACATAAAACTCAGTTAGCCAAAATATTAAATATTTGCTAAATTATTAAACTGTATATGCCATAATAGAAGAAGAAGAAGAAGAAGAAGAAGAAGAAGAGGAAGAAGAAGAAGAAGAAGAAGAAGAATATTAGTTTAAATTTAAATAATATCAATTTGCAAAAATACTGACATTATTTGTTGCTTTGAAGTTTAAAAAAGAAAACAAGGTATATACGGCAGCTATTTTGGACACCATCTTAAATACGTTTTTATATTCCAAAAACAGATTTCAAACTACTTCTTTACATTCCTTGACCCTGAAAACCCCCCAAAAACAAAAACAAAATATAGTTGTTCTATGAAGTTAAGGATTGAAATATCAAAATTTATGTATTTGGCGGCCATCTTGGACGCCATGTCGAATATCTCATTTTCCCCAAGAGTGACAAAGTGGCACTCGGCAGATTTGGATTCAGAACCCTCAAATCATGTATAATTAATAATAAAACATTGTCTGGACAACAAATCCGGGTTCAGCATTAATCTAAGGTTTGGCTGCAGGACTACAGGTAGAAATCAAGGGGATTTATGTCAAGTGTCCGAGGTGGTCACGAAACAGGGTCACCGTGCCCTATCCACCTTCCAGGACACACAACATTTAGGTATTCCCTTGTTGTTCTTGCAAAATAAGCTGGAACACCATCATGCTGGAACCATATTCGCTGCCGGATTCTGATGGACACATCCTCCAGCAGCAGTGGCAATGTGTCCTCAAGAAAACGTCTGTACAATATGTTACACCTGTCAATTACCAAGGTAGAAGATATGGGCCAATAAGGTGGTCACCAATAATGCCAGCCCAAACATTGATTGCAAATCGTACGAATCGTACCTGATGATATCTACAGGTCACTGCAGTGGATTGTCAACAGACCCGGTATGCATACTATCAAACCTGTCATGTGCTGTACAGGTAACTCCAAAACTATTGAGAATTGACAATTTGGTCATTTAGTCATTTATCTTTATTTGTGTCTCAGGAATACACCCCGTGATTTCTGTAAGGTATTTATCGAACACCCTGTACAGTATATCCAAACAGAGTTTCTTACTAGTCATACTTACTTCAAGAACAATGTAACCAATTGATAGATTTATTAAGATTGTTTTCCCAAATTTGCACAGCTATGCATGGCGTGTGTCAATCCCCAGAAGAGACAACGTACCCGTGGTGGACAACATTTTCATCGGGCCGAGTGACAGTCAGAGGGCCTTCCCTAGTCTGCTAGTCCTGATGGCTGATAGGACTGACCGCCTCTGTTTTGTACTGAGGACATTAGTACATATTATCTTCAATCTAAAATAATTTGTAGTACAATATATAAACAATATGTTACGACCCTTGGCCTCTTAGGTTGTAACAATGCACAAATTCAAATTTTCTTTGTATCGAAGGTCTAAGGAATAGCTCCCACCAAAGTTATCACCTCATTACTATGGGTATATTGAAAATCATGAATTACATTTAATTGCATATATAAACAAATAAACAATAAATATATCCGTTATGTACAAAAATATACAAATACAAACTAAACCTGATCAAACATATAAATCACAATATAATACATGGTGTTCTTAAAAGTCGAGCAAGGTTTACACGTTATACCACTAGAAATATACAAGAGGAGAGGAGATGCTTATCGTATGACTGCCAGCCCAATACTAAAAGCCATCTGGCTTTGAGAGGTAAAACTAATTGAGCAGAGGAGGGCGGAAATGAAGTCACAAACAAAAGTCGTTCACGTTGCGAATCCGCAAACAACCATTGAACGCTCACTCGTTCATTAGTATTCGGGATAATATAATAAATATTATTTCATTTTACCTAACACATCGAAACCAATGTTACATTTCAAGTATAACATAAAATATCTAAATTTTAACTGCTTCGATGTCTACACAATGACTCAATCAAAGTTCATATACCGACCAGTAATCTAGTCATTGGTTCTTATTTCCGACACTCATAACATCTGTCCCCTTAATTTAAAAGTTTAAGAAGCACTGAATAAACTTTTACTCAACACGAGATAGAGTGTCGGCAAGAATATTATCACAGCCCCTTATGTGATTGATTTCTTTATTATAGGGTTGAAGACCACTGTAACAGTCTTTGATTCTTATTTCTCATTTTATGAACAAACTGAAGTGGATTATGATCTGTATAAACTATCACTGGATAAGGTGACCCACTTACATTCACCTCAAACTTTTCCAGAGCTAGCAAAAGGGCCAAGGCTTCTTTTTCTATAGTGGCATATCCACGTTGATGCTTTTCAGTTTGGCGGAGAAATAACAGTTCGGGAGCAATATTCCATCTTTTCCGTTTTGCATTAACACAGCACCAACTCCTGTGTCACACGCATCTCATTGTATCACAAACTGTTTCTTAAAGTCTGGGAGTTGCAGTACAGGAGCCATCGCCAACAACCCACGGACCATTTCGAATGCTGTCTGGCAGTCATCAGTCCACACAAACTTTCTTTTGAGGCTGACCAGATCTGTCAGGGGAGTGACCACCCTGGCAAAGTTTTGACAAAACCGCCTATAGAATCCAGCCATCCTGAGAAATCTTCTGAGAGCCTTTCGATTGTGAGGCGCGAGTAGACTGAGAATATCGGCACCCTTGGCATCAATTGGAGCAATTTTCCCTTGTCCAACGACATAACCGAGGTAGATTAAGGTGGCATGTCCGAATTCACTTTTGGGTAGGTTTACTGTGAAGTTGAACTCTGCTAGACGATTGAAGAGTGCACGGAGTCGGCCAATGTGTTGTACCCATGTGTCACCGACCACGACCAGATCATCTAGACAGGCGTACACTCCCGGCAGGCCTGATGTCACTATATGCATCGCTCTCTGAAATGTTGCTAGTGCTCCTTTGAGGCCGAAGGGCATAACTTTGTATTGCCACAGCCCCTCCGCAGTGACAAAAGCTGAAATCTGCTTTGCTTCTTCCGAGAGTTTGATTTGGTAGTAGCCTTTGAGAAGATCCAGCTTGGTGACAAATGATGCTTCACCCACACTATCGACGATGTCGTCGATGCGCGGCAATGGATATGCGACAGCACGTGTCACCAGGTTGACCTTCCTGTAGTCATTACACATGCGGACACTTCCGTCGGGTTTAGGCACCAGCACACAGGGTGACGCCCATGCACTACTGCTCCTCTCCACTAAGTCATGCTCCACCTCCTGCTTCAGCTTCTCCCTCTTATCAGGGCTCATTCGGTAGGGTGCTTGCTTGATGGGAGATGTGCCAGGCAGCAGTACCAGGTCGTGCACCAGCAGAGAACACTGGCGTGGCACATCATCGAAGAGTGGCTTGAACTCCTGCAGCAGTTGCACCACATCCTGAGATTGTTGTTGTGAAAGATGAAATACTTTAGAGGTAGGGTCACACAATATACTGGAATTACAGATTTTTATGGGGACATCCACTTGAAAATCAGTGTCTGGGACCACCTCCTCTCCTCCTGTTACCGAACAAACCACTTCACTCCTACCAAAAATCGGTTTCAACCTGTTGATATGAGTCAGTCTCTCTAATTTTCTCTTGCCTGGAGTCGCTATGACATAGTTGAGGTCATTTACTTTCTTAACTACAGTGAATGGACCCCCACATTTAGCATGAAGGGTATTTATATATCGGGGCATGAGTGCTAAAACCCTATCTCCAGGCTTAAACTCTCTAGCTTGACAATGCTCATCATATCTTCCCCTGAACTTCTAACAGATTTTCACGAGCAATCTCACCTACTCTCTTCAGTTTCGCTTTAAACTTCTCTACATACACTGACAAAGGGACTTTTCTCTGATTACTTTTCCAACTTTTCTTCAACAAGGTCATAGGACCTCTTACAGCATGCTCAAAAATCATTTCGAAGGGACTGAATCCTAGGGAATCTTGGGAACTCTCTCTTATGGCAAACAACATAAGTGGCACTCCTTCATCCCAATCGTTATCAGACTCCATACAGTATTTCCTAAGCATAGATTTAAAAGTCTCAAGGGCACCTTGGGTTTGAGGGTGGTCTGCAGAAGCTAAGTATTGATTAATACCCAACTCATTCATCACCTGCTGGAAAAGGGAAGAAGTGAAGTAAGTACCCTAATCTGACTGTACAACTCTAGGAATGCCATATTTAGTGAAGAAGTTAATCAGAGCCTTTACCACACTCTTTGCTTTGATGTTTCGCAATGGTATAGCCTCTGGGTAATAGTACACATGATTGTTAGCAAATATTGGTGGCCACATCGAATTTTTGGGAGAGGACCTACACAATCAATTATAACCCTGCTGAATGGCTCATCTACCACAGTAATGGGTTTTAGGGGAGCAGGTTTTATGACCTGATTCGGTTTACCAGCCATCTGACATTAATGGCAAGTTCTACAGTATCGGGCATCATCACCTTTCATTCCAGGCCAGTAAAAATGCGACAAAATCTTTTTGTATGTTTTCCTAACTCCTAAATGTTCTCTCAAAAAGTCGTGTGCTAACTTCATGATTTCTCCCCTGTGATATCTGGGAATCACAACCTGATGCACAACATTCCACTCACCAGCAGGATCAGATACAGACCTGAACTTCCTCATAAGTAACCCTGAATCCATGTAGTAACAAACAGGTAAGCGAGCCGCTTCTTCCATATCCACAGCCTTACTACATAATGTAGTTCAGCTAATTCAGGGTCACTTTGCTGATCATCTACCAGTTTTTCCCTAGTGAAAGGTACTTTCTGAATGGTAATGTTGTCACCAGAAGAGAGATCAACTTCAGATTTTGGGGAAATAATGTTAACTGAATCTTTAGCTTTACTCACATCTCTCCCACCACTGTCACTATCAAATGAATCATCCTGACTGCCAAACAGATTCTCAATACCTAAATCATTTACATCATTGTTAAGTGCACTACTATCAGCAATAAAAAGCTCAGGGTCAACCAAAGGAACGGTCTGTACCTTATTCCGAAGAGTCTGGCTCCTTGTAACTGCACATAAAGGAAATAAATCTGTGTATTCTTCTTCAATTAAACCAGTATTATTCTTCACTGTAGGAGTCGAAGATACCACAGGATCTGGCACCACGCTGGCTCCTGCAATATCATTACCCAACAAAAAGTAAACCTTGTCACAAGAAGAGAATCTTGAGCACCAATAGTCACCCAACCAGTCATAAGTTGGGTTCTCAAATACACCCTATACAAAGGAACACTCCACCGACATCCTTAAGCACCAAATGCCCTACAGTATAGGAATCTTCCACGCAGGAAACACATCCTTTCAAGAGAACACTGTGAGAAGCACCTGTGTCACGCAAAATCTTCGCAGGGTACTGATCACCTGATTCTTCAACTGCAAATGAACCATCAAACAAGAAAAGTTCAAAAGAATCCTCCTTTGGGCGATTACCCACTAAAGTTTTGTCAAACTTCTCCAGAGGTCCGAATGAGAGCACTGGCTCTTCCTTCTTTGCTTTCAATTTAGGGCAATTCGCAATCACATGACCAGGTTTCTTACAGTAAAAACAGACAAATGCTTTAGTCTTCGCATATGTCTTGGAATATGTCTTGGAAACCTCACCTGAGTTTCCACGAAAATTTACTCTACTAGAAGAAGCAGCACTACTATCCTGCCTACCACCCTTTTCCTTGGTTACAAAACCCTTTCCACCTGAATGATTTTGAGATTTAACAGGAAACATTGTGAGTAAGGGCATAACTATTAGCTAATGCAGCAGTTTTATGAACATTTCTAATATCTCTCTCTCCTAAGTACAATTGTATATCTCTCGGAGTGACTCTTTTGAACTGTTCTAAATTCACAAACTGAACAAGTTCCTCAAAAGTTCTGCCTTGCTAGACTTTATCCACCTTCTACACATTTTACTCAATGAATAAAAAAATTCTATATACGACTGTGCATCAGTCTTTCTCACAGTCCTAAATTTCACTCTATATGTTTCAGGAATGAGCTCATACACCTTAAGAATTTTTTCTTTCACTAACTCATAACTATGACAAACTTCACTTGACAAAGAGAGAAATGCTGAACGAGCTGATCCAGTGAGCACACTTTGAATCATAACAATCTACTACTCTTCAGGCCACTGAAAATACTTTGCAATTTTCTCAAACTGCATTAAAAACTCTTCGGGATCCTCCTCGTCAAAGACAGGCATAAGTCTCAAATGTTTTGTCACATCAAACAATTTTGTCTCAGATTTTAAAGACAATGCCTGTAAGTCTCGTCTTCTACTACCAGCCTGTGCTCACGCTAATTCATGTTGCCTTTCACGCTCTCTTTCCCTTTCTTCAATTTCCTTCAAAGCCCACTCATGCAACTTATCCTTTTCTCGTTCTAGCCTTTCATGCTCCAATTCTAGCCTTCTTATCTCTACAGCTTCCCTGGGATCAAATGCACGCAAAGTCAGTGCCCCTCTCGGTAGCACCTCCTCATTCACAAGTTCAGTTAGCACTCCATTTTGAATCACAGACTTCCTTTGACTATGTTGATACTCAATTTCATATGTATGAGCAAGTCTCATCCAATCATCCATTCGTACTGCACAGACTTTCAACATTTTCATGGATGGATTCTCAACAAACTCCTCAACATCAAAAGTAGCCATGATTAATCAATAAAGAATGTCTATATCTAAATATTCCCAATAGTTAATGAGTAATAAAGGGCTCTATCCTGGCAAGGTCGCCAAATTGTTGCGACCTTTGGCCTCTTAGGTTATAACAATGCACAAATTCAACTTTTCTTTGTATCGAGGATCTAAGGAATAGATCCCGCCAAAATCATCACCTCATTACTATGGGTATATTGAAAATCATGAATTACATTTAATTGCATATATAAACAAACAAACAATAAATATATCCGTTATGCACAAAAATAAACAAATACAAACTAAACCTGATCAAACATATAAATCACTATATAATACTTGGTGTTCTTAAAAGTCGAGCAAGGTTTACACGTTATACCACTAGAAATATACAAGAGGAGAGGCTAAACTTAAAGTATGACTGCCAGCGCAATACTAAAAGCCACCCGGCTTTGAGAGGGAAAACTAAGCTAGCTGAGGCGGGCGGAAATGACGTCACAAAAGAAAAGACGTTCACGTTGCGAATTCGCAAACAACCATTGAACGCTCACTCGTTCATTGGTATTCGGGATAATATAATAAACATTACTTTGTTTTACTTAAAACATCGAAACCAATGTTACATTTCAAGTATAACATATAATATCTAAATTTTAACTGCTTCGGTTTCTACACAATGACTCAATCGAAATTCATATGCCGACCAGTAATCTATTCATTGGTTCTTATTTCCGACACTCGTAACAAATAAAACATATTACATTTCTTTCTTGAGTAATTTGTAAAACGTAAATTCTCTCTTGTATGACCCTCGTCATAGAAATGACTTGTAGTGCGTAATATACGAATTACAACTGAGTGTGTATGTGTAGCAATAAGATATAAATGTATACCTAATGTTAGTTGAGGCCTTCAAGATCATTTGAGTAATATGTTGAAAGACCAATTGTACATGGTTTAGTAAAGTTTGTGATATGATCCAATCAGCTAAAAGCTCCAATGAGAAGTACAGTACATAATACTTCCTTGAAATAAATGTACAGTATATATGGGGTGCCTTCAAGAGAGATTAGGCTCTCAACTGGCTCAGCCATGTTAATATTATGATTTTTATCGACTCCATATCTGTGTTCTTCTGGCTAAATAAACTGTTTCAATATCAATGTCAATGTCAATGAAAGTTTTTGTCTGATGTAAAGTTGTCAATTGTCAATCTATCTATAACTAGAGTTGCATTTACTTAATTTATAAAAATGAGAGAATCTCAAAGATGCATTGAATTACGTGAAATGTTGAGATTAACATATTCTAATTAATCACTGAGCGTGAAATGCGTTTATGAATGCTCACGTTGTTTAATCTGACATCAACCGTTGAAGAATGAGATTTCCAACTTGTTCTTAAGTTGTTTAGTGATTGTTTTACTAAATCATTGAAAGCTCAGACATTGATAAGGTTGTAGGAGTTCGTGGTATAATGTTGTCTGGCACTCAGGATGGATGGATACTCTAAGGTGGTTTTCTTGTATAATATAAGCTATATGATAGACAGTCTGGTGCTGGAGGTGCCGTGTGATGAGGAGCTGCTCAGTAGAGACGTTCGGTGAGTAGCGTTTTGTAGGAGGTAGATGTGCAGGAGCTTCGTTAGAGAAGATGTTGCCTGTTGCTGGCCTCCTGGTTGAATGAATGCTGACAGCGTGGATCTTGCTGGAGGAGGTGTTGCGTGTTCAAGAAGATGGGCCAGAATGAGAGAGCTGGTTGGTGAGGACGCTCAGAGAAGGACAGCTGGTGGGTCGCCAGGCTCGCTGGCGGGAGCGAGGACCGCCAGGCAGGGGAGGAGAAGCGAGGGCCGCCAGGCAGTGGCGGAGGAGGTGTTGCTTGTTGTAGGGGAGAGGCTAGAATGAATCTCAATGGAGAGACAGAGCTTATATACCCAGCAGCCGTGAGTCATCTATGAGTCACGTTGGGAAAACCCGAGAAGTAACCAGTCTTTGGCTCGGTTGCTAGGATATGGTGACGCCGCTCGTTTGGTTGCTAAGGAAGGCGTCGCAGGTGGGATGCAGCTACGCAGTTTGTAGGGAGACGTCCACTACAAGGTTATAAAAATTTGAATTAAGAAATAAAGGTAAGCCATTAGAGATGTTACTTGCAATAGCACAATGTGTACCGGACGGAATACCCCCTTGTGTTCTGAGGGAGTGTGCTGAAGCCCTGGCCCCTGTGCTTGTTCGCCTCTTTCGCCTCTGCCTCAAAACCCAAACTTTTCCTTCTTCTTGGAAACATGCCTTGATTCAGCCCATCCCGAAGAAGGGTGACCATTCTAATCATTCTACCTATCGCCCCTTTGCCCTAATTTCGTCCCTCTCTATGATTTTCAAAACTATCTTAAATTTTCATTTTCTCTGTCACCTTGAACGCTTTTCTCCTTTGTCGGATCACCAGTATGGCTTTCGCCAGGCGAGATCTATTGCTGATCTGCTCTCATACTGTACCCATCTTTGGTCATCCTCTCTTAGGGATTATGGGGAGACTTTCATCGTGGCTCTAGACATCTCCAAAACATTTGACAGGGTATGGCACAAGTCTTTGCATTATAAACTTCCCACTTATGATTTTTCTCTCCCAATTTCTTCTCAAATTTCTAGCTTCGCTTCCTTGAGAACCGATCCATGGCAGTTGTTGTCGAGGGATCGACCTCTCGCTCTTTCTCTACCAATAGTGGTGTCCCACAGGGTTCTGTTCTTTCACCTACTCTATTCCTTTTTTTATTAATGATTTACTTCACGCTACTACTAATTTTATCCATTCTTACGCTGATGATTCTACTCTTATCTCTTCTTCACATTTTCCTGTTCCCCCCCTAATTCTCAAACTAGATCTGTTTCTACAGCTGATATCATTTCATCTATCAATGCGGATCCATGCAGCATCTACGAATGGGGAGGTAGAAACTTGGTTAAATTCATTAATAATAAAGCTCAGTATTTACCAATCACAGTTTTCAAATTAGATGATCTTCCACCAATCACATTTCAGGACGCATTCATTCTGCCAAATTCTAAAATAGATATGCTAGGCCTCACCATTTCTTCTAATATGTTATGGAAGCCACACATCCGCAACAGTGCTAAAGCTGCCCCCTGAAAGCTGGGAATGCTGTACAGATGCCGTAGCTACTTCACTGCTCAGGAGTTTATAAGGGAGTCATTCGTCCTGACTTGGAGTACTGCTCTCATATCTGGGGTGGTTCTTCTTCTGTCCAACTGTTAGATAGGGTGGAATCAACGGCATTTCGTCGTTTAGACTCTCCCCCTTTAGTTGATAATCTTTCTTCCCTTTATCTTCGCCGCAATGTTGCTTCACTCTCTCTCTTTTACAAGTACTTTAACGGGCAATGTTCGGTGGATTTGGCATCCTGTGTAGCGCCGGCAAGACCCTGGGCTTGTAACACTCGTCTTGCCTGTGGTGCCCACCGTTTCTGTGTGGATGTCGTTCACACTAGACTAGAATAACCCATTATAGTACATCCTTCTTTCCTCACACAACCAAACTGTGGATGTCCTGCCTTCTGTGTTTCCATACTCATGCACTCTGTCTGACTTAAAAAAACTAATTTTCTGGCATCTTCGTGGTGTAGATTAATATAATCTTTTTTCTTTTCTATTTTTAATTTCTTTTAACTATTATTTTTTTCGCCCCCCCAGGCCCCGTTGCGGGTCGATGACCTGTGCCCGGGTGGGCTATTTCCCATTAAAAACAAAAAAAAAGAACTAATATGACCTGTAGCGAGATAGGCTACCGTGGAAACGAGCTGGAAATCTTAGTCCTAGAGTGTTTTAAATCGCATACAGGAAATGGAGGTCGATACTGCCGTAGATAGAGATATGATCTCAACACAGCTCCAACTTGAGGTCCAAAGTTCATGATGGAGCTGTGTTGAGTTCTACTAAACTCAGGGAGCCACCGAGCCCTACCTTACTCCAGAGAGCAGGAGAGATTTCTGGGCTAAAAGTAATGTATCGTATCAGGCATGGTACTTAGGTTGAGTGTAGCTGTGCAGATATTGTCTGTACTTTTTACTGGAAACTAACAATGGTCCCAGAATGTAATTAACCGATAAAAATAAAGAATTACAATAAAGTGTCGAAGGTTAAGAACAGTGACAAAATAACAAAGGCCATGAAGTCAGTAGCACCTTAAGTTATGTATTAAGGGTGATTACAAGATGGGGTACAATCTCATTAAATCAACACAGATGGTGGCTCTGGCTGTCAACCATATATGTGTGTATTAACATTTCGCAACAGTTTCAGTGACATTTACGACTAATAATATGTGCACTGTGCAGCAAATATTACCATGTAGTTTCTTTCTAAAACAAATTTGTCTTTTCGCATCGTTTGGGGGACTGTTATATTAATCAGGCGGGAGACATGGCTTACAGCAGAGGCGACCTGTTCAAGAGGTTCTCCATACCGCACACATTGTAAGCATAAATGGTGATGGCATTCTCTTGTTAACAAGCACACTTCAAGTTAAACAACGGGTACTGTAACCAAGGGACTCACTGGGCTCTGTTAGGAATAATGTGTAGTGTTCATGAGAGTTTGAGTTAATGTTTCGTCTGACTAATAACTGCACGGTATTCATACACTAACATCACATACAGTACTAAAACTATGAATAAAGACTGAAAGAATAAATATTGTGAGATGAAGTAATGAAAGTGTAAAAAGCTTCCGAAATAAGCTACATGACACCCCGAGTTGTGTTGACACGACTGTACATGGCGAGCTGGAAATGTTATTGAAGCCCCTGATGACTGCTTTAGTGGGGGATGATACACAGCCGTGTACAAGATAGTACAAGACGAGAATAGCATGAGGGAACGGGGACGTGCGAAAAATTGCAGAGAAAAACAGGACAGGAGGTGAAATTTCCAATGAAGAGTGGCTGTGAATACATTATATGAACAACGAAGATGGTCGTTAAGAATAACGAAAAATAAAAACTCTGGATGAATTTAGAATGAACATGAATATTTACATCACAGAGAAAAAACATTAGTTGCACTAATAAAGACAGAATATATTGGTGAAGGATGGTGTGAAACAGTGGATACAGAGAAGAAACCTGCCAGTACCTGTACTAACCAGTCACTATGAACTTCACCGGGGGTACGGAAAACATTTCACTAGGCACTGTAGGCTACTGGAAGATTCGAGATTAACTAAAACTAAAGTTAAGTTAGGTATGCAATATTAGGTTAGATTAGGTTAGGTTAGGTTAGATTAGATTAGTTTAGTTAGGTTAGGTCAAGGGAGTTAAATTAGGTTGGGTTATGTAAGGTTAGGCTAAGTGAGCTATGTTGAGTTAGTTCTTTTTACGGGGCACAGGTCATTGACCCACATCAGGGTGTGGGAGGCGAAATAATAATAATAATAACAATAACAACAACAACAACAACAACAACAACAACAGCAACAACAACAACAACAACAATAATAATAATAATAATAATAATAATAATAATAATAATAATAATATTAATAAATATTAAATAAAAATATATTATAATAATAATAATAATAATAATAATAATAATAATAATAATAATAATAATAATAATAATAATAATAATAATAACAATAATAATAATAATAATAATAATAATAATAATAATAATAATAATAATAATAATAATAAATGACCAAAATAAGAAACAATTGAGACCCTGCAATTGTGTGCAAATGAAGCAGAAAGTCAGATCAGCAACCTGGGACTTGGTAACAATTTTCGTGATGCCCTATGGCAGCAGGGTCTACCATTAGACAACACATTATGCTTCCAATATCTTCCCAGGCGGTAGTACCTCCCTGTTTGGTAGCTGCCTACTACAGTATTAGGTTACTAAGATAAAGCGAGTTATGTTAGGTTAAGGGAGTAAGGTTATGTTAGGTTGCTATGTTAGGGCAAATTAGGGTGTTAGATTTAGTTAGGTTAGGTTAAGTTAGGTTGATATATTAAGTTTGATTAGGTAAGTGGGGTCATGTTATGTTAGGCTAGCGTTAGGTTAGTTTATCTTGTGGTGACAAGCTGGGAGATGATCTTCAAGTGATCCAGACAACATCACAACGAAGAAAGTAAGTAAAACAGATTTGATTCCATTATTAAAATGATGAAATTGCACACCTTATAAAGAAGGAAGTAAAAAAATGAATAATTCTGCGACATGCAAAGTGGGAGAGATAAGGAGAGGGGGGGGGGGGTTGAAACTGCTGTGTGTGTGTGTGTGTGTGTGTGTGTGTGCGCGTAGTAGTTAAGTTTCAGGGAACAGGACGAAAGCATTGATCACTTGTCTTTTCTCTCTGTATAAAATAAAATAAGTAAAGATGTAAATCTTGACATAGTAAGTAAAATTTATATTGAGTTCAATTACTGTCACGTTAAAGAAACCATCTAGGCTTGATCACAACTAGCACATGTTCAGGTACATCCAAGATTCCCCATATGTTCAATATTTATAAACAGCACGTAATAAGAGCTAACCAGCCACCCGCCCGCTTCCTAAGTTAACGAATAAACAAGTAAAATTCTAAAAAAAAGAGCAATATAAACAATTAAAGATGTTCACACAAAAATTTTGCCTATATGTTTTTTAAATATGTTGCAAGTGTGACCCTTGTAGGTACAGGAGTAAGAAAGCATAATGATAAAGTCGACAGTAATTGTTTCTGGCATATTTTGACTTTTTATAGCGTACATGGCAGACTGTTTGATGCTACTGAAAGTTTCTAAAGAACTCACATGATAGACTGAACAACGGTATGAGTGAGTGGTGTGAGGGAGTGCGCCAGGGTTGTAGTATACTGTCACCGTGGTTGTTGAGTTAGGTCACACAGGAGGTGGTGCATGAGAAGAAAGCGAGGATGAGTGACGCTGAGCTACTGTTATATCACCATATGAATGCTGTCATAAGAACATAAGAAAATAAGGAGTCTGCAATAGGCCGGTTGGCCTGTGCATGGCAGCTCCTGTCGAGAGTTACTACCACTCTCTACCATCCATGAATCAATCTAGCCTCCTTTAAGACTTTCCAGCGTTCCAGCACTTACTACAAAGTTGCTAAGCCTGTTCCACTCGTCCACCATCCTATTTGTGAACCAGTTTCTTCCTATCCCCCTGCTAGACCTAAACTTATCCAACTTAAACCCGTTGCTACGAGTCCTATCCTGCTCGGATATCATAAGAACTTTATCTATATCCCCTTTATTGATTCCTTTCACCCACTTAAATACCTCTATCATATCTCCCCGCACTCTTCGTCTTTCTAGGGAATGCATTAGGAGAGGAGATAATAGGTTGTCTCGTACAATCTACTCTTAGGACCATTAGGAGATGAGATAATAGGCTGTCCCGTACAATAATGTGGGACGCCGATGGTAGAGCGGTACCGCTCTTGCCTCGCAAACGAGATGCCACAGGTTCGATTACCTGGCCGGTGGAAAGTTGTTTTGACACTCTTCCTAGCCCCCTTGGTCCCTGTTCACCTAGCAGTAAGTAGGTACCTCTTGTAAATCGAATAGATGCTAATTCGTATTCAGGGAAAGTTGTTGGAGCTTCTATTACTTGTATCAAACACAATCCGGAGGAGTGGTGACCCGAGGATCACACACCCAACACAGACAAAAACCCAATTCGTGCGCTCTGCGCTAAATCAAACATCACGCATGTCGTGTAAAGCCACAGCTCTATCTCTCCCACTACAATTCCCTTCCTAACCCCCTGCTTCTTCCTCTGTCATCAATTCAATTAAATTTCAATTGTTTATTCCTTGATAGAGGAAGCGGGATCCTAGTGCTGTCACTAGGTACCCCTGTACAATAACACCAGAAGCATCTGGCAAGTGTGACAAGTATATACAGTATAAATATTATAAAGGGGCTTACTAAAGCCTAAGGAAGGAAGGATATTCCTTTAACACATAATCAATGTTATTTACATAATATCTGGCCAGCCTCTGTCATCTTCCTCGCTCTGACTTTCGCTACCAACAACTTTGGAGCTGCTATTACTTGTATCTAACACATACACAATAATGCGCTTAAATGAAAGAACAGATTTTGGTAATGTGTCCAAGAATGCAAGGCTATTGTATAATATTATGATTTAGTATGGAGTAGATAAATATTGCATTTCATTACAAACTTATTGAAGGTTTAGATCATGGCAGGAAGGATGTATTACAGTAGATATTTTACATCTTGGAAAGAAAAAAAAATTGGCATCCCAGTTATTCATAAAATGTATTTTTTGAGAAAATAAATAGTTTTCCCAGGCGAAACTCTGTACATATATATATTGTGTTGGATCAGTATCAATTAACGGTCAAGTGGGATGTGGTGTTTTTATAAGGGAATATTTCATCAATGAGTGTTATGCAGATGAAACAATTTGTAAAAGAATTAGTAACAGCACATCATCCACGCTGACTGAACTATACGCAGTTTGTGAAGGACTTTAAGTTGCTATAGAGAAATGTAAAGAAACATATATTTTTGTTGATAGTAAAGAGCATTGGAAGCTTTGCAGAGTAAAAATCCATATAACTATCATATTGTTTATATCTGTAACAATCCAGGACTGTTTCCTAAGCCAACATATAACCGAACCCACCCAGGGTAATAATATACTCGATTTAGTTCTGTCAAACAGAGAAAACCTCATTAGTAATGTCGAGGTAGGAAACGAACTTGCTAACAGCGCTCACAAAGAAATTAGATTCCAGTTAGAATTTCAGGGCAGCAGCAAGGAAACTTCCATTAAAATCCCAGATTTCAGAAGGGCAAACTTTGATAGTTTGATGAGGCAGCTGAGACAAGGGGTATCGCGCTTGGGGTGAATTACGTGACGTCACATGAGGTGACCTCACAAAATGGACCCACAGAGGGCGACCTCACCTTACCTTGAGACCTGATGGTTGATAATGACCTGATAACGACATCTGAGATTGCCGAATTCCACAACAATTTAAATAATGAGTTACTTAATGCACAAAGGCAGAACATACAATACAGAAAACTCAGATCAAACAACAATGACCCTTTTTGGATAAATAATTATTTAAAGAATATTATAAATCATGTTGAAGTTTACCTCCGAGATTTTTATAAGGTAATTGGCCAGTAGGGTTAAGACCGAGATAAGAAAAGCAAAGAGGAATAATGAACTGAAGATAGCAAGGGAGGCGAAGTTAAACCCCAAGGGATTCTATCAAATGTATCAAACTAAAACACGAGAAAAGATTGGACCAATACAGTCAGCTACCGGTGAGCTAACTGATAACGACGGAGAAATGAGCAATAATCTGAATAAATATTTTTCAACAGTTTTCACCACCTAAAATTTAAACATCATACCCGAGGCACCTACTATATACAGAGATAGTGAAGGAAATAAATTAAACGAGATAGTAGTGACTGATAACGATGTTAGTAAGCAAATAGACAAACCAAAGCCTAATAAGTCACCAGGTCCCGATGAGATATTTGCCAGAGTATTAAAGGAATGTAAGGAAGAGCTTAGTATGCCCTTAGCAAAGTTATTTAACATGTGCTTAAAAACGGGTGTAGTACCAGAATCCTGTAGGATAGCGAATGTAATACCGATTTTCAAGAAGGGAGATAGATCACTATCCTCTAACTACCGTCCAATCAGTCTAACATCAATTGTAGGCAAATTAATGGAAGCAATCATTTCAAACTCTATTCGAAATCACCTGGAGAAGCACAAGTTCATCAATGATTCCCAACATGGCTTCACAAGTTGGCGTTTATGTCTAACTAATCTATTAACATTCTTTTCATCTGTTTTCGAATCAGTGGACGAAGGACACAATTATGATGTGGTATATCTCGACTTTAGCAAAGCCTTTGACAGAGTCCCCCACGAAAGACTAATAAGAAAAGTGGAGGCTCACGGCATTAAAGGAGATATTTTAAAATGGATTAGGGCGTGGTTAAAGGACAGGAAACAGTGGCACTAAATCCCATTGAAGCAACGTCACTAGTGGGGTTCCCCAAGGCTGAGTACTTGGACCATTATTATTTATTATATACATAAGCGACATAGATATTCGCTTAGACAGCAACATAAGTAAATTTGCTGATGACACCAAAATAGGCTGTGTAATTAAATCTGACGAGGACTCTGCAAAACTACAGGAAGATCTAAAAAAAAATTTCGAATGGTCTGAAAAATGGCAGATGAAATTCAGTGTGGACAAATATAAAGTACTCAGTATAGGAGATGTAAACAGGGAAACCAGATTCCAGATGAACAACGAGGGGAGGAGCAGCTCAGAAATAGGTATAATGAACTATCTAGGAATGTTAAGAAAAATGTAAGGAAAGCAAAGTGAGACTATGAAGTCAAAATAGTAAGAGAATCCAATGGGAATCACAAGGGATTTTTCCAGGTATATAGAATAAAGGCAAGGACAAGTTTGGGCCTAACTACTTCTCATCAGTTTTCACAGAAGAAATTCGCGAGGAAATTCCAGAGATGGAACTGATATTTAGGAGAAAGGAAGAAGAGAAATTAAAGAATATCACTATCAGAAAAGAGGATGTTCTTAAGAGGATAAATAAACTAAAGAAGACAAATTCCCCAGGACCGGACGAAATTTTTCCTCGAGTCTTGAAAGAGTGTAGGGAAAAAGATTAGCGGATAACTTGTAAATTTATTTACAAAATCATTAGACACCGGAGTTGTGCCAGACTTGTGAAAACAGGCAAATGTAGTACCCATATTCAAAGCATTTGACAGAGTACCGCATCAGAGGCTTCTGAGAAAAAATAAGGCTCATGGTATCGAGGGGAAAGTTTTAAATTGGATAAAATCATGGCTCACCGATAGAACGCAGAGGGTCAGCGTAGATGGTGATAAATCTGAGTGGGGCCGTGTAACCAGTGGGGTTCCCCAGGGGTCAGTACTAGGCCCACTCTTGTACATAATCTACATAAACGATCTAGATACTGGGATCAGCAGTGACATAAGCAAGTTTGCGGATGACACCAAAATAGGGCGGCAGATTAATTCAGGGCAGGATGCAAATGCATTACAGGAGGATCTAAATAAACTGCAGGGGTGGTCTGAAAAATGGCAAATGAAATTCAACACCAGCAAGTGAAGCGTACTTAATATTGGAAGAACAAATACTGATAATGTATACAGCCTTAACAACATCAACCTAGAGAAGGCGACTTGTGAAAGAGACCTAGGGGTACTTGTAAGCCTGGACCTACGGCCTAGAAAACAGTGCGTTAGTGTTCGAAATAAGGCAAACAGATAATTGGGTTTTATATCTAGAAGTGTAAGTAATAAGAGTGCGGAGGTCTTATTGCAACTATATCTTGCGCTAGTCAGGCCACACCTCGATTATGCGGTTCAGTTCTGGTGCCCTTATTATAGAATGGATATCAATTCACTAGAGTCGGTGCTGCGAAGAATGACGAAAATGATTCCGGGACTTAGAAACCTTCCATATCAGGATAGGTTAAAGAAACTTAACTTGCATTCCCTAAAAAGACGAAGAGTGCGGAGAGATTTGATAGAAGTATTTAAGTGGGTGAAAGGAATCAATAAAGGGGATATAGATAAAGTTCTTATAATATCCGAGCAGGATAGGACTCGGAGCAATGGATTTAAGTTGGATAAGTTTAGGTTTAGGAGGGATATAGGAAGAAACTGGTTCACAAATAGGGTGGTGGATGAGTGGAACAAGCTTACCAACTTTGTAGTAAGTGCTGGAACTCTGGAAGTTTCAAAAGGAGGCTAGATAGATTCATGGTTGATAGAGAGTGGTTGTAACTCTCGACAGGAGCTGCCATGCACAGGCCAACTGGCCTATTGCAGACTCCTTATTTTCTTATGTTCTTATGTTATTGAGAAATCCGACTGCGAGAAAGATTTAGGAGGAATGAAAAGTAGGAATCTTATGCCAGGTAAACAATGTGTATTTGCTAGAAACAAGACTAGCGAGGTCATCATAAAACTATATCTTGCGCTTGTGAGACCTCACTTGGATTACGCAGTTAAATTCTGGTTTACAGAATGGATATAGAATCCTTAGAAAGAATTCAGAGGAGAATGACAAGACTAGTCCCGGGCATTAAGAACCTTGAGTACAGACAGGTTAAAGCATCTTAATTTACACTCCCTCGAGAAACGTAGAGTGAGGGGCGATAAGAGAGATTTGTATAAATGGAAGTCAGGGCTGAAGAAAGGGGACATTGCAAAGGAACTCAAACTATCAAACCAGGAGCGAACTCGTAACAATGGTTTTAAATTAGACAAATTTATATTTAGGCTCGAAACATGTAAACATTCATTTGGAAATAGAGTAGTGGACGAGTCGAACAAGTTACCAAATATCATCATTAACTCGAATACGCTGAATAGCTTGAAACGTTGGTTGGATGGATATATGAGCCATAGGGGTTAGGTGTAAATGGGACTGCCCAGTATGGGCAAATAGGCCCACTGCAGTTTCCTCCATTGTTATCTTCTTATGTTTTTATGTTCTTTAATGGCCACTGCGCCTGGACTATAAGGGCTATTTTACTTTTAACAAATGGTATCTAAAATAGCTAACTTAGGTGTGTAGAAATGGTAGTTTTACTATATATATATATATATTATATATTATATATATATATATATATATATATATATATATATATATATATATATATATATATATATATGCTGATAATCGCAAGAAAAGAAGAAAACACGAAGTTCCCAAAAGCTTTCTTGTAATTCACATCTTTAGGGGTGAGTACAGACTTAGGAGATCGATCGATCGATCGATGGATGAAGTAAAGTGTGAAGAAATCTTGATGCCGATGCGTTGATTGGTGGTGCGGGAACTGGACTTGAAGAATAATGGTGGAATTTGGAGGGACTTGGGGTTGGTGGATAGTGCAGAAGAAAAGCGAGGAAATTGGAAAATAGTAGTAGAATGATAGGTCTTGGGGCTCAACCCAAGTGCTTCTGTTATCTCATGTTTGTGTTTCAGCTAAATTTCGTCTTAGGTGTTATATTTATGTCAGGTGTTTGTATGTTTAGCAACTATTGCAATTTATGCCTTTCATTTTCGTGTGTTATGTCCTAGCCAATGGTGAGGAGTCTAGGGCAGGTACTTGTGTTTCTGCCAAGAACATCCTATCTTTTTATGATCTAATGTTGTAAGTGGTTTGGCTGCCAAGGATGTCACTGGGGTAACCTTGCATCTTTTAATAGAGTGGAGTTGGTGTGGGTTCTAGGGCTCTTCTTTTACTTTTAGGGAACCACGAGTGTTCTCTTCTTCCGTCTTCTGTCTCTTCCATCCATTCTTTGATTGGTCCTGGTTCTATTTCTTCTAACTTTGCCCATATTCTTTTTGAGTGTTCGTGTAGGTAAATGTTTAGGGGTTCTATTTGGGCTCGTTGGTGTAGTTGACGGTTGGTGACTATGTCAGGATATCTGATGTTGTATACATCCCTTAGGGCTAAGTTTTGAATTGTCTGCAGTTTCTTTATGTTTGTTTGTTTTATTGCATGTAGGGGAATTGGTGGATATACTAGTCGGGATTGGACATAGGCTCTATATAACTTTAACTTGTTTTTTGCTGACAGGCTTCTGAAACGTTTTAATTTAATTACCATGTTTCTGGTTTTTGCAAGTTTTTCGGTGATGAATGTTTTGTAGCCTTTTGTTGTTATCTTCAGCCCTAGGACAGTGCCTTCCATGGCATATGGAATCACTTTGTTGTCTATTATAATGGGGTCCTTTTTCCTTTTAGCGATTGGGATTATTTTGAACTTGTTGGTGTTCGTTTGTATCTTCCACTTTTTTTCGTACTGGTTGATGTTCTCTATTGCGTTGGCAGTATGTTGTGCCATTATTGCTGTTGATTTGCCGGGGTATGTGATGATTTGTGTGATATCGTCTGCAAAACTTATGTATTCACTGTAGGGAGATGGTTCTGGTAGGTCTGCTGTGTAGATATTGTACATCGTGGGTGAAAGGACACTGCCTTGGGGTACTCCACTTTTCAGTTTTATGGGTGGTCCTATAAAGCTGCCAATTTGTACTTGTGCCGTGCGATCGTCTAGGAAGTCACAGGCGATTTTTTCTATTGGTTCTGGGAGATTTAATTGAAGCAGTTTAAATTTTAATCCTAGGTGCCATACTTTATCGAACGCTTTCTTAACGTCTCTTAGTACAATGTTGACTTGGTTTCTTTCTGCTTTCTTGTTGGCTAACGTTTCCGTGATTATGGCTAGTGCAGTATGTGTTCCCTTTTTTTCAGTGAATCCATGTTGTCTGGGGTTTAGTAGTCCGTTTTCACTTCTGTGTTTTCTGATTCTCTTGTTTATTGCCTTTTCAAATAGTTTTCCTATAACTTCGAGTAGGGAAATCGGTCTGTAGTTTATTACTTGGGTGTGGTCTTTGGCTGGTTTCGGTATGAATATGAGTTTTGCGTTTTTAAATGCATCAATGAAGTATCCACTTGCCAAAGCTGAGTTAAATATTTCAAGGATGCCTTCTGTGCAGTTATTAGGTAGGTATAGGATCATATTTCTTGTGATTTTTGTAAATCCTGGTGCTTTTTCTTTAGTGTGCCTGATGTAGTGTAGCAGTTCTCCTTCTGTAATTGGTTCTATCGGGTTGAGCCTGGTTTTGTCCACCACATGGTATGGGGTTATCCTATGTATCATTTCAGCCATTTCTCTGCAGATATGATTTTCGTGTTCCTCATCAAATTCCTCATTTTCTTCTTCTGATATTTGAAATACTTTTTTCCATTCTTTTCTGTATGCTGCTTCTATTTCTTTTTCTTCAAAGAGTTTTTTCCCGTTTTGGTCCTTTATGTATTTTTGTTGGGGCTTGTCGTTTCCTAGCATTTTGTTTACGTTCTGCCAAAAGTTCTTGTCATTTCTTGTGGTATCCAGGTTGTTTATTAGTTCGTTCCATATCTGTTGGTGTGCTATCAGGCTTTCATCTCTTAACTTTTGTTGTATTTGCCTTAAGTTTCTCATAAGCTCTGTTGTTGGTGGATAATTTTGTATGTACATCATTATGTTATTGTATTGTACTTGGAGCATTCGCAGTTCATGGGATGTCCTGATGTGTGGTAGCGTTCGATATGTTGTGATTGGTATGTTGTTCTCTGTTGCCTTTTTGATGTTACGTATAAGGGTATCTGTTTCGTTGTCAATATCTTCTAGTGTTTTGCCTTGGAGATCTGGGATCTTAACTTGTTCTAGTTGCTTCCTGTAGCCTTCCCAGTCTGCTTTTTGCATTTGGAAACGTGGGGTAGTTGGTACTTGGATTGGGCTTGTGGATAGTTTTATTGTCATTGGAATATGGTCGCTGGTAGTTAGTGGTCCTTGTTTTATATGGTAATTCAGGAATGCCTTATTATTGGTGAAGACTTTGTCTGGGGTTGTTGTTTTGTTGTTGCCAATAAATGTTGTGAAGTGTGGTCCTAGGTGGATCAGCTTCCCTGTGTTCATTATGGTATGCAGTGCAGTGCCCACTCTGTTCCTGTTTCCGTGGCCGAATATTGGATGTCTTGGGTTCAGATCTCCTATTATATATGTTGGGCAGTTGTAGTTCAATAGTTTTATCAAGTCTGGGGCCGGCAGGTAGTTCCGTCTTGGCGGTAAATATGCTGTGGCTATTGCTATTTCTCCTAGTGTGGTAGTTATTTTAATTCCCAAGAATTCATCCTGGAATTCGTCGATGATTTGATGTTTGAGTATGTGTTTTACAGCAATGGCCACGCCATCATTTAATTCTTCTGTTTTATTTCTTTGGTTGATTGTATATCCAAATATTTTTATTTTCATGGAGTTTGAATTGCCGTGACTATTTATTAAAATTATATCCGGATCAATGCTGAGGTATGTGTTTGCAAGGTTGTTTTTATTTGTTTCCCAGTTGCGGACGTTGTGTTGTATGATGGTCAGTGTTCTGGGTTTTTCTTTATTCATTGTGTTTTGATTTTTTGCTTCTTGTTTGTTGCGCGGGTGGCGATCTCTTGTCCGGAACCAGTCCGTTACGGATTCTTTGGAATTTCCATTGTTCTTCTTTTTTGAAGTTGTGTCTCCTTATTTTAATCCTTTGGTTTGTCAGGTAAGCTTCCACTAGTGCTTCAGAGTATTTATCGTTAGAGTAGGTCCATTTTAGTTCTTGTTTTGTTATGGCTTGTATAATGTCTGGCATCGTTTTACATTCACTAGGGACAAATACTCTGTCACACCAGTGAAGCTGTAGTTCACAATCATCTGCACATTCTAGAGTCAGTAGCGTTTCCTCGCCCTGGGTATCCATGGTTGCTGTTGAGATTTTTTTCCTTACGGCTCCTGTCTCTCTTTCGATGTTATTTTGAAGGTCCTGCCTCTCTGCTGTACTTTGAGTAGATATTTCAATCCTTTGTGACTTTGCCTTGTCAGCTTCGGTTGTTTCGTTTACTGTTGCGGCTGGTGTTTGCTCCGTTGCTCCTTTTTCTTCTGTGTTGATTGTCTCCTGTGGTGCATCTGGGTTGGTTAAGCTGGACGCTTGTAGCACAGATCCGGAATCTGGGTTCGCTGGGAAACTCATTAGTGGGAGGTTGTTCCTTCCAAGCATTTTGTACATTTCTTTTTCGAACGTGCCTGGGTTCCCTATGTTCATTATGTGCGAGTATAATAGGCAGATGAGCACTTTGTAGTCTCGTATTTCGCTCAGTACAATTTTGGTGGTATTCTGTGGTTGTGTTGTTTCTTCAACTACTTTCTTTGCAATAGCAGCATATGTTATATTCTCCTTCTGTTCTTGTTGTTGTTTTTCCTTTGCTACTTTTTCATTTATTATTTTCTTCTTGTATGGACAGGCCATTGCTAGGGTTCTGTGGGTCTTATATCCAGGTTCCTTCTGATTTTTACAGTTTATACAAGCTTTGGCTTGATTCTTGCAGTCCCGGAAGGTATGGCCTTCTTCTGCACATTCCGAGCATATTTTAAGTTCCTTTTGAGGACAGTCTTTTGTTGCATGTGCTTCATGTGCATAGCAGATGAAGCAGGTAAGAATATTAACATATTTCTCCCTTTCTAGTTGTTTAGGGAGTACTGACATGTTGAACCCCAAGATTCCAGTTTCCAGGGCCTTGTCTGCCATTGAGGTGTCAGTGAATCTCAGCTTTAGGCAATGAGTGTATTGCTTTATTTTTATCACTTCTTCGATTTTCATCCAGTTGTTTTTTATTTCTAGTTCTTCTTTTATTTCTTGTGCCGAGTGTTTTCCAAATTCGTAATCAAGTCCACGTACAAATACTGATCTTTTTGCTTTAACCTCTGGTGGCATAATGACCTGGAGTCCTATGTCTCCAAAGGCTTGCATTCCCTCAGGGCTCAGAATGATATCCGCATCCCTGTAGTCCCTACATATTGCAGTATATCCATCGTTCGAGGAGAAAATCCTTGTGAAGGGTACATTGAGTGTACCATACGCTGTTTCAGTTATCTGAGAACGTGAAGGGGCTGTTCTCTTGTCTATAATCTTGAATCTAACCTTGGTAGCCATTGGTTTATTTGTTTGTGTTTTCCTAGCATATAATTGTGGGTGATAAAGAAGGTTATTGAAGACCCTTCTTAGTGTGCCTATAAGCGACCCCCGGACAGTGGTGTAACTGCACTATCACTGTTTTTCCACTGCCGGATTGGCCTGTGTTCCCCGACCCCCAACGGACACACACAATCCCACCTACTGTGAGGTGTGCTCCACTGGAGGGGCTCTAGCACGAATACTTAAATATAAGCAGGTGCCTCGGCCAGGGTAAGTAAGGAAGAATTTCAGCAAGAGAGAAAGACCTCAAACCACGTCAGTACTGCCAATCAATAGCTGCCCTCCAGCAGGAGTGTGGGTCACTCACTCTACCCGTAGGGAGGGCTAACTAGCGTTGAAAGTCCTGAACGCTCGTGAGGTAGTTCGGTGACAGTCGTGGTCGTTTCCAAAGGCTAAGACCCCCAAGGGGCGTTGCCCCCAAAAAGGTTTCTCGGAAGGCCAGTGATAGACAGAGAGGTCGAGTTGTAGTCAGGTCGTCAACAGTAGAAGAAGGCTGGCTGCTCAGCAGTGAAGGGTCAGAAGAGAGGTCCGTTCACGACGAAGGCAGGGTCGTTCGACTAAGGAGATCGATCGATCGATGGATGAAGTAAAGTGTGAAGAAATCTTGATGCCGATGCGTTGATTGGTGGTGCGGGAACTGGACTTGAAGAATAATGGTGGAATTTGGAGGGACTTGGGGTTGGTGGATAGTGCAGAAGAAAAGCGAGGAAATTGGAAAATAGTAGTAGAATGATAGGTCTTGGGGCTCAACCCAAGTGCTTCTGTTATCTCATGTTTGTGTTTCAGCTAAATTACGACTTAAGTGTTATATTTATGTCAGGTGTTTGTATGTTTAGCAACTATTACAATTTATGCCTTTCATTATCGTGTATTATGTCCTAGCCAATGGTGAGGAGTCTAGGGCAGGTACTTGTGTTTCTGCCAAGAACTCCACTTGTGACGTTACTCCAATGGGTCCTTGTGCCGTTAATGCTCACTGGCTGTTTCCTGTCCTGTAACCACGCCCTAATCCATTTAAGGATGTTACCTTTGATGCCATGTGCTTCTACCTTTCTAATTAGACTTTCGTGGGGGACTCTGTCGAAGGCTTTGCTAAAGTCGAGATATACCACATCATAATTGTGCCCCTCGTGCACAGATTCGAAAACTGATGAAAAGAATGTTAATAGATTAGTTAGACATGAACGTCCGCTTGTGAAGCCATGCTGGGAATCATTGATCAATAGGTGCTTCTCCAGGTGATTTCGAATAGAGTTTGAAATGATTGCTTCCAGTAATTTGCCTACTATTGATGTTAGAGGATAGTGATCTATCCCCCTTCTTGAAAATCGGTATTACATTCGCTCTCCTCCAGGATTCTGGTACTACACCTGTTTTTAAGGGCATACTAAGCTCTTCCTTACATTCCTTTAATACTCTGGCAAATATCTCATTGGGACCAGGTGACTTATTAGGCTTTAGTTTGTCTATTTGCTTGCTAACATCGTTACTAGTCACTACTATTTTGCTTAATTTGTTTTCCTCACTATCTCTGAATAGAGTCGGTGCCTCGGGTATCATGTTTAAATTTTCGGTGGTGAAAACTGTTAAAAAATATTTATTCAAATTATTGCTCATTTTGTCCGTCGTTATCAGTGAGCTCGCAGGTATCTGACCGTATTGGTCCAATCTTTTCTCGTGTTTTAGTTTGATACATTTGGTCGAATCCTTTGGGGTTTGTCTTCTCCTCCCTTGCTATCCTTACCTCATTATTCCTCTTGACTTTCCTTATCTCGGTTTTAACCCTACTCGCCAATATCTTATAATAATCCTGGAGGTAAATTTCGCCACGCTTTATCCTTCTACCTATAGCCTTCCTTTGGCCAATGATGTTCTTTAAATAATTATTTATCCATTTAGGGTCATTGTTATCTGATCTGAGTTTTTTGTATGGTATGTTCTGCCTTTGTGCATTAAGTAACTCATTATTTAAATTGTCGTGGAACTCGGCAATCTCAGATGTCGTTATCAGGTCAGAGTCATCTGTCAGGTTCACGGCCAAGTGCGACACCCCCTGTCTCAGCTGCCTCTTTAAACTGTCAAAGTTTGCCCTTCTGAAATCTGGTACTTTAGTGGAATTTTCCTTACGTTTGCCCTGAAAATCTAACTGGAATCTTATTTCTTTGTGATCCCTGTTTGCAAGTTCGTTCCCTACCTCGACATTGCTAATGAGGTTTTCTCTGTTCGACAGAACTAAACGAGTATATTATTACCCCGGGTGGGTTCGGTTATATGTTGACTTAGGAAACAGTCCTGGATCGTCTCGAGAAAATCCCCTGATTCTGAGTTACCCGTAAGGTCAGTGCAATCTATTTGGCCAAGGTTAAAGTCGCCTACTATACACACTTTGTTGTGTATGGAAGCCCTGCGCATTTCATCCCAGATATGTCGCTCATTGACTCTATCAAGATTGGTAGGTCTATATATTACTCCTGTGATTAATTTTTCCCTACCGTCGATTAATTCTATCCAAATTGTTTCTATATTCCGCTCAGTTTTTATTTCCTTATTTATTTCACACTTCAGATTATCCCTTACATAGATTGCTACTCCGCCTCCTTTCCTGGTCTGCCTATCGGTATGGAACAATTTGTAACCCGCAATTTGGTATTCGATCGGCAACTCACGTGAGTTTAGGTTGGTCCATGTTTCAGTGAATGCTATTATATCGATTTTTTCGGTACATACCAAGGCCCTAATATCATCCATTTTGTTTCTCATACTTCTACTGTTCGCTTAGTAGACATTTAAGTTAGTCGTGTTCTGAGTCCTCCCTTTAACGCATTTAGTTTTAAACTCCCTGTTTAATTTAGTTTTGTCATCATTCCAGCACTATTTCCCTGAAATCTTTTACTTTGTTTACCCGCTACCACTGCAGTTCCCCCCACCCCCGTGCCCATATGTTCCCCTAGCAGTTTAAAGACTTCGATATCCTTTGAACTGCCCCCTCTAGAGACCCAGCCAGGGATGCCACCCCATCCCGAGACAGGTGCACCCCATCCCTAGCATAAAGGTCCCTTCTGCCGTAGAAGTTGTCCCAGTTGTCAATGAATGGGACTGATATTGACTTGCAATATCTGTCAAGACGGTCGTTGACACCAACCGCCTTTGACAACCATTCACTGACAACTCTCCTTCTAGGCAGGACACGGCATACTTCAGTGATTTACTTGCATATATATATATATATATATATATATATATATATATATATATATATATATATATATATATATATATATATATATGCAAGTAAATCACTGTAGGTGCGCGCGATCTAGGTATATATATATATATATATATATATATATATATATATATATATATATATATATATATATATATATATAATTTCACAAAGAAAGAATCAGCTTTTCAAATATAGGTTGACAATCCTTTATCCGAAATCCTTGGGGCCAGAGGCATATCGGTTTTCGGAATTTTTCGGTTTTCAGAATGGTTAGGGTATTTTTTTTTTGTATGTGTATTAGCGTCACCCGGGCATAGATAACTGACCCACATTGGGACCTGGGGGTCGAAAATATAATTAAAATTATAATAATAATAATAATTCATAGGTCTAGGTCGTGTTTCTCACTTTTGATCATTTTTTCATTCTTGTATTTCTTTACTGTATTATTATTATTTTATTATTACAGTATTATTGTTATTATTATTATTATTAATTTTATTATTATATTTTATTATTATTATTATTGTAATCATTATTATTTTATTTTGGTGTATTTTTATTAAAAAAATTATTTACTATGAATAATTATTATTATTACTATTACATTTTCGCCCCCCAGGCCCCTATGTGGGTCAGTGATCTGTGCCTGGGTGGGCTAATAATCCCTGTTAAAAAAACAAACAAAAAAAAATGCCCCACAAAAAAACTTTCGGTTTTTAGAGCTTTTCGGTTTTCGGAATTTCGGATAAAGGGTTGTCAACCTGTAGTAGTCGATAAAGGGGAGTGTTGTACTCCACAGAATATGAACTGTTGTGGTCAACCTTGTGACTCCCACTCCTGCCTGACCTTTTACATCTAAGGTTGACTCTAATACCAGTACAACTCTCGCCTTTCACTCATTAGGCCCTCAGCATAATGAATTAATGAACTACACAAGAAACGACCAAATTAAAAATAGCACAGAAAGAAGAGAGATACAATAAAAATGGCAAATACGAATGGGTGCATATTGTATACTTATTTGGAGTGATGGTGGTACTGCTTCTGCCACAAGAAAGTACAGTGAAGTAACTCAGGGTCGACCATTACACTGATGGACAAATGACGTCACGTTTGTGCTCGAAAAATTGCGTAAATCACTCGGTGGGAGAAAAAATAAGAAAACGTCAGATTTTAATTTCAACAAAGAATAGGTGTTCATATATTACACTAACGTTCAACATTATCCTTGAGTGTAAACATTTTTTACATGACGGAAGATAGAATACGAATACGGCCTTAGTTAGACAACTCTAGACAGGCCAACCGCCCGAACGGCTCATAAACTGATTAGTGGCGAAAACGATAAAAAAAGGTAACCTAATATGGCATCACGACTTGCAATATCTAGAGCTGGGGAAATAACTGTATGTGCCGCGGACTTTGTGAGGTGAGATGACTGACCACCGTAAGTAAGAATATATTTCAGTTTGATTTCAAAACAAGTAATCAGTTAAGAGTTGCAAAAATAATAAGATACGTGACTATTTAATATTTTATTAATATTAGTGAACAATATAGTATCCCGTGCACAGTGTGTGGTTACCGTACGTCATGATAAAGAAACAAAACCAGACGAAGTAACACAACCTTTACAGAGCGTCACCGTTCACTGCTCAGTTACGGGAATTAGCAAACAGTATTTCTAATTATATGGATAATTAGCTCTTGATTTTAAGCGGTTGATGTCTAGTGTACGATCTAACTTAAAGTACTCACTTAAAGACCTTAGGTGTTGAAGTACCTGAACAACACGCAGTGCATTAGGCTAAGGGGGATCCAGGGGGGGGGGGGGGTCCTGGGGGTCCGGACAATTCCCTTTTCATTAGTAAAAAATCCAATACCCTTTCTTTAATGCAGGATTGTATTCAGGCATTTTTGTATTGTAAAAAATAATTACAACTGACCCCAGAATATCTCCTAATATCAAGTGCACATGGCTTCAAAATGCCGATGATTTTAGAACAAATTCGGGGGGGGGGGGGGGGCGCGTTTTGCTCACCATGTTCTCCCACCCAAAACTTCTTGGACCTCCCCTTTTGATATTCCAGGATCCGTCCCTGCTATGATAAAGACAAACTTTTTTACAGGCACACTAACTGTTGCTGTCTTGTGCTCGTTCTTACTCGTCCTCCTTTTTTTAATATTTCTTCTTGAGCTTAAGGAGTTTCATCAAACCATTATAGAAAAACAACAACAACGGCGTTCCTACTTGGCATACACGAAAAATATTAAGACTGCACATCTTTTGTTTATATATTCTGAAGACATGTTGCAAACAGCTGTGAATTATGATGAGTCTGGATAATATTAAGAACACAGGGCTTTATTTGAACTTTTGACTCACAAACAAGTGCATGAATGCACTACACACCTGTTTTTTGTTCATGAGTTTGTTTTATTTGAGAGGAGGAAGTGTGGAGGTGGAGACTCAGGGCCGCGCCAGTCACGACCCTCCACGGCTGACTGCCCCTCCCTCTACCTCACCCAACCTTTCCTCCCAGCCCTCTTCCCTCCCTCCACGCCAAAGCCCTCCTCTCTCCTTCCCACCTATGTTTGTATTCCTCCATTCTCACCTCCCTCTTCTTCCTTACCACCTACGCCCCTTTTCTCATGTTGCTAAGTCGACTTGTGAAAGAGACTTAGGGGTACTTGTAAGCCAGGACCTACGGCCTAGAAAACAGTACGTTAATGTTCGAAATAAGGCAAACAGAGTATTAGGTTTTATATGTAGAAGTGTAAGTAGTAAGAGTGCAGAGGTCTTATTGCAACTCTATCTTGCGCTAGTCAGGCCACACCTCGATTATGCGGTTCAATTCTGGTGCCCTTATTATAGAATGGATATCAATTCACTGGAGTCGGTGCAGCGAAAAATGACGAAAATGATTCCGGGACTTAGAAACCTTCCATATCAAGATAGGTTAAAGAAACTAAACTTGCATTCCCTAGAAAGACGAAGAGTGCGGGGAGATATGATAGAAGTATTTAAGTGGGTGAAAGGAATCAATAAAGGGGACATAGATAAAGTTCTTATAATATCCGAGCAGGGTAGGACTCGGAGCAACGAATTCAAGTTGGATAAGTTTAGGTTTAGGGGGGAGATAGGAAGAAACTGGTTCACAAATAGGGTGGTGGGCGAGTGGAACAAGCTTAGCAACTTTGTAGTAAGTGCGGGAACTCTGGAAAGTTTCAAAAGGAGGCTAGATAGATTCATGGATGATAGAGAGTGGTAGTAACTCTCGACAGGAGCTGCCATGCACAGGCCAACCGGGCTATTGTTATGTTGTAATACATCTTCAGAGGCAACTGAATTACATAGACAGAGAGAGGCTTAAGTACACAGGGTGACCTTACTAAACATGAGATCAGGTAAAAAAAAAGATATCCACTAATCCGCACACCAACACTACCACACAGGCAAAGGAGCTTAAGAGAAAGGGCGACGTGACTAGTCAGGCTAAATCAGGAAAAAAATATGGGACTCACTAATCATCTATCCTACATCTAACTCCAATGCTTTAAAAGCGTTTTTTACCTTGGATCACTGACAAATAAGTTTTTGTAACATATTATCAGTTTTGTACTGACCATCACTAAGGTTTATAGAATTCAATTCCCTAATCAAACTAGCTTCACCAGAAGTCTTTCTGTGACATATGATGATTTGCACACTTCTAAGCTGTTTTCCCAATCCATGGGATGATTATTGTTGCTAACATGAACGAACAGTACAATACTATCAGATGCTCTTTAACCTTGGCCAAATAGATTGGACTGTCCTTACGGGTAACTCAGAATCAGAGGATTTTCTCGAGGCGATCCAGGACTGTTTCCTAAGTCAACATATAACCGAACCCACACGGGGTAATAATATACTGGATTTAGTTCTGTCAAACAGAGAAAACCTCATTAGCAATGTCGAGTTAGGGAACGAACTTGCAAACAGCGATCACAAAGAAATTCGATTCCAGTTAGATTTTCAGGGCAGACGTAAGGAAAATTCCACTAAAGTACCAGATTTCAGAAGGGCAAACTTTGACAGTTTAAAGAGGCAGCTGAGAGAGGGGGTGTCGCGCTTGGCCGTGAACCTGACAGATGACACAGACCTGATAACGAGATCTGAGATTGCCGAGTTCCACGACAATTTAAATAGTAAGTTACTTAATGCACAAAGGCAGAACATACCATACAAAAAACTCAGATCAGACAACAATGACCCTAAATGGATAAATAATTATTTAAAGAACATCATTGGCCAAAGGAAGTCTATAGGTAGAAGGATAAATCGTGGCGAAATTCACCTCCGGGACTATTATAGGGTATTGGCGAGTAGGGTTAAAACCGAGATAAGGAAAGCAAAGAGGAATAATGAGGTAAGGATAGCAAGGGAGGCGAAGACAAACCCCAAAGGATTCTACCAAATGTATCAAACTAACACACGAGAAAAGATTGGACCAATACTGTCAGACTCCGGCGAGCTCACTGATAACGACGGAGAAATGAGCAATAATTTGAATAAATATTTTTCAACAGTTTTCACCACCGAAAATTTAAACATGATACCCGAGGCACCGACTCTATTCAGAGATAGTGAAGAAAACAAATTAAGTGAGATAGTAGTGACTAGTAACGATGTTAGTAAGCAAATAGACAAACTAAAGCCTAATAAGTCACCTGGTCCCGATGAGATATTTGCCAGAGTATTAAAGGAATGTAAGGAAGAGCTTAGTATGCCCTTAGCAAAGTTGTTTAATATGTCCTTAAAAATAGGTGTAGTACCAGAATCCTGGAGGATAGCGAATGTAATACCGATTTTCAAGAAGGGGGATAGATCACATTCCTCTAACTACCGCCCAATCAGTCTAACATCAATAGTAGGCAAATTACTGGAAGCAATCATTTCAAACTCTATTCGAAATCACCTGGAGAAGCACCGATTGATCAATGATTCCCAGCATGGCTTCACAAGCGGACGTTCTTGCCTAACTAATCTATTAACATTCTTTTCATCAGTTTTCGAATCAGTGGACGAGGGGCACAATTATGATGTGGTATATCTCGACTTTAGCAAAGCCTTCGACAGAGTCCCCCACGAAAGACTAATTAGAAAGGTAGAAGCTCATGGCATCAAAGGTGACATCCTTAAATGGATTAGTGCGTGGTTACAGGACAGGAAACAGGGAGTGAGCATTAAAGGCACTAAGTCCCATTGGAGCAACGTCACAAGTGGAGTTCCCCAAGGCTCAGTACTTGGACCATTATTGTTTATTATATACATAAACGACATAGATATCGGCATAGGCAGCAACATAAGTAAATTTGCTGATGACACTAAAATAGGACGTGTTATCAAATCTGACGAGGACTCGGCAAAACTACAGGAAGATCTAAACAAATTTTTCCAATGGTCTGAAAAATGGCAGATGAAATTCAATGTCGACAAATGTAAAGTACTCAGTATAGGAGATGTAAACAGGGAAACCAGATACCAGATGAACAACGATGCCATAGAGAAATCCGACTGCGAGAGAGATTTAGGAGTAATGATAAGTAGGAACCTTAAGCCAAGTAAACAATGTGTTTTTGCTCGTAACAAGGCTAATAAAGTACTTGGGTTCATACAAAGGAGTGCTAGTTACAAGACTAGCGAGGTCATCCTAAAACTGTATCTTGCTCTTGTGAGACCACACCTGGATTACGCAGTTCAGTTCTGGTCACCGTATTACAGAATGGATATAGAATCCTTGGAAAGAATTCAGAGGAGAATGACAAGACTAATCCAGGGCATTAGGAACCTTGAGTATAGAGACAGGTTAAAGCATCTTAATTTGCACTCCCTCGAGAGACGTAGAGCGAGGGGCGACCTGATAGAGGTGTATAAGTGGAAGGCAGGGCTAAACAAAGGGGACATTACAAAGGTACTCAAATTATCCAACCAGGAGCGAACTCGTAACAATGGTTTTAAATTAGACAAATTTAGATTTAGGCGTGAAATAGGTAAACACTGGTTTGGAAACAGAGTAGTGGATGAATGGAACAAGTTACCAAATATCATCATTAACTCGAATACGCTGAATTGCTTCAAACATAGGTTGGATGCTCATATGAGCAATAGGGGTTGGGTGTAAACGGGACTGCCCAGTATGGGCCAATAGGCCCGCTGCAGTTTCCTCCATTCTTATGTTCTTATGTTCTTATTGTACTTGTGTTGTTTAATTCGGAGTTGCAATGCTTTCCCAGTCTGTCGTACATACTTTACGTTATAGTTGCTGAAACTGCCTTTCCTTTTCCCTTTCTTCTTTCTCCTTTTCATTTTCTTTTTTCTCCTTGTCCCTTTCTTCTTTCTCATTTTCTTTTTCTTCTTTCTGTCTCTCAAGCATAAATAACTAAAACTACCTCTGTTCTTTTTCTTGCTTTAGTTTCTTAACCATCAAAACTTCTGGGGTCTCCTGCTCAGCTAAAAGCAAAGCTTACAATGAACTTCTCTTTTTTTACATGACTTTCTACATTCAATACTATACTTAGATGCAATGGCTAACCAATCATCTTTATGTATGCTGGTCTTTTTCAAATGTTCTACTGACGGAGTAGTAACAAATTTCTCTAAGCTGAACTCCATAATGCTAAATATTAAATACAAAATACAAAAAAAAAACACTAATATAATAATAGAACATGAACATTTATGATATAAAAAGGTTTGGGGGAAATTCTCAACATGGAGCAAACCTAAGCGGTCAGGCCCCTATTTGTTACGTTCATTCTTCTTTGTGGTGGGTTCTCGACTAATATAACTGTATACCATGCAACATTTTCAAAGAATGGTTAATCTCAGATACCGGTGAAGCAAAGCCAACAAGTAAAATATCAGTATAATTAATATACCCCATTTAGAATGCATACAGGAAACAATAAAGACAAAATAACTAAAAAGTAAGTTTGTTCAGTTCGAGAATTTAGCCATTAACAAAACAAGACTGATAAACCTACAATTAAATCAATTACAATATTCAGCACTTAACCTAAATGGAGTAGGAACCCTTATAACGTAAGTGAAGACAGTTCACACAATCCAATAACAACATAGCCATCACTATGGAGGAGGAGGCAAGAAACCTTACTGTCCACAATCTGACGGACTGTTCTCGGTCAATCGATAAATCAATGACTGGTAACAGAGAGGAAGAAGGTTCAGGGGAAAGATAAAGGGAGAATGGAAGTGAATTTCAGGAGGAGAGGACAGACGCAGTGGCTTAAACACCGCTTGCGTGAGGGGGGGGGGGGGGCGAGCTGAGCTCTGATTGGTGGATGGCCAGGCTCCTCAGCAGAGGGGCGGGGATCGGAGGGTAGCCGTTATTTTTATTTATTTATTTATTTTTTCTTACTACAGATCGGCTTGATCTCTTGTGTGTTTCTTGGTGTTATTGCTGGTGTTGGGTTTTGTGATGATGAATCGCTCATAGGATGGAGGTGAGAAGGGAAACTCAGCTATGTGTGGCAGAGGAGTTGCTGTGCAGGAGCTTCTTTAGAGGAGTTGTTGTGTGTTGCCTTTCACGACGAGGCTGTGAGCTTATATACATGTCCACCGGAAGTAAAACCGGAAGTAAGCGACGCTGGTGGCCGACCCCCCCCCCCCCCCCCCCCCGGAGTCTAGACGGCTAAGCTTAGCAGCGAAACTTAACGCGGGATCGGCTGAACAGCGACTAACGGCAGTGACAGTTGTAGGGGAGAGTATCCACTACACTGGTTTTTGATGGGCGGGCTGCTATGTGTCTTGTTATACTAAAGATAAAGATCTTCTCTTCCCCTTTTTTTTTTCTTTTCTTGAAATGTCCATTCACGAGTGTCTTGTTCTTGTTCTTCGTGTCCAGGTTGCTAACAGAAATGGAAGAAGCCGGACGTTGTGAGTTGTTGGTCCGCAGGGGCAACAGGGGCAGCTTGTACTGTGTCTTTTCTTGTTTTTCTTCTTCTCTTGAGTCTTGGTATCTTGGTTTTTCCTTTGGGCATATAATGCAAGGAGAGCCTCCTTGTAGCTAAGTTTCTTGTCGTGTCTAACCTTGGCTGCCTTGTATTGCTCCCGCCACGTGGGACATAACTTGTCGGCAGAGGAGTGAGCCACAGGCTACTCACTTCTTTTCTTGGTTAGGGCAGGAGGTTTAGCGATGCCTGGTGTTTCAACACCTGGAGCATACATCCTCCTGCGCATTGCACTTGTGTACGGTATGTCCATATTTCTGGCATTTATAGCAGCGTGTACCTGTAAGTTTGATGTATGGCTTGACTGGGATGGTTACCCAGGCCAACTGAACTTCCTTGGGCATTGTCTGGGGGTGCCCGATTACTGCTGTAGTTTCGGACAGCCTCTTGACAACGCCTAGATGTCCGTCTAGTGCAATGGTTCTTAAACTTTTTTGCCTCGCGCCCCCCTTCTACATAAGTCCTACTTCCCCTCCCCCCCTCACTCCCTGATGCAACCCTTGATTATTATAGAGTGGGAGGGATGAGCAATCGTGTACAAAACGCGTTTAGTTCCCGACCAGACTTTTCTCTCTGACTGCTCCCCCCCCCCCCAGTTTAAAAACCACTGGTCTAGTATTTGTTCTAGTTCTTTATCATTCATGTGGGCTATTTCGTCGTGGGCGATAACTCCTAGCTTCAGATTGTCCCATTCATAGGCAAATGAGTGCAACTCGATGCCGTTGATGGTGATGGTGTCGTTATCCACGAGTTGTCTGGCCTGTTTAGGTTCTACAAACGTGAACTTCATAATTCCGCGATGCAGGCGTTCTACTTTGGTGACTTCTTCAATATTTTTGCTATCCAAGAAATTCTTGAGGACAAGAAGGTTCAATTTTTGGGGGATGTTTTCTCGACGGGGCTCAACCGAGTCACTTTGGCAAGATCGACAGACCAAGACATGTAGGCTTGTGCTGAGTGAGAGCTGGTCTCTCGCGTGGTTAACCCAACACCAAACCTTTAATGAATGAATCAAAGCATTAAGACCAAGGAAAGCATATACGTAGGAGGAATTGCGTTTGCCATACTTTACTTTGAAGCCTCCGATTGGCCCGCCATCTAGTGGTCAGACGTCCCGAAGAAGGAGAACGATTTTCTGTATTTCTTAAGGGTACATTATGATAAAAAATGAACATTTAGCAAAAACCGACCCAGGTGGGCTAGAGAATATGGTTTCCGAGTGTACATTAATTAATTAATATTGTGCACAGGAGCATAGATCCTGGGGGAAGCCTCCCCCAATAATCAAGCTGAGGGATTTCCTATAAAATCATCCCCCCTACTGTTCTATTCATGTACTTTTGCTAAGGCCAACCAATTGGTGTTCAGAAAAAAAGTAGCAAGAAAAAAGTACAATATGTTTTTTGTTATGATTATTTTCAAAGGCACAATTCTAGAAGTCTCAAGTCATTCTCCTCTTTAATCACAACATAACCATGCCAGTGGATTTGATCTGTACACACATTATAATCATGAGTAATCTATTTATATAAGGATTGATTAAAGAAAACTTTTTATTGTGTTCTTTTAAGTATTTTATTCAATATTTATAAATGGTCTTACAGACTACAAAACACTTTTTTTTTTATTTAAATGTGCTTCATGTTCTACAGAAATTAATTATATTAAATTGAATAGCTATGCTACCTTTATTGTCTAACAATTATATTTACTTGTTACACATTTTTTATCAGTTCAACCCAGTAAATATAAGAATCACTTACACTGAACATAAACATCATCAAATTAAAAGTCATACTGTACATCAAAATATAAGCATACTCATAACAACCTGAAGCAGCAACAATTAGAGCGTAACATGAACAAGTGCACAACAATTACTAATACACATTCTTAAATACCCAAAATAAAAAAGGCATTGATGCATAACTTGCTGAGGACAATAACTACTACTGTACAGTCGTGAACAGAAGTCCTGTCGCCCCTTCTGCTGCTCCACGAACCCTGAGATTCAGACTCATGAATCCGAAGCATTTATGGGCAGAATAATGCACCAGTGTCTACTGCTTCGGGTTCATGAGTCTAAATCTCTTGGTTCGCGGAACAGCACAAGGGGCGACAGGACTTCTGTTCACGACTGTACATAGCATAAACAAAAACACAAGGCAGCCATACAAAGCGAAATTGCTTTAGACAAGCAAATACAGCAGTATGCTGCATGAGATTAGGTCAGCATTGTTGGAAGTCCAAATCATGAAGTTCTACATTATACGTTGAAACATTTATCATTACCTGGTGCTGATTTCTCACTGGTGTACATATGGAGTGGTATGCGTACTGCAGTACAATGAAAATATTTAGCATTATCTAAACGTTTGTATAACTTACGAAAGCATTCGCTTGTAACACGTATTTGTTAGAGTATTGCAAAATAATTGGGTTAATTCATGTTCATAACTTTGATAGCTGAAGTATGATGGGAATAAAGCTAATCAAGATGACTACTTTTACTGGGAGTTTTAAGCCCTTTATTGTACATTATATTACTTGTATAAGTAAATAGTTAGCACACTTCCCTTTAAATTTACCCAACATATATCCTGCTTAATGTATCAACAATAAAGTGAGTAAGTACATTACCATCAGCAGCATGTCCATCACCAACTTCAACACTTCCCATAAGATTTAAAGCATCTAATAGACCATCTGTTAAGCATTAGAACATAAGAACATATGAATGGAGGAAACTGCAGTGGGCCTATTGGCCCATACTGGACAGTCCCGTTTACATGATGATGATGATGATAATGGAGATAAAATGGCAATGGCTTGCCATGGGAAGGGAGAGAAGAGGTAAGTGGAGATGTTCTGGGTACTTGGTTCTAACTACAGGGGCGAACATAAACACCTGTAGAGTTCTGTAGGTTCTTATTAACGGAAATATACAGGAGTGCGCTTACAAGCGCAGGTAGTCCTTACACTCCTATAGGGTCAACTGGCCTCACTCTGACCTCTCAGGCGACATGTGGTAAGTGGTATATTAGCAGCTTCCAGGTGTCGCCAGGCACATTTATCTAAGCGTGTGGTGACATGAAACAGGGGCATTGCCACACACTACTGACTAGAGAAATAATGTGTATATATAGAGTACATACATGGTATACATACAACATACATAAGTCTTGAGCGGACCTTTTCCTGTGGATCCGTTCTGAGCGTCGAAGGGCTTGATCACTGGGGGGGATATGGGACCCAGCACTGGTGACTGGGTCAGCGGAAGGTGTTACGGGGCGGAGAAAACGGCGGTTCCTCCACCACACACGACCACTGGGTAACCGCACCTGGTAGTCCCGTGACCTACCGAGACCCATGACTACGCCCACTTTGTCCCAACGTAGGGAGGTCGGGTCCTGGACGCGGACTTGGGTGCCGACACTCAACCTGGGGAGAGGACGGGCGTGGTAGTTGTAGCGGGCGACGACGTCTTGAACACGTTCGGCGGCTCGGCGATCACAATCCTCTGTCTTGGCCTGCCACTCCTTGGAGAAGGACTGAGGGTGAGGGACACAAGAACGGAGGGGGCGTCCATACAAGACCTGGGCAGGGGAGCGTCCGGTGTAATTGGGTGTGTTGCGGAGCTCAAGGAGACCCTGGTCGAAGGCCTCGCAGTCAATATTCCCAGAAGGGGCCACTTTGAGGATAAGGTGCTTCAGGGATTTGATAGCAGCCTCAGCATGGCCGTTGGACTGCCGGTAATGCGGCGGTGACAACACATGCCGGACTCCCCATCGGTCGAGGAACGCAGCAAAGTCCCGGCTTGTGAACTGGGGCCCTCCGTCGGTTAGCAGGCACGCAGGAACGCCCACGTAACGGAAGTAGTGGCGGCAGATGTCGTATCATTACCGAACTTGATGACAACCGGCCTACCCGAGAGACGGTCGACGATAACCAGGAAGGACTCTCCTGACACACAGAAAAAGTCGGCCGACACAGACTCAAAGGGGCGGGTGGGGTTGTGGTCACTCATGAAGGGTTCCTGCTGCTTGCTGGGTTGTAGTACTTGGCCGGGCTTACACGCCTGGACACCATTAGAGATGTCGGGGTCGATGCCAGGCCGGAACACAGTCTGTCTTGCACGCCGTTTGGTGGCCTTGGCTCCACGGTGACTATCGTGGAGGCGAGCCAAGGCGTGGGGACGTGAAGCAGCAGGGACAACTACAGAAGGAGAGGTGTCACTGGCCAGAGGTAGGGGTAGGGCGGCAGCAGGGTAGTTGCTGCTCCCTTCGTGCACCCTGTTGGCATATTTTACCTCGAGAATCGGTGTTGGGAAGTCCTGGGAGATGATGGCCAACTCTTGGCAATGTCTGTAAGACAGCAAAGGAGTCGGGACACCATTATGCACATAAATCCAGGCTTGACATGACCTGATGCCAAAGGTGATCTGTGCTTGGAGTAAACCTAGGGCTGGGGCCATCTGTGAACCATCTGCCGTGACGCAGAGGTCCTTGGGAGGCGGTCCTAGATCGCCTGGAGAGAGCCCCAAGCATTGCAAATGCTGGGGACCGATGACCGTAGCCTCAGCGCCGGTGTCGGGCAGCATCTCGAGACAGGATGACACACTGCCATAGGTCACGATGATGTTGACGTGCTGGGGGACTTTGGTCCTGGGACGCGCGGAGTACACCCTCCTAATATGGGTCGGGTGTTGTTCAGGGTCGTCGTGCCTCTGGTTTGGCGACTGTGGGCGGCCCTCACTGGTGGAAGGGCGCTGCTGCTTCCGCCGACGCTGCCCCTTGGGTTTGGTGGTCGGGCAACACTTGTCGTAGTGGCCCAGACGACCGCACACATTGCACTGGACGCGTTTGGCTGGGCACCGTACTGTAAGTGACCAGTGGCCCTTGCAGTCACAACTGTCGCAGGTAGACTCAGCAGCTGGACATACCTGTGTTCCATGCTGCCTACCACAGCTGTTGCAAAGGGAGCCGGGCGTGGGCGTGGTGGGCGTAGGCGTTGGGGCAGACTTCTTGTCTTTCTTGTATTGGGACATAGCCCATATGGCTGTAGGGGAAGCTTGGATGGCAGAGGTAGCACACCTGGCAGCCACGTAGGAGCGACATACTGTCAATACATCCTTAAGAGAGGAGGAAGAGTCGAGGGAGGTGAGGCGTTGGACAAGCTCCTCGTCCTTAACACCCATCAGGCTCGCCTGCTTTAACTGGGTCTCCTCGCACTGCTGGTGATTACCGGGACATATGGCTATCTCTTCCGAGGCTCTCTGGAGTCGTACGTAGAAATCGTCAAAAGTCTCGCCCTCCAGCTGTCTACAGCTAAACACTTCCCTCCTGCGGAGAGCTTCATTCCGCTGACCTTTGATGTGGTGTTCTAGAACATCCAGTACCTCCTTTACAGACAACAAAGACGTCGGGGGCACTAGCAACGTATGTTCCAACAAATGTTGCGTTCCCAAAAACAGGCACATACGTAGCTGAATGAGTTGTTTAGGCTTTGGCAAGTTCTAGAGATCCACCATTGTAGCATAATCAGTCCACCGTCGCCGCCAATCACGAAAAGTCTGGAAAGTCTCATCAGGCTTCAAGGTGGGTGGGGGTTGGACAACCACTTTGGTAGAGGGCGTTGACGAGGTATCTGAGCCAGTCGGTACCGGAGTAGTGGAAGGGCCAAGGGCTTGATTAGCAGTGAGGCTAGATATCAAAGCTGCAAACCGTTCGTTATCTTCCAATCTCCGTTGGTGGTCCTCAGCACGTCTTTTCGCTTCGTCCAGACTCCTTTCCTCCCTCATAAGCTTCATCAGAGCAATTATCTCTGAGGACGAGGCTGAGGGTCGAGGGGTGTGGCTGGGAGATGTGTTGGGAGAGGGTGGGGCGTCGTGCTCTGACTGGTCATCCATCTCAGTAGAGCTGTCATCTGTCTGACTCATCCGGGCGCTAGGGACATCGCTGCGTGAGGCCCGGGGCATAATTACTTTATTTGTATATTGTATCTCAAATCAGTGTTGACTGGTCAGCCCGTCGTATCAACCAGATCTGAGACAACAAAATTAATTGAATACACAGATAAGTAACTTATATATATATATATATATATATATATATATATATATATATATATATATATATATATATATAAAATATATATGAAGAAATGACCGCGGTCAGTGTGTTAGTGCGTGGGTTGGTGTGTGTAGGCGCGGTGGAGCGCGGAGGGAGGCGGTGGGGGGTGAGCAGTGGGGGTAGTTACCCTCCAGGCAGCCGGGGATGGTCGCGCTGACTCCTCACAAATGCCCTATATCAGCCTTCCACCTTAGGGAATCCTTTAAAACAAGGACATACACTTTAACACTACACACACACGAGGGGCACTTAAAGACACTTCACAGGAAATTGCGGTCACTGCACACTGCTCAAAACTCGTTGGTCATTCAAACGAATTCTTTGGGGAGACAATGGCGACGGATGACGGAGTTGACGGAGGAGGTCTACCCGCCTTGATTTTACACGAACGCACTTATTTCCACTTAATCTATCACTTGATACTCACTGCGCCATGGAGATGTTCGGGGTACTTGGTTCTAACTACAGGGGCGAACATAAACACCTGTAGAGTTCTGTAGGTTCTTATTAACGGAAATATACAGGAGTGGGCTTACAAGCGCAGGTAGTCCTTACACTCCTATAGGGTCAACTGACCTCACTCTGACCTCTCAGGCGACATGTGGTAAGTGGTATACTAGCAGCTTCCAGATGTCGCCAGGCACATTTATCTAAGCGTGTGGTGACATGAAACAGGGGCATTGCCACACACTACTGACTACAGAAATAATGTGTATATATAGAGTACAACATACATAATATAAATACAGTAAGGCAGAAGGAAAGTTATGAAATGGGAAGTAAAGTAGTAGAGAATAAGAGCAGGTGGGCTATCCACCTAGCAGAGACGATTTGATTGGCTGTGGTGAAGGCCGCACTGAGAGGTCGCCCGAGCTCGAGGGAACAGGGGGGGAGGAGGCTAAGCTAGCTAGTTAGTTATTGTGTTAGTTGGAGAGGTCTACTAGGTCCTTGTGTAACTAGTAGAAAACTCTCATCTTTTATCTTATTGGCATCAAGAAGTTTTTTTATGCTGTGGTGTATAATTGTGTAAGTTGGAGAGGTCTGCTAGGTCCTTGTGTAACTAGTAGAATACTCTAATCTTTTGATTACTGTTTAGTGTACAATAGTTCTGGCTCTTGGGGGTTATGGAGAAGGCTTTTTGGCCACCAGTTGTGTGATCTTGTGGTGTCCTCTGTTTTTAGTCGATTATATATACTGCCTGTGCTTGGCTGTATGTTCTTATGTTCAGTGGTAAAATGTTGTAATTTTCGTGAAGCTTTTTAATTTTGGTTGTGTATGGGGGACGTTGTTTGGAGGCTCTGAGGATGGCTTTGTTTTGTGTTGCCTGGAGTTTTAATTGGTTGGTAAGGCTGATCGTGTTTAATGGTATTGGCAGGTATTCAAGATGGGGGCGGACAAGTGCTTTAAATAGGTGTAGTTGTATTTTCTCTTCCATTTTTCCGAATCTTCTTAATTTGGTAAGCTGTATTTGGGCTAGTCTATCGCGCTCTGTTATGTGTTTCTTTATTCCGGTTCTTGTTATTGTCAGCCCAAGTATTTTTCCTTCGTTTGAGTAATGTATTTCTTCGTTGTTTACTGTGATTGGTGCTGGGTTTATCCTTGAAATGTGTATGATCTTTAGTTTCTGTGTATTAGTTTTTATTTTCCATTTCTTCTCGTAATTATTTATTTGTATTATGGCGCGAGCTGTTTTTAATGCCATCATCTGTTTGGCCTTGCCTGGATGGCGGATGATCTGGGTGACATCATCAGCATATGCGATGTATTCACCGTGAATTGGTGGCGGCATGTCTGAAGTGTAGATTGTGTAAAGAGTTGGGGATAAATTACTTCCTTGTGATACTCCACTATAAAGTCTGAAGCTTGGGCCTTTGTGATTGCCAATTTTAATGTGTGCTTCTCTATTGTCTAAGAAATTACTGAGTAGAGAAGTGAAGTTGTTAGGGAGTTCTTGATTGGTTATTTTATATTTAAGTCCCAAGTGCCAGACCTTATCGAACGCTTTTGCCACGTCCCTTAAAACTATGTTGCACTGTTCTCTATTATGTATTGCGTTTGCAATGCTTTCGTATATAAGGGCTATGGCTGTGTTTGTTTCTCTGTGTTTCCTGAATCCGTGTTGTCTCGGGTTGTATTTGTATTCCAGTTCCAGGTGTGTTCTTAATCGTTGGTTAATTATTTTTTCCAAAATTTTTCCCGGTGTTTCTAAGAGAGAGATCGGTCTGTAGTTTTCTACTGCTGTGGGGGCTTTTCCCGGTTTTGGTATCAGTCTGATAATTGCTGTCTTGAATTTCTTTGAGTATTGGCCTGAAGCTGTGGATGCATTGAATATATTTCTTAGTAGAAGTACCATGTTGCTTGGTAATTGCTGTAAAATGAGTTTATATATTTTACTGACTCCAGGAGCCTTGTTCTTAAAGCCATTGATTGTTCTTACTATTTCGTCCACCGTGATTGGTTTGTTTAGTGGGGACATGTCATCCAGTGTATTCAGGTCGATCGTGGGACTCGGTTGCCAAATATGGGTTATTTGCGACATATGGTTGGATACTTTCCTCTCTGTGGTCATGCAAAAATTTAAGTTTTCTTCGTTGGAGATTTGAAAAATCTTACTCCGGAAAGATCTAAATTCCGGTTCTTGTTCGGTTGGTTCTGTTAATTTGACTTAATTACTATTTATCATATAGTTTGACTCGTTGCTTGAGGTTCCCATTAAGTGCTTTATTTTCTGCCAGAACTGGTTCGGTTTATGGTAGTTTCCTTCCGTTTCTGAAATCAGCTTCTGCCAGTTCCTGGTGTATGCTTCTTTTGAGATGTTTTTTAGCTGTTCGTGTATTATGTTGTATATGTTTCTGCGTTCCGGTGTCCGTCCTTGCTGTGTGATTAGCTTAATTAGGTTGCTAAATTGTGTCTGTATGATTCTTGATTGGTGTGAGTATTGAGGGTGTGGAAATGTTCGGTAAGTGGTCTTGGGTATGTTGTGTTCCATGGCCTGGCTGACGTGCTCATACCATATATCCAGTGATTGGTCTATTAGAGAAGTATGCCCGTTGTGTAATTGTATGGGTAGCGGGTTATTTAATTCTTGTTTGAAGTTTTCCCAGTTAGCCCGGTTATAGTTGAATCTTAGCCTGGCCGGGATCTGTATTGGGGCTGTGGAGAGTGTGGCTATGATAGGGAGATGATCACTAGTGGATATTGGGCCGGGTTCGAGTAGTATGTTTAAGTGGCGGTGTTGATTTGTTAACACGATATCTGGGTATCCTGTGTGGCCTGCTCTGATGTATGTGGGGAATTCCGGTCCGAGGTGTACCACGTTACCGTGGCTCACTAGTGTGTTCAGGACCCGGCCTACTGCGTTGTTGGTATGGTGTCCTAGTATACGGTGTCTAGCGTTGGAAAGATTGGTCGTCTTGGAAGGAGGTAGCAGGTGCCAATTATGATTGGACCCGTTGTGCTGTTAATTTCTATTGCCAGAAAGTTTTCTTGGAATGTATCATGGATTTTATGTTTTATGCTTCTTTTAATTGCTATGGCAATTCCATCTTGTAAAGGATTTTGGCTGTTTTTTTGGTATACTGTGTAATTAAATATCTTGATTTTATTTGAATTATCCCTGCCGTGAGAATTTAGTATGATAACGTCTGGGTCTAGGGTACGATATATGTTGTATAATTCGTGAGCTCTTGGTGTGGTCCAGGTCAGTACATTATGTTGAATTATTTTAAGTCTGTTGATTATGAATGGTGATGTCTCGAGCTTGTTTGCGGCATTTTGGATGAACGATGTTCTCCTGAAGACCTCCTCTCCGTGTGCAGGCCGAGGCGGATTTTCCTGTATTTGGATTGCTCCACCTTTTCTATTCTATTATATTTGGTCAGGATTCTTCCTCTCTTTATTAGTGTTTCTATATGGTGATCTTCCATATTCGTATCTGTATATGTATATTTTACTTTTCCTTCCCTTATCTCCGCCAGTAGTCTCTCGGTTGAGAGTATTTGGGGGGCTGAGCAGGTGTAGAACCTGATACCGGTTTCCTCCCCGAGGTCCTGATTCTCAGTCATTTTTCTTGGTGACGGTGGTGGTGCCACAATTCCCATTTTGTTCTTTTTAGGGGTGCTATATACGAACGCTTGTTCAGGTTGTATAACAGTTTCATGTTGTGAAATGGGTTCCTGCTGCTCTTCGTCTTCTTCCATTCCCTCTTCGTCACTTTCTGATTGGGGGGTTTGTCGGTAGTGGCTTGTGATTTGGCGACTTGCGCCTGACTGGTGGTTTCCGCTGGTTTATAGATCAGGTTGAAGATTTCTGATGAGGGAACGTCGTTTGGGAATTCCATGTCTGGGAGGTTATTTACCGCAAACATTTCCTTTACCCTTTTAGCAAAGCATCCTGGTTTGGCAATATTCAAGAGGTGGGAGTGTATTATTGCCGTCATGATTTTAACCGATAGTTGACTTCCCAGGTTGAGCACTATAGGTTGAGCTGGGGGTTGTGAGGCTACCTTTTCAAGGACTTTAGTTGTTTCCTTTGTTAATTTGGTTACAGCCGAGTAGGTCCTGATTTGCTTTTCCTGTTCTCTTTCCTTTTCAATTTTCCTCCTTTCCTTTACAATCGCTTTCCTTGCTGGACAGCGTGCTGCCAGTGTTCTGCGGTCCCCATGAGAGTCCAGGCACCTAGGAGTTACACTGCTTTTGCACTCCAGGAATATATGTCCCTCCTCCCCGCATTCGGAGCAGTATTTTGTGTTTTTGTTCGGGCAGTCCGTGGCTAAGTGGGTATATTTGTAGCAGTTCCAGCAAGGCGTGATGGGAAAAAATTTTCCTCTTCAACTTGATTGCTGCCTATATGGTAGTTGGAGAGACAGAATCCTTCTTGTATTGCTTTTTGTGTCATTCCTATGTCCTGAAACCTAATTTTCAGCATAGATGGTAGTTTAGGTAGTTTAACTACCTCCTCTACTTTGGCCCATTGATTTCTTTGTTCCAGGTCTCGTTTCAATTGTTGTTCGCTCGATTCTTCTGTGATGGTCTTGTCCAGTCTTTTAACTACTACAATCTTCCTGGCTCTTAGTTGTGGTGGGATTACTACTTCGAATTGCTGCTTCTTCAATTCCTTTATGCTGCCATTCGACAGTTGGGAGTCAACGTCTTCTTCTGTCAGGCAGAGGGCGATGAATGAATCCTTGGTTGTAATAAGGCTTGTGATCTTTATTAGTAGTTTTGCGCCGAGCAGTTCGGCTAGTGAGCTCTTCCGTGGTTCGGTTACATCCCCATCAAGGGAGCGTATCCTTACCCTATGTGCCCTCATTGTAGAGGGGACAAGGTGGACAAGCCACCTTTTGAAATACGATAGGTAGCCTACCTAGTCTGGGTGAGTTAACCTACCACAGGAATTACAACACCTCCCACCGCCTTTTGTCGGTAGAATGGTCGAAAGGTGGTTCCCGTGTATCTCTCCCAGAGCCCCGTCAGGGGAGCCTACTTCCCTAGTGTGTATCTAATTTGCTCACTTATAGGCGTGAGCCCTAGTGTACCTACTGGGGGGGGGGGGGGGGGAAACAGGATATGCGACCCCCTTCCCGGGTGGGCCCGCACGATCATGGTTTCCCAGGAAGGCTCGGCAGAGGGATGGTTCTGCTCCTTTTCCCTTTCGTGTTCACAAACTCCTGGGAGGGAGGTGAACATTTACAGGGAGGACCCAAGGACGAATACACCTCTAGGATGCAGGTCCCCAGGCAAGAGCGAAATAGAAGGAAGAATAAAGGAAGAATAGCCACTGGTGCAAGAAACACCAGTGTGGTCGCGGCCGGCGTCCGCTACAGGAAACCGTCGCAGAGCACCCAATCTGGGCCGCCTCTGATCAGGAGTCACCCCTGATCAGTGGGGAGGCACAGAAAGGGCGTTGTCTGGAACGAGCTTCCCGGGTGTGTGAGTAATGGTGGTGAGGTGGTCGTTTTCGTTCGGGTCGTCAACGGTTAGAGACAGGCTGGCAGGCTTTAGCAGTGAAGGGTCAGAAGAGAGGTCCGTTCACGGCGAAGGCCCCGTTTACACCCAACCCCTATCGCTCATATATCCATCCAACCTATGTTTGAAGCCCAGCACCGTAGAAGTCCCCGCCAGCAGTCTTCAACATTCTACAAACTGGGACAAGAAAGGCTGACTGTAACCCACATGAGCTCCGACAGGTAGCAGAGAGAAACATGAAGGTTCTAACACCACACAATAGAACAGTGTCTTACACAGACGGTTCCGTAGAGCCCACCAGTACGAAGGCAGGAGCAGCCTTCACCATAGAAGGTGGTAACACGTCCCTTTGGAGAACCTCAGAAGGATGCTCTACTTTGCAAGTTGAGCTAGCTGCCATACTTGGAGCCCTAAGACTCACTTCCATGAACAGTCAACAAGGCGTTGTAATACACACTGACTCACGATGTGCTATTGAAGCACTACAATGCAAAGAGCCTAGAGACAACATTCATCTCATAACATCCGTTGTTGGACTACTGCAAGGGTTAAAACTACAAGATCGGCAAGTTATCATTAACTGGGTGCCCAGTCATATCGGAATCCCAGGGAATGAACGTGCTGATGCTGCTGCCAAGGCTGCGTTAAGACAGCGAAACATTGAGATGAACATCCCGCCCAGTCAGGAGCAGATAAAAAAGACCACAATAAAACGAACTGCCCAGTGGAAAATAGACAAACATAGAAGATTAACACCAGTATCACGATCGGCCAGGTGGTACTATCTGGTAACAAATTATGAGACACCACCACTCTTGAAGGATATAACAAGAAGGGAAGAAGTCAACTTCCACCGACTAAGACTGGGCTACCCATAGTACCCATGCAATTGGGAAATCATTGTACAAGTACCAGCAGAGCAGAGCATGTACAAGACCTGCGACAGCGGAGCAGAAATCTCACTGCAGCACTACCTCATAGAGTGCCCTGGAACACAATTAGCTTGGAGAAACATACAACCCCCTATCACAGTAGAGAAGTTTGCCAAAATGCTAACCACCAACCACTCTTAAGAAACCCTACAGTTTATTACCGAGCATCCATCCCCACGCTAGTGGTGGAGTTGTACAGTTAACTAATAAGATGCTAGTGTTTTATCCCAGCAGTGGGTGGACCAGCATTTTAGCTTAAGGTCTGCATAGGTAATATAAATAAAAAAAAAAAAAAAAAAAAAAAAAAAAAAATCTATCCAGCGTATTCGAGTTAATGATGATGTTTGGTAATTTGCTCCACTCATCCACTACTCTATTAATTGTCCAATCCAATGTTTACCTATTTTGCGCCTAAATCTAAATTTGTCTAATTTAAAACCATTGCTACGCGTCCGCTCCTTGTTGGACAGTTCGAGTACCTTTGTTATATCACCTAATATTCAACCCTAACTTCCATTTGTGGACCTCGATCATATCACTCCTCACTCTACGTCTCTCGAGGGAGTGCAAATTAAGATGCTTTAATTTGTCTCTGTACTCAAGGTTCCTAATGACCTGGATTAGTCTTGTCATTCTCCTCTGAATTCTGTCTACGGATTCTATATCCATTTTGTAGTGCGGTGACCAGAACTAAACTGCGTAATCCAAGTGAGGTCTCACAAGCTCAAGATATAGTTTTAGTATAACCTCGCTAGTCTTGTAACTCATACCTCTTTGTATAAACCCAAGTACTTTGTTAGCCTTCTTTCGAGCAAATACACATTGCTGACTTGGTTGAAGATCCTACTTATCATTGCTCCTAAATCTTTCTCGCAGTCGGATTTCTCTAAACAACGTTGTTCATCTGATAACTGGTTCCTCTGTTTACATCTCCTAGACTAAGTAGTTTACATTTGTCCACATTGAATTCCATCTGCCATTTTTCAGACCATTCGAAAATTTTTTTTAGAACTTCCTGTAGTTTTGTGGAGTCCTCATCAAATTTACTCAAATTTACGTATGTTGCTGTCTACGCCTATATCTATACCGTTTATGTATATAATAAATAATAATAGTCCAAGTACTGAGCCTTGGGGTACTCCACTAGTGACGTTACCCCAATTACATTTAGTACCGTTAACGCTTATTCGCTCTTTCCTCTCCTGTAACCACGCCCTAATCCATTCATAATCGTGCCCCTCGTCCACTGATTCGAAAACAGCTGCAAAGAATGTTAATAAATTAGTCAGATATGAACGCCCATGTTGGGAATCAATGATCAACTTGTGCTTCTCCAGGTGATTTCGAATAGAGTTTGAAATTATTGCTTTCAGTAATTTATGTACAATTGATATTAAATTGATGGGGCTGTAGTTAGAGGATAGTGAGGTATCATCCTCCTTGAAAATCGGTATCCCATTCGCTATCCTCCATTATTCTGGTACTACACCCATTTTAATGACAGGTTAAACAAATTTGCTAGTGGAGTACTAAGCGCTTCCTTACACCCCTTTCATACTCTGGCAAATATCTCATCGGGACATGGTGACTTATTAGGCTTTAGCTTGTCAATTTGCTTGCTATCATCGTTACTAGTCACTACTATCGCTTAATCTATTTTTTCACTATCTCTGTATATAGTCGGTGCCTCGGGAATCATGTTAAATTTTCGGTGGTGAAACCGAAGTAAAATATCTGTTCAGATTATTGCTCATTTCTCCGTTGTAATCAGTTTGCTCGCCGGTATCTGACAGTATTGGTCCAATCTTGTCTCGTGCTTTAATTTGAAACATTTGGAAAAATCCCTTAGGGTTTAACTTAGCCTTTCTTGCTAACTTCAGTTCATTATTCCTCTCTGCTTTTCTTATCTCGGTCTTAACCCTACTGGCCAATATTTTATAATAATCTCAGATGTAAACTTCACCACTATTGATTCTACTACTTATAGCGTTCTGTTGTCCAATAATAGTCTTTAAATCATTATTTTTGCATTTGGGGTCATTGTTATTTGATTTGAGTTTTCTGTATGTGCATCAAGTAAATCATTATTTAAATATTATTCTGTTGGTACTCTTCAACCCCATATCTCTTGGTCAAATCACCCCCGATGGTCAATGTTTTGTGAGGGTTTTGTGTTCAGGTCACTTGGTAAAGTGAGGTCACCCACGTTACTTACACCCCCTCGTGAGGCCGCATACTCGTAGTTCACCCCCAAACGTAACACTCCTCTCAGCTGCCTTTTCAACCCGTCAATGTTTACCTTTCGGAAATCTGGGACTAAAATCGAATTTTTCTTGCAGATGGCATTAAGTTATTTTTTTAATCTCACTTCTTTGTGATCGCTGTTAGCTAGTTCGTTCCCTATATCGTCATTACAAAAGAGGTTTTCTCGGTTTGACAGAATTAATTCTAATATATTATTAACCCGGGTGGGTTTGGCTATATGTTGACTTAGGAAACAGTCCTGAACTGCTTAAAGAAAATCCTCTGATTCTGAGTTACCCGTAAGGTCCGTCCAATCTATTTTGACCAACGTTAAAATCGCCTACTATACAGACTTTGATATGTCTGGATGTCCTGTGTATTTCATCCCAAATAATTTGCCCATCAACCCTATCAAGATTAGGAGATTAATTTTTTCTTACCATCGGTTAATTCTATCCTAATTGATCCTGTATTTAATTCAGTTTTTATTTCCTTATTGATCCTATTCTTCAAATTATCCCTGACACAGATTGCTACTCCGCCTCCTTTCCTAATTTGCATATCGGTATGGAATGATTTGTTACCTTTCAATTGAATATTCAACAGGTATCTCACGTGAGTCTACGTTAATCCACGTTTCGGTGACTGCTATATCTTCTTTTTTTTCAGTTCATACCAAAGCTCTAATTTCATCTATTTTATGTCTTATACTTTTACTGTTTGCATAGTAGACATTTCAGATCGTCGTAATCTGAGTTCTCTCTCTGTCGCGTTTAGGTTTTAACTCTCTGTCTAATTTAGCTTTATCATTATTCCTAGCACGATTTCTATGTAACCTTTCGCTTTGTTTACCAGCGCTCACTGCAGTCTCCTCGATCCTCGTGCTCACATGTTCCCCTAGGGCCTAGTAGTTTAAAGACTTCGACATCTTTTGTACAGCCCTCTTTAGAGAACCAGCCAGGGATGCCACCCCTTTCATAGATAAATGCTCCCATCCCTAGCATAAAGGTCCCTTCTGCCGTAAAAATTGTCTCAGTTGTCAATGAATGGGACTGATATTGACTTGTAATATATATCAAGACCGCCGTTGACACCGACAGCCCTTGACAACCATCCATTGCCAGCTCTCCTTCTAGGCAGGACACCACATATGTTAGGGATCCCTCCCTTCATCCTAATACGGTCATTAGCTGCCATTTCCCTTTTCTTGATTTTCTTTAAGTGAGTGGTGTCTGTGCCGCCCGCCCCCCCCCCTGCGCTTCTCGGCTTGCGCTGCCGCCGTGGAGGGGCCCGGTTCTTCCTCCGCTTCACGGACAGCCTAAGAACCTGACGACAACCAGAGCACCTAAACTTGGCCCGGCGCCGGCCCGACCCCTGCCCCCACCCCCACCCCCCCCTCGGCCTCGTCCTGGCGAGGTGTCGCAGCACCACCCACCCATCTGGGCACATTTCTTACCCCCTCACACAAGCATTGTTTAAGCCACTGCCTCTTTCCTCTCCTTCTAAAACTCACTTTTATCCTCTCTTTATCCTTCCCCTGAACCTCCTCCCCCCCCCCCCCCGTCACTAGCCTATATTCATTCTTTCATTCATGCAGAGGAAGTAGTGTCCCTATTGACATTGGAGACGAATTCTAGCCAAGACTTACATTTGCTTTCCTATATGATTCCTTGTGCTCAAGTCTTCGCCTTCTTATACTCTATTAGATTACTTTGGGTAGTGGCTTTATTGAAGATTTTGTACCTTTTATTGCATTATGGATTTGCTTTTTGCCAATTTGTGGTCCACCATGAATCCCCAGGCTTCCCACAAGTTGTAGTAATCTTCGGGATGGATTTTGTTGCCGCATTACTGATTGTATCTTCGTGAATAAACCCCAATCTGCCTTCTTGGAATTAAATCAACTTACCGGAGCAGCATCAGGTACGTCGATTTTTGTAGGAAATACGTATGGGGGAAATGGTCACTTCCATAGAGGTCGTTGTTGACTTACCATTTTGTGTCAGGGTATAAAGTCCCATCGAATAGAGATAAATCTATTGATATTGATATACAGTATAATGATATTGAAAGTTTATTTAGTCAGAAAAATACAGATACGGAGTGGACAATATTGACAATATTGACATGGCTGATCTCCCTCGAGGAACGGTTACGGCAAATTAGCTCCCCAGGATTCCAGACAGTGCAACCATGACCCAGTGTTAGCTGTGTGTAGCTCTGAGCCTCTCTGAAGGCTGAGCTTGAGAAGGTCAAGAGCAAAAATTTGTGGTTGAAGAAAGTGATTTTGAAGATGAAGGAGAAAGATGTGAGAAAATTCAATAAAGTCCGCCACACACCCAGGTGGCGGACGATCTCGACGAGGTATTTGTAGTGTTGTGAAGGAGAATACCAGCGGGGAGACAGGTCTTCGTAGGCGGGTGGTTGCGATAGTGCACACGGACCAGAGGAGGCCCCGAACGGCACAGGAAGAAGAGATTCGGCGGGAACAACTTGATCGTCTACTCTTGCGCTTCCCTAATTATGTGCAGATTCGGCTACAACAGAGACTTTAGGGCTTTGGTGGACAGTGTAAGTGATTATTCGTTAGTGGACGATGGTGTATTAAATGTTAAAAAGATAAATTAACTAATACCATGTTTTGAGAATGCGTAGAGTGTATGTAAGGAAAAGATCCCATTGCTGGGGGAAGTGTTCTTAGGCGTCGAGTTTGGAGGAATATACTGTACATACCCAAACACAGATTTGTGGTAGTACCAGGACTGGTTACAATTGTTATACTGGGTATGGATGGACTTAGGGCACGTGTTGGTGGATTCACTTGAATAAGAGAACACTGCAAACAGGGTCATTGGAAACCTCGGTCCCTTTACTATCAGAGACATCAAGGGAGAAGTCGGCTTCCGAGTCGGTGGGTCAAGTGACGAGCGTAATAGCTAAGGTGAAGCGTACGGTCGTTGTTCCACCCTACACGGAAACAATGATAAACATAGATGCGGCTGACCAGGCACCAGGTGAGCAGTACCTAGTAGAACCACTGCGTCCTGGTTGGGCTGCTGTGGTGCCTGCTCGTTGCTGTGTCACCGGGTCTACCAGTGGTGACGTGTTCCTACGGGTGGCCAACTCGACGAGTACACAGGAGCTACTTCATGAGAGAGAGATACTAGATGTGCTGGAACCGGGATCGGGGTGTCTAACCTGAGGACACCTACGGTAATGGGCCGTGGGAAAGGAGACGCTTGCTGACATAAAAGTAGGAGAAAAATTGACAGAGGAGCAGAGGGAGGATATTAAGGGGATTCTTCAGGAATTTCAGGGCATCTTCTATGTTGGAGGGCCATTGCCATTAGTAAGGGTCAGAGTAGAGCACTCGGGCTCCACCGTTGGCATCACGACCGCGGAGGCTTTCTCTACAGGCTGAGGCTAAGGTACATAAAGAGATAGACAAGCTTCGGGAGATGGGTGTCATAAGGAAGTTCTGTAGTCCTTGGGCTGCACCCATAGTGTGTACCCGACGTCAGGATGGAAGCCTACGATTGTCGATCGACTACAGGGGTGTTAACAGCGTTTCTCAACTGATAACACTTCACCCTAATCCCATAATTGAAGACCTTCTTGACAGACTGGGGTGTAATGGCCCCTGTCTCATCAACAGAAGTATTATATAAATGGGTTATTTACATCTGATTTATATTCAGATTCATCCCCTGTAATTTTCCACTATCTGTGAGGACATGAACTGAACACGTAAACGGTAGCTTTCTCAAGAGGGAGAAGCCCATACGTCAACATCTATGTAAGCATGCACCAAGGCGACGCCTTCAGGCAATCACTTGCACCAACTAATATCGAACGGACGTTGATTCACGTATATATTACATAAACGCCGTCCTTTCTCATCACACTCATAAATAGTGGAACTTACGGTTGATCTACACTCAGGAATTATATAAACATAATACTTTTCTAATAAAACAAGAAACTTCAATTGGGTCTCATTAATAAAGTCCAATATAATATTTGTAAACCAACCTGGTTAATTGGGAATTAACCAACCGGCTCATATAGGTGGCAGCGGTGGGATGGTTAACGGAAATCTGTTTCCGGCCTACATACCAAGACGTCAGTGTTTTGTGAAACAAGAATAACAAAAAACAGTGACGTATTACATAACAAATCCGAGTGTTGAGGCTATATCCCGTATTGGGACGATATTTCGTGAGTGTTTCTCATTCTGTAGCCAAGAAAAGGGTGCAGAATTATTAAAAAATAACCGCAACCGAGTTATTAAATAATACAGCCTGGTGAAATTGCTGCTAATAACAAGTAAGGAAGCCCCAAGAAAGCATACTGTCAGCGATTTACGAATGTGTGGTCAACAGTGTTGCAGAGGGTTTCATAAACCACACTAACAAGCGACATTTCATAAGTAGCTGGACGGTTGTGTGGTTTCGCGAGGGTTGATTGCAGTAGTTCCGGTGTCATCAGATAGTTCTCCATATATAAGAGACTACAGAAGTTTGGCACACGGCAGAGGCGACATCGACTCAGCAGAAGCAGAACCTTTCCATCTTAGGTCAGCAGCATCTGTTCTCCAGTGGAAGTATTCCCCTGCAGTGAAGTGGACTCACCGGCCGTCGTGATTGCAGCGCGTCCTACGTCATACTCGTTGCCAGGGACACCAGCCAGAGGCGCAAGCATTGAAGGACGATTGAGGAGGCCCCCTCCTATCTCCACCCCAAAGCTGGACGGATCGCGTTTTCTATACAGACGCTATAACTCCTGTATTAGGTATTTCAAAAGTATACATAGTTCATACACACATTAACACGTTCGAGACATAACTTCACAACGATAGGTCATCGGATAGGGTATGTCATTGAAATCTGTGTCTTACGTGTACTCATGTGTACTGACGTAATATAATTTGCAGTAGTTATTTCTTATCTGTTTAATCATTCATATGTTAATTATTTTAACTATGATCTTTATTATTTCCTGTAAATGAGAGGCAAGTATTTTCTTTTACCATTAATTATTGCCTGGCAAAACTGAAACTTACTGGATAAATTTTCAAAGTTCCAATGTATAAATCCGAAGACATTGCTCTCCTTGCACAATTATTAGCTGACGGCTTACACTTAGAGGATAAACGTCACGAGTCAACTGCAGAGATTGAGTTTGGACTTCAGCCTGAAACACAATCAGACATTTCGGTAGAAAGTAGTGAACAGTTAATTGAGGAATCGTTTGACGACTTAAACCGTCGTGTTTTACGGTCGGTGAATCAACATAGTACCTCACCTAGACTTACACAGGTAGTTTCTAACCCTGTTACGGATGACAGTGTGTCTGTTGATTTATCATTACCACCCCCATTAACTGACCCTTCTATTAGGAGTAAAAAACGTACTGGCTTACTAACTGCTAACTCTAAAATGGCTTCCTCTAACACTCTACCCACTAACGCTACCACGTCCAGTAAACATGATAATGTTGTTTATATAATGCAGCGTGGCGACTACGTTCGTAATTTTACGGGTGAGGATGATTTTCGAGTAGCGCATTTTATTCGTGCATGTGAATACACCATGCGCACTGCAAGAATTACCAGTGATGAAGAGAAAATAAGCATTTGTGCGTTCCCACATTACGCAAGGATCATATGCCGGAAATCATTTAAATGCGTATGGTTTAATGGACCCTAGCTATGAGAAATTCAAGCGAACCATCATTGGAATTTTTGGGGGCAGGTTCCAGTTGGGCCAGTTGCAGTGAATTTTTAGGTGGCTGGATCGTTGTACTCCAGTGGTTCACGCGAAACACCTGTGGTTGCAGTGGATATTGCTGGGGAGGTGCTCCAAGATATGGAAGCGACCTTCCGGAATTCAGATTGGTACGACCAGGATAATAAAATGTCAGCGACCAATGTGGAAAGGCTGATAGAATAAATTAGTTTCCTGTTAGTTGTTCGTCGTCCTTTATACAGCCGGGCACAGGAGGTTCAGTTTGTACCACCTGTTGATATGGTAGACTAAGCAAACAAACTGTGTCCCACGGCTACGGGACCCTTGATGGCGTATCCCTCCCTCACTACAGCTCCACCCCGAATTCCTCATACGACACCATTGGCTCCAATTGCACCTCCACACCGGACATATAAGCAACGTCGTTCTTTACGATGTGCTCATTGTAATAAAAGGCCAAGAGCCAAAGTGACAAATTAAACAATTTACCCAGCAACTAACCAAAAGTAACTACTTAGTGGCCCAATCAAAGCATTAAATGGTTAGATCCGGCTGGAGGAAACCTTGTTTCGCACCCAGTCCAGTTAAATCACCTCAGGGAAAAGAACTGCACCAGGTGAATCAACAACAAAATACTATGGCAGTATCAACAGTGCAACCCAACCAACACTAATTAACTTCCCTAGCACGAGGGAGAGCAACAAAATTAGCACAACAGAAAGGAAGAACAAGCACCAAACAACACTTACTTCCGGGCCTCAGACAGAAAGCGGCGCGCACTTGGCGACCTACAACAAACCCAAGTAACGAATGTTAACTCTCAGAAACCAAGGTTAGAGACAATCCTGGCAAGGTCGCCACTTGTAAATGCTTGGACTTTGGGATATAAATCCAGTGCCAGCCTAATCAGGATCTTATAAAAGGAAAGTCAAGAACCATGGGTTTCCAAGGGGTAACAAACAGCAGTTAGAGATGGACATATCTTTACTACGAAAATAATCACAATAATTGACACCACACACACTAATATTAAATAAACAAATACGGGAGTCAAACAATTGCGGAAGTCAAACAATTACGGGAGTCAAACAATTATGGGAATCAAACAAAGTGCAGATACTTCCTACGGCTGCAGCCTGGTGGAATGTTCTGTTAACGTGGTTGCCCGCTTTCAGGGGGTAGGTCCAGGGCAGCTTCCTCACTTGGCGCCGGCGTTGGTGGGAGATGTCTTGCCACACAGGAGAGACGCCAGGGCACGGACGGTGGATAGGCGTGGAAGAAGTGGCGATGACGTGGCAGCCACGGTAGTCGCAGGAGTAGGTGTCCGGAGAGTGACAGCCGAATAGTGAAGGATTGGGGAATCAGTCTACGAGCCCCAGGAGCCTCAGATGAGCACACAACCAGAGTTAGAATAGAACAGCGGGTGAAGTGCAGCTGTGGTGCTGGCTGGCTAGTGTCTGCTGTGCGACGAGGCTGCACCGACATTCTCACCTCCGTCTAACCCCCCCCCCCCCCTAGTGGGGCCGGGAACAAGCAAGCGAGCGACGGACAACCATCCTGGTCTTCCAGCCCTTACTGAGGGTATCAGTGGCGCAGGAAAGGAGGAACAAGAAATATTGCAGTCGAGGAGGAGCGTTCCGTGTGGGAGACCTGATGCCGCCCAAATTATCACCAGCTGAACGGAACAAGAAAGGGGGTAAGATGGACCCCTATCATTCACACTGCTACGGCATCATCAAGGTACTTATCCTCGAAAGTGACCCAACTGGACGAGTCAAAGTGAGTCACTTTGACGAGCTGGAGGGTGCAACGGTAAGACCATACTCCTAGGGATACCCATCTCCGAGCAACCATCTGACCCAGCGAACTCGGAAAAAATACGGTACAGCCGAGTCTGCGATGCTCAAAACGTTTCAGTTAGCCGCCACTTCGACTACAGGTGGATCCAGGTAGGAGGCGGTAGGAATGCGATCAGGAGGAATGTTGGGACGGAACAACAGATGACGAGAAGCTTAGTTGGGAAGATGAGGAGAGTGGAGGTGACCAGTACTAATGACGAAGTTGAGATGCGGAGTGTGAGAGTATTATGTATCATACTGTTATGTTCATATTGTATTGTGTAATTACATTCTGAAATGTATGGAGGATCAGTTTAGTTATTTGTTTGTGAATTGTTGAACTGCCCCTATGGTTGTTCGGACTTGTGGTCTGCAGTGTTAGCAGAGGTGTGGTGGCGCCAGTTGCCGACCAGCCAGGGCAGTTGTACCCTGACCGGCATAGAGAGAGGATCACTTGTAACCTTGTCAATAAATCCAACTAGAACTCCCCGTTTGCTTGACCTTGACTGCAGCTCAAACAGTCTTTATCCACAGCCTTGTACCCTTGCGTGTCCCTACGACAGTCCTTGCCACAGCTAAAGCATAAACCGGTCTTAACTTTTGCACTGGCATTCAGGTTTTGCTTGTACCGAGAAAATTTGGCCAACGTAGGACTCATCGAGCCTCGAATCACTGCACTGCTCACATTAGCATTTTCTGAAGCTCTTTCAGGTCTTTCTCCTCAAGCATACGTTTCAAAGCTTCTTCATCACGAGTACCGACAGCAATCCATTCTCTAAGGCGACTGTCTCTACAAGGCTCACAAAATTCACAGAAATTTGCTATTTCCTTCACAGCACACAGGAAGTCGTCAAACGTTTCACCCGGTTCTTGAAATCTTGAGTAGAAGTCCCTCTGGTCCACGATGATGTTACGCTGTCCCGGAAGATGCACATCCATAGCATCGAGGACAGGCTCTAACTCTGCGTCGTCAGCTACACCAATTCCGTAACGAAGGATTCGTGTCCACTCGTCGTCCGGCACAGACACAAGAGCTGCTCTCTGCTCGGCTGGGGGCAGGGAGGAGATCTTTGTCAACGCCGCATACCCCCTTTAACTTGTGGCGCCAGGCTTCAAACTCTCGTAGTGAAGTCGAGGACGGCAGGTGCAGCGCTTACGGAAAACTTGGCTTGCCGTGGCGCACCGCTGCTAGCGGCGGCGTCGCCACTTGTAGTCGTTGTGCTGTGGTGATTTGACGCCTGCTTAGATACCACACGCTCCAGGATTTGACTCATGCGTTCTTCCCTACGTTGGGATTCTTCCTGGGCTTCCTTAGCCTTCTGTGCCTGCTGCATCAGGAGCGCCGTCAGCTGCTCCACCTGCTTCTCCATCTTGAATACGTAGAAACAAGCAGCAATAGCTTAGCACTGGACCCTACTCAGTGCACCATATTTAGGTTCTACTTGGTTCCTGACGGCTCAAGAAAATACAGTCTTCACAGATGCAGTTTACTGGGAGAAGTCTGTGTAGTGTTGCAGCAGGAAACAATCTGTCTCACAGGGTAATATTCAAATTCAAAACATTTATTGACAAATTCATCAAAAGGAGCTGGTTAGCATGCTAACTAGCCCGCCCAAAACTAGTCTTAACAAGAGCTCTTTAATATTGTACTAATCATAAATCAGATATGTATACAACAAATAGATATGCATAAAATCTACAATCATATGTTAAACTTACAGAATTTTTTCGTAATATTCTTAACCATATTTTTGTTTATTAAATAACAAACCATCTCTATAATATCAGCAATACCATCACCCCTAAATTCTGATAAACAGTTACATTCCATAATGTAATGATATAATGTATGGGACTTTACATAGCCACACAGTTTACAAGGAATGCCATCACTTCCTTCAATATATTGCCAATCATATTTGTATCCAAAGCGTAGTCTCATCTCAAATGTATCATACTTAACCGAAGCCTTACCATAAGTAGAACTTGTAAAATTCAAAACTCGAAGATAATGTTTCAAACTACTACCACCGTTATTCAAAATTTTCCGAATATTGTCCATTTCCCGTTGCTGTCTGATTTTTACCATTCCAGATTTTATTCTTTTAATACCCAAAATACAATCTTATTCTACAATTTCTTTGCCCCTTCCTTGCTTAGCCAAATCATCAGCAACCTCATTCATATAAATACCACAATGGGATGGAATCCACATAAAACTTACATCATATCCAAGTGATTTTATGTCATGAATCCACTTCTTACATTTTAAAAATAAACCATCATCAAGAGGCACTTTAGAATTTAGAGCAAATAGAGCGCTTTGACTGTCAACAAACCCAAAAACTGTTTTTTTCCTCACAAAGGCATACTTAAGTCCCACATATACAGCATAAAGTTCAGCAGTGGTGCTGGAACTTCTATCCCCAATTCTCTTGGATATTCTTTCTTCAACACTAATACCATATTCAAAAAATTCCCTAATAACAATGCCACATCCGGCCCGATTTCCATGAACTAAACTGTCACAGTACATATGAATGGTACTCAGATATTTTCTCAAGGAATATTTGCCGTAAACTCAAAAGGACTACATTCTTCTTCTTTTTTAAACTCTAGCTTATCCATTCTTCCTGATACACTCTCCATGAACCAAGGTTTCAAATAAACTTTGTTTGGCAAGGCACACAAAAATCTGCAATATCATATTCACACAACACCTGACAAAGTTTTTTAGTATAAGTATTCATTTTAAAATTACTAGTAATTGCATTAGTAAATTTATCAACAGCAGACTTCAGATACCCATCACCACGCCTAATAAGCCTCAGAGTAGAAATGACAGTCAACTCCCTAATCCTGTGTATTATGCTCGAGACATTAGCTCCATCCGCATAATCTCTATTCTTGTTGTCCTTGGACAACCAAGCACAGTCCTCATTGCTTCATTCTGAATAAGCTCTAATGGCTTAAGATATTTTCCTGAGTAAGAAGCTAGAACTGGAGCTGAATAATCAAAGATACTCCTAACTGTACTTAAGTACATAGATCTTAAAACTGGTATACCAACACCATTTGCTCTCTTTGACAAAACTTTCAGAGGTTTCAGCCTCGCTGTACATATATTTTTGACATAAGTAATTTGATCCTAAGCATTATTATTTATGCTCACAAACATTCCCAGATATTTGTAACTGGATATTTTTTGCAATTTTATTCCATTTAGCCAAAATTCTTTTCCATTTACTGCCCTTGACTGAAATGTGGTTTTATTTTCATTAATGACCAGTCCCAAGGAGAGACAAAGATACTGCAGCTGATCATTCTTACATTGGATCAGGATGTCATCAGCATAAATGATTACTCGGGACTCGCCCTGGAGTTTGTAACTAGCTATTCTGCCCATAAGAATATTAATAAGCATAGGGCTAAGAAAGCCACCTTATGGGGTACCCAACCCTAGACTTATTTCTTCCGATTTATGATCTTGAAACCAGACACTCGCTTTTCTGTTAGTTAAGTAATCTGCAAGCCACATCTATAATCTAATACACATGATCACGAAACCTAGTGCCATGTCATCTAACTACTCAGACATCCAACTTCATTCCCACCACCAGGTGGCAGCACTCAAACACACGTCAATCACGCCACTAAAGGACAGCACTGGTGCACAGGCTCTTTCAAGCCACACAGTGGTTCATTTGCTCGCGCTCGTTCACATTATATAAACACAACACAGCAATAATTTGAAACTCTATTTGAAATCACCTGGAGAAGCACAAGTTGATCAATGATTTCCAACATGGCTTCACAAGCGGGCGTTCATGTCTGACTACTCTCTTAAAATAAATTTCAGCTGTTTTCGAATCAGTGGGTGACGGATTTTTTTTTTTTTTTTTTTTTTTTTTTTTTTTTTTTTTTTACGGTTATAACCCCACCCGGGCACAGGTTACTGACCCACATCAGGGCCTGGGGGCGAAAATATAATAATAATAATAATAATAATAATAATAATAATAATAATAATAATAACTATTATTATTATAATAATAATTAATAAATATTAATAACAAAATACTAAAAAAAAATATTAAACATAATCATAATCATAAATAAATACAAAATCGAAAAAAATAAATCAAGAATGAGAAATGATAAACATTATGTATGTTGTATTGTCAAAGTAAGAGAAACAATTGAAACCCTGCAATTGTGTGTAAATGAAGCAGAAAGTTAGATTAGCAACCTGGGACTTGGTCACAATTTTCGTGATGCCATATGGCAGCAGGGTCTATCATTAGACAACACATTATGCTTCCAATATCTTCCCAGGCGGTAGTACCTCCCTGTTTGATAGCTGCCTATTACCTACTACCTACAACTACCTACTACCTGTGGATGTGTTATATCTCGACTTATGCAAAGCCTTCGACAGAGTCCCCCACGAAAGACTAATAAGAAAAGTGGAGACTCGTGGCGTTGGAAGAGATATTCTGAAATGGATTAGGGCGTGGTTAGTGGTTACAGGACAGGAAACAGTGAGTAAGCATTAACTGCACTAAATCCGATTGGAGTAACGTCACTAGTAGAGTACCCCAAGGTTCAGTACTTGGATCAATATTATTTATAATATACCTAAACGACATAGATATCGACGTAGACAGCAACAGGGAGAGATACGAGGATAGAGCATATGGCTATGAAAGGAGACACGGGAATTCTCAACGGGCCGAGTGGGTGAAGGATTTTGTACTGGAGATGCTAGACAGGACAAGGAGGGCTCCGAGGGGACAAAGACAAGAAGCGCCGAGAGGGAGACGAACAGGCTCACACCCGTACCCTTCCTCACCAGGAAGAATACCTGTGGGCCTAGTGACTTCGGGAAGAGAGGAGGTTAGAGGAAGGGACGACCGCACTCGCCCGTTGTGCCCTGGATATCGCCCTTTGCAGAGACGCCAAGCATTCCTCAACATGTCGACTGGAGCGTGAACTTCACTCGTACGTGAAGAACGTCGCTCTTTCACCTGCTTAAATCACGCTCACCAAATGGCCGAGTGCAGCCAGAAGACAAGGTTCGGCATAGATGGCTGCTATAGCTTCCACTCGAATCTCCTGCACTTCTCGAGAAATTCTATGCGCAATAACACGCCAAAGCAGGACGAACTATCAAGAAAGGAACTCTTAGCCAGTTTTCAAGGGATGAAAAGATCTTCCACCATGGATGCACACCAGTCAGAAGTGTCGCCCGACCACAAGTGGCAGAAGCTAGGTGACCTTCAACTCAAGGCCATCATGTCGGCACCAAAATCAACGACCAGTGGAGCTAGGCCATGGAAACCCGAATCAAGCTCTAGAGTTACGGAGAAGTGGGTTGGAAACAGACAGGTTGCACTGGTAACCACGTACCGAGAAAACCTGTATAAATGGGCCAGAGATACTTACGGTCGAGAAAATAACCAGTGCGAGTGTCCCGAAGATTATGACATATGACTAGCAGATCCAGGCAGAGTTGCACTCCCCATATTAAAGGTCAAGGTCAGGGAGATAAGGCGAAAGACGAATACAACCGTGATCACCGGAGCACTCTTGGACTCAGGCAGCAACAGGTCTTACTGCACCGAGAGCCTAGCTAACCGACTACGAATAACAGGAAAGTCTGTTTCAATCTCCATAGGCACGATCCTGAAGGAGACGAAGAGCGCGAAGGCCAAAGAGATCAATCTGAAGGTGACTAGCGTCGGAATGAGAAGAAGTCGACCCATTAACATTCCCAGAATCCTCGTCATTAAAGACCTGCCTTCTTCACTGGAAGCATCGGTTGCGGACATCGGAGCTGTTGCCAAGTGGAGGCACCTCCAAGGAACCACACCACTCCATGCACCGGAAAGAGTGGATCTCCTGATGGGGTTAGATGTACCACAAACCCTAACACCGTTAGAAGTAAGGACCGGGGAGAACGGAGAGCCGTTCGCGGTGCGCCCACTTCTAGGATGGACCATAAATGGACCGATTGGACCCGCAATAAGTGACCACCTAGCAATCAACCACCTCATCTCAGAAAAGCCGTTTGTTACACTGTTTAATTCCCCAGTTAACCAGGTTGGTACACATATAATATAATTGGGCTTTTGGAAACGAAACCCAATTGAAGTCTCTTGTTTTATTATAAAAGTATTATGTTTATAATTCCTGAGTGTATATCAACCGTAAGTTTCACTATTTATGAGTGAATGAGAAAGAGGACGGCATTTATGTAATATAAACGTGGATCAACGTCCGTTCGATAAAAGTTGGTGTGAGTGACTGACTAAGAGCGTCGCCCCTGGTGCGCGCTTATATAGATGCTGACATATGGGCTTCTCCCTCTTGGGAAAGCTACCGTTCACGTGTTCAACTCATGTCTTACTCATAGGTAGTGGAAAGTTACAGGAGGTGAAATCTGAATATAAATCAGATGTAAGAACCCATTTATATAATACGTTCTGTTGATGAGACAGGGGCCATTACCCGCTGAGCCTGGAGACACGTTTAGAGAAACAGGTCAGACACTTATGGGAATGTGACTCAGCCTACTGCAATGAAAACTCCATCTCTGTTGAAGGCAGAAGGGTCCTGGCGCTGTGGTCAACTTCAGTGACGAGGGTGGACGGGCACTATGAACTTCCCATACCGTTCTGTCATGAAGAGCCGGAACTCCCGAATATCAGAAAACTGGCTGAGCAACGGTTAGCGAGCTTGAAGAAGCGTCTCATAATGATCCAGACCTCCGTCAAAGATATTGAGAAGAGATGCAAAACCTGATCAACAAGGGACACGCTGAGTGAGTCCCACGCCGTGAGCTTACCAATGTGCCGGGGAAAACCTGGTATCTCCCACATCACCCAGTATTGAACCAAAATAAGCCCGGAAATTGAGAATAGTCTATGACTGTGCAGCAATGTAGGAGTCAGTGTCCCTGAACAGCCAAGTGATGCAAGGGCCAGACCTCAACAACAAATTGGTGGGAGTCCTGCTTAGGTTCCGTCAAGAAAGGGTGGCACTCATGGTTGATATCGAGACTATGTTCCACCAGGTACCAGTACTGCCTGAGCATCGAGACGCCCTGCACTTCCTGTGGTGAACAGACGGCCAAATATCGGGAGACCCGGTCGCTTACCGGATGAAGGCACACCTCTTCGGGGGAGTGTGGAGCCCATCATGTGCTAGATATGCATTACGACGAACATCCCATGACCACGGGCAAAAGCTCCATAAAGAAATTAAGAACGCAAGTCGCAACTTCTATGTCGATGATCTGCTTCTTTCAGTAGCATCACCAGGGAAGGCGGCGATAGTCACTCACCAATTGAGACAGTTCATGAAGAAAGGTGGGTTCAGACTTACAAAATGGATATGCAACCACAAAGGGGTCCTCAGAGCAGTCCCACAAACGGAAAGAGCCATTGAAGTGAAAGAAGTACTTTTGAAGGATGACAGACTCCCAGCTGAGCGGGTATTAGGAATCATGTGGGATCTAGAGAATGACGAACTTGCAGTCCGAATCTAGACCCCAACGAAGTCACAAACGAAGCGAGGTCTCCTGAGTATGGTCAGCTCCATATGCGACCCATTAGGAATCATCGCTCCGAGCACCATACGATCCAAAATCATATTCCAGGACGAGTGCAGGCGAGGCATCGGGTTGGATGAGCAAATGAACGAACACAACAGAACCGCTTGGTGGCAATGGCTAAATGATCTTCCCCACTTGTCTCAAGTACGTATCCCTCGATGTTACCACCCTGAATGCGCAAATCCAATAACTAGCGGCCAAAGCAGACAAACAACTGAGAGAAGAACTAGAGTTGCAGATCGACAGATCAGTGTTCTGGACAGACAGCATGGCCACCCTTCAATACATACGAAACACTGAACGGCGTTTCCATACCTTTGTGAAAAACCGGATTGCAACGATACATGTGAATTCCGACGCAGAACAATGGCGACACGTAAGCTCCAACCAAAATCCAGCTGATGATGCCAGCCGTGGACTGCATGGGGCAGAATTGAACAAGGACTGCAGATGGATTCAGGGACCCCTTTTCTCCTGTTGGGAGAAAACAATTGGCCAAAGAACCCAAAGACGATGTCTAACCTTGCAGATGGTGACCCGGAGGTTAAAGAAGATGCAACAGTACTGGCAACGGGCACTGACCAGGGGAAGAGTACCTTAAAGGGGCTATGGGCAAGGTACTCCTCATGGCATCAATACTGAAAGGTGTAGCGTGGCTCAGGAGGTTCATACAGTGGCGCTTCAGCGATCCAAAAGAAGAACGTCACCAAAGGGATCGACTGAAGATCAGCGAGTTGGATGAGGCAAGATTAGCTGTCGTGCGACTGATACAAAGGGAGGGATTTCCCCACGAGATGGACGCCCTGGAACGAGGACACTCCATCAGGACTGGTGACGTAAGCAGACTGGAACCTTACCTGGGTGCAGACGGCCTGATCAGAGTAGGCAGCTCTCCATCCAGACCAAAAGAACCCCATACTGTTACCCAGGGACAAAAAACCACAGAACTTATCGTATAGGAGGTACATTCGACCAGGGCTGGCCACTCAGGACGCGAGCACACTCTAGCTGTGCTACGCAAGACATATTGGATATCCAAGTGCCGTAAGATGATTGGCCGAGTACTACATACGTGTGTAATTTGTCGAAGAAGCAATTGGAAGCCTGCCCCCCAACACCATGCTGACCTGCCAGAGGACCGGGTACATCCAGAAGATCGGCCATTCACCTGCACGGAGTCGATTGTTTTGGTCCCTTTATGGTTAAACAAGGCCGGGCCCAGGCGAAAAGATGGGGATGCTTGTTTACATGTCTGACCACCCGAGCTATACACCTGGAAGTCCTCACCTTACTGGACACAGACTCATTTATCAACGCCATGACGAGGTTCGCATCCAGCAGAGGACCTCCCAAGCGCATCAGATCCGACAATGGAACCACCATGATTGGAGCGAACAGAGAATTTCAGGAGGCGGTGAGTAAGTGGAACAGCAGTGACAATGTTAGGAACACACTCTTGCAGAGGCAAATAGCATGGGAGTTAAGCCCTCCGACTGCCTCTCACATGGGTGGAATATGGGAGCGTCAGATCCGCACGGTGAAGAAGGTTCTCCAGGGGTGATGGGCACACAGGTACTAGACGACGAGCGACTCAACACCCTGTTCTGTGCCGTGGAAGAGATCGTCAACGGGATGCCCATCACCCCAGAATTCGACGACCCGAAAGACCTAGAAGCACTCACTCCGCTTCACCTACTGCGAATGCACGCGGGAACCCTGCCCACTGGAGGCGATCAGTCCATAGCAGAAGCGTACCTACGAAAATGGAAGCATGCCCAATTCATTGCAGACCAATTCTGGAAGAGATGGGTTAAGGAATATCTCCCGACACTCCGGCAGCGACAGAAGCACCTCCTGGCGCACAGCAACTTCCGCACTGGGGAAATTGTCATCATATCTGGACATCCTCTCCCAAGGAGCCAATGGATGCAGGGAAGGGTATTGGAGGCGGTACCGGGTAATGACGTCGTGGTCCGGCGTGCCAAAGTAAAGACGAAGGACTCAGTGTTAATACATCCAGTGACAAAGCTCTGCCAATTGGAGGGAGTCGGAGAGTGAGATTCCCGGCATACAATGGGTTTCGAGCAAGCTCAATAAGGGGAGTGTTACCGCCACAGTAGGATAAACTAGAAGGGAGAGAGAGAGAGAGAAGGGGGGGGGGGGCAGAAGAGAGACAGAGGGAATGTTGACAACGAGCTTTGCAGAGGTGTTAAGTGTGAAACAGATGGCCCTCGCCTCGGGCTGACTAGCTCGACTAGTCTCTAGCCGTCCAGTGAGCCATCAAGTCAGGGAGTTAATAAGTCCTACATTAGACCCGAAACACATAAGTTTTATATGGTTTAACACCCTACTCTACTCAAATATATTATATGTAGTCATTAATAGTGAAGGAACATACGATTGAATTAATTATCTGATACCTAACATATGTAATTTGTACTCTGCAGGTTTTGACAGAATTAAAAACAATCGAGTCCTACATGCAAGGGTCTCATTATCCCACAGTCGCTCATTGGGCGGTTACAGCTACCATAGCACTACTTGTGATGTAAGGATAAAATCTGAAGATATTAAACGAGAGGATATACAATGACGCCAACTAGGAGATTCAAAATGAAAAAGAAAATCGTAACTAAACACACTGGGTGAATAGATGGAAACGGGCAATGAATAGGGTTTTCGTTCTAGTATTGTGAATGTTAGAGGTGACGCTTGAATGTAAATTAAATATCTATTGAAGTTCTAAAACGTAGAGAAAGGGGTGTTGTGTCGTGAACTAGTGATAAGTCATATCTACAGGACAAAGCGCCGTTGTTGAGAACAGCTGGGAGTCGCTTGGGGAACAGAAGTGCATCTTGTTTGTCACTTATCTTTCCCGAACTTTTATTTTGTTGCCGTGGAAGCTGGAATATGGCGCTAAATCTCTATGATTTTTTATTTTATAAAACAAAGTCGACCATAAACCTCATATAACCACCAAAGATGTTATTATTACTTTGGATTACTTTGAAAAAATGAGTATGGTTTATGGAAAAAAACACATGTTACAGCCAATTGAAAAAGATGTGAGATTTCGCAAAACAAAGCTTCCACTGATGTTACTCTAAACCAGGGGTTCCCAGCCTTTTTAATCTGATGAACACTCAGTTTATTTTTAGATGGTCAAGGAAGCATCATTGTATACAGTATTTGCAAAAAATAAGTAATAATGAAACCAGTCCAAATTGTTCCAGATCCGAGTTGATGCCCTAAAAGAATTAAAAGAATAATTCCTTTCACAAAGAGTCACAATCAAAATTGACACAACTTGTATATATATATATATATATATATATATATATATATATATATATATATATATATATATATATATATATATATATATATATATATATATATATATATATATATATATATGCTGATAACCACCAGGAAAGAAGAAAACACGAAGTGTTTTCTTCTTTCCTGGTGGTTATCAGCATATACCTAGATCACGCGCACCTACAGTGATTTACTTGCATATATATATATATATATATATATATATATATATATATATATATATATATATATATATATATATATATATATATATATATATATATATATATATGTCGGAATTTACTGGACTTTAATTTCTCACTTGACTTGGGGTTTATTTAAAATTAATAGATGGTAATGGCAGTGGAAGCGCCCCTTTGAGAAAAATCCCGAACCAGCACAAGAACACTTAAATCTACTAAACAAAATAAATTGTCCGTGACCCGTGGAAGGATAGCGTCTGTGACTGGGATGAATGAGACACACTGTTAAATTTAGACACTTATATTCCCTCCAACACTACAAACACAATCAAATAATGGTACACCAATATGCGCACCTCTTAACTTAAACTTAAAACACTACTCTGGGGAATAATAGTTATACATGATATAGAAATTATTAGAAACTCAGGCAACAATAAATTTGGAGTATTAAGAAATGTTGCTTGCACAATGAACAGGCCTTCAGGGCTCTCACAAAATAATATCAGTCACTGAGGAAATGGTAATAAAAATAAGAAATTAAATACTCTACAATGAATAGGCCTTAAGGGCTTTCAGCAAAATAATATCAGTCACTGAGGAAATGGTAATAAAATTTAAGAAATTAAATACTCTACAATGAATAGGCCTTAAGGGCACTCAACAAAATTATAGCACCCCAACAGATGCACACTTCCTAACCTAACCTAACCACTACTCTGGGGAACAAGGTTATACCTGAGATCAGAATTATGAAGAACAATTAGAGGCATTAAAAGAATCAAATCACAGTATCACTCTGGTCCCACTTGATGGCACAAACATTCAAAACAATATTATCAAAATTATTTAGAAACTATTAAACTACACACGTCAAGATAATATCAGTCTGAGGAATGGTGTTAACTACACCCGTAATAAGGGAGGGAAAATGTTCCTCTAGGTATCTCCTAGAGACCTTGACTCACGGTCTCAGTGTGTGACCATTAGTTTACTCAGATAGCCTCAGTGTACTCCCAGTGCGTCCATAAAGCGGAAGGGAGTGAGCCAATCAGACCTTGTACAGTTGAGAGAAACTTTAGCTTCCCGTTAGCAAGAGGGTTTCACTAGCTGCTCGGGACATGTGGGGTTGTGCGCCGGAGTGGTAAGAACTGATCACCCACGGCTGATGCTGGTCCCGTGTCGTTTTAGTTGTCGGGAGCACTCGTTCACTCAAGAGATCCTTTGATACCCCGCTAAACAGTGACAGGCCTACACTGATCGGTCCAATGGCGACAATCGCCACCCTCAATCATCAACGGCAGTCTCAAACGGCAGTCAATCTCTCGCAGTCAACTCCGGTCAACTCCAGTCAAGTGGGTTCTGACGGAAACCCTGAAATGAACTCACTGTTAGCTCTTGTTAACTTTACCACTGCCCTATCTAACCCTGTCTGAGATCGAATGGGACTTACTTGTTATACTGCAATAGTGCAACACAGGTGACTAGGCCACGTGACTATTTCTGTGACGGACGCGCAGGGACGTCTTGTCTGTGTGAATGCTTCCCGCGACTGAGAGAAAGGCCGCGTCACGTCCTCTCAAGGCGTTAGCTTAGGTCTACGTGACATATTTTCCGCCTAACTAATAACTCCTTGGGACACCCGTAACATTATTCAGACTGCTAAACGATCTATAATAATTTCAAATTCAATAATAGTCCCTTACTTCATGAATCGCATCATTATTAATTCGGTAAATTACATTTAATATCATATAGGCCTAGTTCCACCATCTCTCGCTATGAGCAGGAAGCGCTCTCTCCCCTCAGATGACCTTGAACGCTCAGTATCGCTAACGGCGGGGCATTTGAAATTACTCTGAAATTTCTGAATATTACATATATATATATATATATATATATATATATATATATATATATATATATATATATATATATATATATATATATATATATATGTTACCAACATTGCTTCGGATGTCTTCACTGCAATAAATTTAAAACCTGAATATTTGAATTCTTCTCACAAAACATTCTTAAATAAATTTATAGATCTCGTACTATACATTTACTACAAGTATGTTTGCATATTAAAAATAATTTGCTAAACCAGCGAACGTCAGTATGCATTGCCAACTCCTTATGAGTAGTTTGCATTTCTTCAAGAAATAGTTTCAGTTGCCTCTTACTCAGTGGTTTTGAAATAAGAACAGTTAATAAGTTTTACAATTACTGAAAGCACATTATCTAATATACTATAGGACTAGCTGTCTATCTGTCTATCTGTCTGTCTGTTCTGGGCAGCCGAAAAGGCACAATCGTTTTTCATCAAACTTGGTGGAAAAATCGCAAAAAATTCGGAGAGTGGAACAAATCTGTGCCCATGTCGATTGTTTCTTTAGGAAGGTATTAATTAACGATTTTATTTACGCTGGCAAAAGACGTCGCTGTACTCTGTCTGCCGGCCCTCCTCCTCCCCCCAACTTTTTCTCTTAGCCTACTTTTTTTATAATGTTGTTTGGATTATGTCGTGATCCCAATATCCTTTATACCTGGGGAGTGAAACCTACCCCAAGTTATCATCAAATAAAGGAACAAACCGGGAACACGGCAATAATTATCCCCACAAAAACCGACTCAACTGAATGTACCTGAATAAATATGAATAAGTTGGAGTAAGAGAGCCACAAATGGGAAGATAATTAATAATTCAATTTATGTTCTTAAAGGAGTACTGTCTAGCAACCATGGAATTTAAGGGAATAGGTGATTGTATATTAAAATAAGAGTGATGCCGGAAGGGTGAAAATATACCGTTAAGAAGTTAAATCAAATGAATACCACTTAACATTAACTATATTAAACACAGACATCACAATATATACACAGTAATCACAACCAACTGGTTATTTCCTACCAAATAGGAGATTCCTTAGCACCAGGATCCCTTCCTAGGCCTAAGTTAACGTGCCACTAATTACCAGATACCACTAGGGTATTGTAGAAGACTGAACAAGGCACGTCTGTACTATAGCCTATAGCCTATACCACCGGTTACTACAGAGAGTCTCTGGCCACACAGCATGTGAGTGAGAAGCGTCTTAGTTCAAGTGACTCAGGACAGTTGCCAAATAGTCTTATAACTAATTAATACTACTCTTGGTTTGACTTAACAGAGTAACACAAATGATGCATATTAATGACATACATAGGTATACATTTAACCTAAGTAACTAAGAACAACAATAAGATAATAGTAAAAATAACAAGTTATTAATAGCTTGTGTGGAGTGGAGGCATAAACAGATACCACACGACATGCGTGTTGCTATGGGGTTACAAGCACATGACAATTAGTAAAGGAAGGAAGATGAGTAAATAGAAGAAAAAGAAGGGGAAACAGAAAATAGTTAGAGATAACAGGTGGGGGGAGCTGAGTTTCGTCATGCGTCTGGATGCACAGTTTCAACGTTACCAGAGCATTTTCGGACCTTACGAGGCTACAGTGTATACTTATTCCTGTGGCTGACAGTACGTGGAAAAGGAGAAGAGATAAAAAGATAATAACAGTAATGCATGGAGAAGATAGAAAGGGAGAAGAGAAGGAGAAGAAACATTAATATCCTCAAGAGGCGAGCGAGGAAAGGAGATGGGAGAGGGGGATAGTGAGAGATGGAGGTATGAATGGAGGGATGTGTTTTTCAAAGTTCCCAGAATACTATATTGAAATCACCTATTTAATACTGAAGAAAAAATGCTAAATATGATGAGTATTGTAATGGAGAGAGAGATATATAAATAAAGATAGAAATAGTACGGATAAAAATGGAGAGAGAGAGAAGCGGACAAACAAAAGACATAATACAGACAGATTCAAGGACACACAGAAAGACAGACAGATAGACAGACTTATAAAAGACAAAGATAACAGACACATACATACAGACAGACATGACTACACAGGGTGAAACTAGACAGTGAAACAGACAGGAGGTTGACAAAAATAGACAAATTCATACATGCACAAATAGACAATATGGCAAACTAACATGACAGACAGACATACAGACAGCTGAATGACTGATTCACATTAGACAAACAGGCAGACACACGCCAACAACGGATAAGACAGACAGATTTGACGACACAAAGAGTACAGACGGGCTCACAGTCAAACACCACACAGACGAACAGTCAGTTGGGATGGCAATAGACAGGACGGATAGACTTGAGACAGATTAGAAGGCATTTATAAACAAGAATAACACCAAATTGACCATAGCTGCGTCAGTGAGGGTAGCTGGTCTTACATCCACCAGCGTAAATAATAAGACGCATTGAAAACTAACACCCTCGCGGGGAAAGAACAACGATGGTCGGTCAGTCATGTGAAATGGGCCTTGTGAGAGGTTGGAGTCATAGACCACGTTCTTTATAGACTTTATTCTAACAGCGTCAGCTGGAGACTGGCAACGGGGCGCTGCCAAAGACCAGCCCCCAACTCAACATGGGAAAACATATCGTACGATGGTACAATCTTACATCTCCCCCCCAAGTTAAAAGGAAATGACAATGCACATTTGAACTAACAAAAGGAAAACAATGCATTCATAAAAACAACAATAATGCAGGAAAAACGAGTCAAACAAAGGAAAAAAACAAAACAAAAAAAACCAAAAAAAAACCTCTAAACTGATTTTACATCACATACACTACACCACGTAGTCCGTCAACCAGCCCGGAGGCCTACGGCCTCTCCTGGGCCTGGCCGCGCTCGACTGTGGAGGGGCCGAGGGCGCGGGTATGGAGGGCACAGCAGAAGGGGGGCCAGGAGGCACAGCTTGGTGCACCACCGGAGTAGTAGGCACAGGTGTGGAGCCGTTTCGCAGGTGGCGTCTGTTGCGGATGGACACCCTGCCACTGCCACCCAACCTGACGGCATACTGCCTGTGAGGGCGGGCTTCCACCACTATGCCTGTCCTGTCCCAGAGCTTGGTAGCTGCGTCCTGCACACGCACCTGCGTGCCCACGACTAGGGGAGCCAGCTGGCGGGATACCTCCCTCCGCGACAGGACCCCATCCTGGGTTTCGGCCAAGCGCACCTCCCTCATACGAAGTGCCCGCCGCCAGTGCTGGTCCACCTTATAGTGCTGTCTGGCCACGGGAACGCCGTCACGGAGCTGGCGGCCGGTGGCAAGTTGGGCGGGCGACTTGTTCACCCCCCGCAGAGGCGTGTTCAGGTACTGGAGGAGGGCCTGGGATGTCCTGTCGCAGTCCAGGCTACCCCCGGGCCCAGTGTTATCCCTGAGGAGCCTCTTGGCGGCCTTGACCCCAGCCTCTGCCCTGCCATTGGACTGGGGGAAGTGGGCCGACGAGAGGCGCACCTCGACCCCCCATGACTTGAGGAAATCTGTCATCTCACGGCTGGCAAGGTTGGTACCTCCATCTGTGGAGATCTGCTCAGGTACCCCCCACCTCGTGAAGTAGGCCCGCAGACTGGCGATGATTTTTCCAGAGGTGGCCTCGTTGGGGAAGTGGGCGATCTCCAGCCAACCTGTCAGTCGGTCAGCATATGCTAGGTACGTGTGGCCCTGCAGGTGGAACAAATCGGCCACCACTTGTTGAAAGGGATAGTCTGGCGCTGGGGTCAGAACCAACGACTCCGGAGGCTGGGAAGGGGCGTGGGTCTCGCAAGCAGCACACCGGGACCGATGATACTGCAGGTCACCCTCCATGCCAGGCCAATAGACAGACTGCCGGGCCCGCCTGAGCATTGAGTCGAGGCCCTGGTGCCCCACATGCAGGTTAACGGCGACCCGGTGGCGGAGGGAGTCCGGGATGACAAGGCGCACGCAGCCCTGGTCAAAGGTGTAGGTGACCAAACCCCTGACCACAGTCAACCTGTCCCTCACCGAGAAGTACGGGCGCAGACAGGCCACCTCCTGTGACTTGTGGGGGTGCCAGTCGCCCGCCAGCACCCTCGACACTAGAATCTGGTACACTGGGTCGTCCGCCGCCGCTTTGCATACTGTGTCTTCGTCCATAGTGATGCACCCATCCTGATCCAGTGCTGCGATTGTGACTGCACACACTGCAGCGCACAGGTCCTCCTCTTGGTCCATGTCCTCCGCATCAGGCGCCGCCCTGAGGGAGGGGAAGCGGGATAGAGCGTCAGCTGCACAGTTCCGCTTCCCTGGCAAGTATTTGACCGTGAATCGGTACTGCAGGGTCTTCTCCTTGAGCCTGAACAGGCGCGGATTCGCCACATCCGTGAAGGCTCTGTCCCCTAGCAAGCCAACTAAGGGGCGGTGGTCCGTCACCAGAATGAGGTTCGGGCAGCCAAGGAGGAACAGCCTGGCCTTGGGCAGGCACCACACCACAGCCAGGGCCTCCCCTTCTACTGCAGCATAACCGGCCTCGGCCGTGCTCAGATGACGGCTACCACACAGAGCCAACCGCCACCCTCCTCTGCAGCAGAAGGGCGTCTCTGGAGAGGCACAGGCACAGTATTGTTGCAGGACGACGAAGCCGATGCCCTCCCTGCTCCAATCAGTGACAGCTGCCGTAGGCCTGGATTTGTCGTAGTACACCAAGCCGTCTCTGGCCAACTGACAGATGGTGTCCTGGGCCTGGCGAAACTTGAGCCGCAGCTGGTCGTCCCAATACACCTGCTTGCCCACTGGCTTCTTGAGGAGCTCACGGAAGGGCTCCATCACAGGTGCAGTGGCAAGGAAGGGAGCCAACTGATTAACCAGGCCATGCCAGGACCTGATGTCAGTGATTGATGGCTGATCCGGCATGGGGAAGTCCTTGATGGCTGACAGACGTTGGGCAGTGGGCTGGTACAGGTCCCACCCCAGGAGGAAACCCACAAACTCAGCTTCTCTCCTGCAGAACAAGAACTTTTCTGGTTTCAACGTGATACCTGTGCGAGCGCAGGTCTCCAGAAAATCGTAAGTGTGCCAGAACGCCCCCTTCACACTGGAGTCATAGAGGAGAGTGTCATCCACGCACTTGTACTTGCGAGGCACATCCTGAATAGCGTCGTCAAACCTCTTGGTGTAGGCATCTGACGCTGAGCAATGTCCCATGGGCGTCCTGCAGTATCGAAAACGTCCCCACGGCGTGATGAATGTGGTCAGGCGTCTACTCTCCTCCTCCAACTCCACTTGATGAAATCCCCAAAAGGCGTCGGCGACGGTTTTGAACGAGTGCACTGGCACCCCAGACACCATGTCGAATGGTGCAGGTGTGTGGTGCGTCTCCCTCAGACAGCTTGCATTGAGGCGTTGGAAGTCCACAGTGCGCCTGGGCTGACCGTTTTTCTTGGCCACCACGACCATCCTGGCGCACCACTCCGTAGCCTCACCAGCAGGCACTGGCTGGATGACTCCTCTCCTGACATCCTCCTCCAACTGGGCCTTCACTTCCGCTTCCCAGTGTTTCGGAACGGAAGCGGGTGTGTGACAGGCGTAGGGGGTCGTGCCGGGCGTCAGGTGGATACGGTGAGGGGGACCAGTCATGACTGGCAGTGGGGACCTGCTGGTGTTGAATGCGGTAGACGAGAAGTGCGTGAGTAGCCATGCCTCCAGCCTGGCCACATTCTCCTCCAAAGGAGGCAAGGGTATCTCAACTGGCCTCGGCGGGAAACGGCTGCTCTCAGGTAAACGGTTCGGAGGTAGATCGTCGGCAGTGTGCCGCTCCCCTCCATCGCCCACGGCAGCCACAGCACGTCTATGGAGCGGGAAGTCGACAGGCACCAAGTTGAGGCACTTGCAGGCCTCCAATGACAGATAGAGGGCCTTGGCTGTCTGCACGAAGTAGACCTCCTGGACGGTGGACCCCTCGTCCACACGGAGGCGGCAGGGGGCGGACCCCAGACACTTGAGCTGTTTGTTCGCCACGTCCCTTAAGCCATTACGGGCCCGAAGTTGCCCCGGACACAAACCGATGTCCCGGAGCAGGGATGCGCCTGCCACACACACCATAGCACCCGTGTCGGCTACAGCCAGCACAGGGGTGGCTGGGGAATTGCCCCCGGCCTGGGACACGAACACTTGTAACCTGGGGTGGCGGGATAGCTGGGCTGTTGCCACTGTAACAGCGCCTGACACATCCACAGGAGCACTTAGGGCTGACTTACTCCTACAACACCTTTTGAAGTGACCAACCTTACAGCAATTGCGACATGTAGCCCCACTTGCAGGGCAGTTACTATTACCAGAGGCATGTGACACGCCGCAGTTACCACAGTGCACGCGACTGGGGTGTCGAGGTCGGGCGGCAGCTACCTCAGACTCACCGGTGACGTCGTCACCAACCGCCACTGCCTCCCCGGCTGTTCCCACCACTGCCTGGCCAGACGTACGACACAATACACCAGCATCTCTCACTGCTGCCTCAAATAACATGCATTTGTTTCTAAGCACTTCAACACTATTATAACTAGAGTACCCCTGGAAAATTTCCCTTTTCAACACTGGGTTACTCAAGCCCACCATAACTTTACGTAATAGCATGTACTCAGAGAGGTCGTTATCACAGGTGGGACATTTAAATTCACACTCCACTGCCTCTGAGAAGCATCGTTGAAAATACCTTTTCATGGGCTCCTCTTCACCTTGTTTGCTGTTGAAAAACTCGTTCCATTTCACAGCTTGGTTTGAAGATTGAAGAACCATTCCACTGATGGTGTCCAGGGCTTCTTTGGGCGAGAGCTGCTCCCACTGACCGCTGGGGTATCTTGAGTCAATCACCCTTTGGAGTGCGGGGACGCAGTTCAGGCGAATGTGGAGTGTGGCCACCAGTTGTGGCCACCCGTTCAACAGCACCCATGACTCCATGGACCGCCTCCATGTCCTAAACGCAGCTGCTGGCATTTCTGCCTCACACTTCTCTGGAGCGACAGCTGCTGAGGGCTTCATGACCGGCATAGAAGCATGACCACCGCCAGCACCTAGAGACGCCATCTGAGCCATCAATGCACTCATGGCCTGCTGCTGGGCGCGCGTGGTGTTCCCGGCCAGTGTAGAGAAGCCCTGGCGTCCCCTTGAGGGCGTCGAGAATCGTGGACGTGTAGGGGCCATGTCAGCGTTCTTGTCAGGGCTGTGATGGCGTGTCGGGCCCCGACATATCCTACTCACTGTGCGCCATGTGAGAGGTTGGAGTCATAGACCACGTTCTTTATAGACTTTATTCTAACAGCGTCAGCTGGAGACTGGCAACGGGGCGCTGCCAAAGACCAGCCCCCAACTCAACATGGGAAAACATATCGTACGATGGTACAATCTTACAGGCCTAAAACTGACTAACGTAGATGATGACTATGCTGACTTAAGCAGATGGTGACTCATCTAACCAGAATCAAGGTCACTTCTCTTCATAATATAATTTATCTCGGAATGATCATCGGTGATTCATAATAATTTTTTTTCTAGGATTTTAACCTCTCCTTATGGCGAATATTTCTTTAACTAATTATTCTAACCTTTATTCTATTCCTTCCTATAGTATACTAGATACTTACAGTATCCGTAAGACATTAGCTATTGGAAATGTGATTAAATGTTTTGTTATTAATCCAGTGTGAAATGTATCGGTATCGGTGGTACAATCCTAATGGTCTCTAATCCTGTTGATTAGGTGAGGTTAATCAGGGTTTATTGAGATTAAAGATTAGGTGTGGGGTTTCTTCTACCTGTGTTAGTCTCAGGTAAGACCCTTATTGTAACAAACACGACCATGATTATAACAACCAGGACCATGATTATAACAACCACGACCATGATTATAACAACCACGACTATGATTATAATAACCACGACCATGATTATAACAACCATGACTGTATGTATATTCTGTATGCTGTATTTATATTATACTATGTATATTATGTATGTGCTCCATTTATGTATTATTTATTTAGCCTAGCTAGTAGCGTGTGGCAATGTATTTATCAATGTCCCACATGCTTAATTAATGTGCCTGGCGACGTATGGAAGCTGCTAATGTATCACTTGCCATACGTCGTCTATAGAGCAGTTGACCAGTGGACAGGTCGGAGAGCACTGCTCCCTTTGTGTACATATCTCTTATCCAGTAAATCGAACCTACAAAATCTATACAGGTGTTTGTGTTCGCTCCTGTATATTGAACTTATTACCCAGAAGATGAACATGGCGCAGTGAACCGGTTTTACTGGATAATTACGAGTGACAGTGAAAAGTTTGAAGAAAGCCGGCTTATGGACCCCTTGCCCTGTGTCAACCGCCGCCCGCCACCCCTCCTCGAAGAATTTAGCAGCTTTGTGCAGTGTCAGTGATTTTCTGTAAGTGTTTAGTGCATTGTGTGTTTCGTGCCATTCATGTGTGACCTTGTTCTAAAGGATTCCCAAGGTACACGGCATGTTCTGGGCATTTGTAAGGAGTAACGTTTTTCACATCCTCCTCTCATCATTCCTTGAGGGTAATTGACGCTCCTCGCCGTCTCCACCCCCCCCTCACAGCTCGAGAAGACTGCTCCCACCCAGATGCGCGCACACACACATACATGTACTTACACTCACTGACCGCGGCGGCTCCCTTATATATATTTTATATATATAATCTACTTATCTGTGTATTTAATTAATTTTTTGTGTGAGATCTTGTTGATACGACGGGCTGACCGGTCAACACTGATTTAGACACAGTACACAGATGAAGTAGTTATGTCTCGTGCCTTACGTAGCCGTGGAGCCAATGCCTGGATGACGCCTGGATGAGTCAGTCGGATGATAGCTCCGCAGAGATGGATGACCAGGCTGACCATGACGCTCCAGCTCCCACAACATCGCGCAGCCCTTCACCTCGATATTCAGCGTTGTCTCCAGAGATAATTGCTTTAATGAAGTTTATGAGAGATGAAAGGCGTGAGGATGAAGCTAGCAGACGTGTGGCGGATGAACACGGAAGGCAAGCAGAGGCAGAACGAGACCACCAACGGAGATTGGAAGACAGTGCACGGTTTGAAGCTTTGATATCTCGCCTCACTGTTAACCAAGCCCCTGGCTCTAACACTGCCTCGGTACTGAATGGTTCAGATACCTCATCAATGCTCTCTTCACGCCCACCAGCCCCACCTAAAGCAGCTGCTCAAACACCGCCCATCTTGAAGCCTGATGTGAATTTCCAGATTTTTCGTGAATGGCGGCGACGGTGGACTGATTATGCTACAATGGTGGATCTCCAGAGTTTGGCACAGCCTAAACAACTCATCCAGCTGCGTATGTGCCTGTCCTTGGAAATTCAGCGTGTCTTAGAACATACGTTGCAGGTACCCCCAACCTCTTCGCTGTCTGTAGAGGAGGTACTGGACATTCTACAACGGCACATCAAAGGACAGCAGAATGAAGCTCTGCCCAGGAGGGAATTGTTTAGCTGCAGACAGATGGAGGGTGAGACTTTTGACGCCTTTTATGTACGTCTTAAGAGAGCCTCGGAAGAGGTAGATATATGTCTAGGCCACCACCAGCAGTGCGAGGAGACCCAGTTGAAGCAGGTGATCCTGATGGGTGTTAAGGACGAGGAACTTGTCCAACGCCTCACCTCCCTCGACTCTTCTTCTTCTCTCAAGGATGTGTTGACGATATGTCGCTCCTATGAGGCTGCCAGGTGTGCCACCTCTGCCATCCGAGCTCCCCCTACAGCTGTACGCGCTGTGTCCCGGTACAAGAAGGACAAGAAGTCTGCTCCTACGCCTTCGCCCACCACGTCCACGCCCGGTTCATTTTGTTACAACTGTGGTAAGCAGCACGGAACACAGGTGTGTCCAGCTGCTGAGTCTACCTGCAACAGTTGTGACCGTAAGGGCCACTGGTCATTCACAGTACGGTGCCCAGCTAAACACGTCCAGTGCAATGTGTGCGGTCGTCTGGGCCACTATGACAAGTGTTGCCCTACCAGCAAACCCAAGGGACAGCGTCGGCGGAAGCTTCAGCGCCCTTCTACCAGTGAGGGCCGCCCACAGTCGCCAAATCAGAGGCACGACGACCCTGGATAAAGCCCGACCCATATTAGGAGGGTGTACTCCTCGCATCCCAGGACCAAAGTTCCCCAGTACATCAGCGTCATCGTGACCTACGGCGGTGTGTCATCCCGTCTTCAGATGTTGCCCGACACCGGCGCTGATGCTACAGTCATCGGTCCCCAGCATTTGCAATGCTTGGGGCTCTCTCCAAGTGATCTAGGACCGCCCCCCAAGGATCTCCACTTTACGGCAGACGGTTCACAGATGACCCCGGCCCTAGGTTCACTCTATGCACATGTCACCTTTGGCAACAGGTCGTGTCAAGCCTGGATTGACGTGCATAATGGTGTCCCGACTCCTTTGCTGTCCTACAGACATTGTCAAGAGTTGGCCATCATCTCCCAGGACTTCCCAACACCGATTCTGGAGGTAAAATACGCCAACAGGGTGCACGAAGGGAGCAGCAACTACCCTGCTGCGGCCCTACCCCTACCTCTGGCCAGTGACACCTCTCCTTCGGTAGTTGTCCCTGCTGCTTCAAGTCTCCATCCCTTGGCTCGCCTCCACGACAGTCACTGTGGAGCCGAGGCCACCAAACGGCGTGCAAGACAGACTGTGTTTCGGCCTGGCATCGACCCCGACATCTCCAATGCTGTCCAGGTGTGTAAGCCCCGCCACGTACTACAACCCAGCCAGCAGCAGGAACCCTTCATGAGTGACGACAACCCCACCCGCCCCTTTGAGTCTGTGTCGGCCGACTTTTTCTGTGTGTCAGGAGAGTCCTTCCTGGTTATCGTCGACCGTCTCTCTGGTTGGCCGGTTGTCATCAAGTGCGGTAATGACACGACGTCGGCCGCCACCATCAGCAAGTTCCGCCACTACTTCCGTGACGTGGGCGTTCCTGTGCGCCTGCGAACTGACGGAGGGCCTCAGTTCACAAGCCGGGACTTTGCTGTGTTCCTCGACCGATAGGGAGTCGGGCATGTGTTGTCATCGCCCCATTACCCGCAGTCCAACGGCCACGCTGAGGCTGCTGTCAAATCCCTGAAGCACCTCATCCTTAAGGAGGCCCCTTCTGGGAACATTGACTGCGAGGCCTTCGACCGAGGTCTTCTTGAACTCCGCAACACACCTAACTACACCGGACGCTCCCCTGCCCAGGTTTTGTATGGCCCCCCTTCGTTCTTGTGTCCCTGCTCACCCTCAATCCTTCTCCAAGGAGTGGCAGGCCAAGACAGAGGATTGTGATCGCCGAGCCGCGAACGTGTTTAGGACGTCGTCGCCAACTACAACGACCACGCCCGTTCTCTCCCCAGGTTGAGTGTCGGCACCCAAGTCCGTGTTCAGGACCCGACCTCCCTACGTTGGGACAAAGTAGGCGTAGTCTTGGGTCTCGGTAGGTCACGGGACTACCAGGTGCGGTTACCCAGTGGTCGTGTGTGGTGGAGGAACCGCTGTTTTCTCCGCCCCGTAACAATGCCTTCTGCTGACCCCGCCACCAGTGTTGAGTCCCATACCCTTCCCAGTGATCTAGTCCCTCGACGCTCAGAACGGATCCAAAAGAAAAGGTCCGCTCAAGACTTTGCTATGAGCGTATAGGGGGGAGGGAGGTGTATGTATATTCTGTATGCTGTATTTATATTATACTATGTATATTATGTATGTGCTCCATTTATGTATTATTTATTTAGCCTAGCTAGTAGCGTGTGGCAATGTATTTATCAATGTCCCACATGCTTAATTAATGTGCCTGGCGACGTATGGAAGCTGCTAATGTATCACTTGCCATACGTCGTCTATAGAGCAGTTGACCAGTGGACAGGTCGGAGAGTACTACTCCCTTTGTGTACATATCTCTTATCCAGTAAATCGAACCTACAAAATCTATACAGGTGTTTGTGTTCGCTCCTGTATATTGAACTTATTACCCAGAACATGAACAACGACCATGATTATAACAACCACGAATATGATTATAACAACCACAAGCATGATTATAACACTCACGACCATGATTATAACAACCACGACCATGATTATAACACCTACGACTGTGATCATAACAACCACGACCATGATAATTACAACCACGACTATGATAATCACAACCACGACCATGATTATAACAAGCACGACCATGAATATGACAACCACGACTATGATTATATCACCCACGACCATGATTATAACAACCATGAATATGATTATAACAACCACGACCATGATCATTACAACCACGACCATGATTATAACAACCACGACTATGATTATAACAACCACGACCATGATTATGTAGTGATGGGTTGTCAGACCACAGCTTACATCGCAAGGAAAGCCAGACTTGACCAGACATTAGGGGGGTCAAGTGTAAGGGTATCCCCGGCAGGTGCTCAAGGGTGTTACAAATCAACTAGGTCCCCTTCCCATGCCACACGGCCAACACACATGTAAGAAGGCACCAGCCGACTCTCTCCCAATATACACAATATCCTACACCGCAGAAAGAAGTCCACACTTGACCCGACATTAGGGAGGTCAAGTGTAGGATAACTCTCACGGTTGACCAAGGATTATAAATCAGCCAGGCTCCCTTCCCATGTCACACGCACAACAAACATGTAAGAAGGCACCAGCCGACTCTCTCCCAATATACAATAACCTACATGGCAGAGAGAGTCCAGACCTGACCTCACATTAGCCAGGTCAAATGTAACCCTCGGAGCCCAACTCAAGGGGCCACAAATCAACCAGGGCCTCTCATGTCACACGGCCCCACCTGATGACTTCCTCTCTTTATACTCTTATACTATATATATTCTACCCTTATGTAATATTCTTCATGCAAGATTCATTATATTGGTGGTAGCGCACTTAAAGTAAAAACTCACGCCTCTTAATTTTAGTGTTCAGTACAGTGATAGTTAGAATCTTTTGAAGTAATCTCGTAACTATCTTGACGAAGCAGGCAGTACAAGGGTGGTTGCATTCGTAACATTACAATGGCGGCAGCGAACTTAACGTAACTCACGCCTTCCCTGGGTTAGCCATAACACCTGGCTCGTCTCATCCTTCATTTGATTCAGTCTAAGTATTGTCTACAATTGTGTAATAAGTAATTCCTGTGTCGTAGCGTCGTAGCGTGAAAAGTGTCCTAGTGTGTCATCTTTACAGCTCAAGTCAATGTCTCTCGTTGTGGTATACCCGAATTGTTACTAGCAAAACACTCCCAGAATATGCTCAGTGCTTAATATAATTTCTCAGTGTCCCCCACGTTCTGTGAAGTTCTCAGTATCCCAAGTGCATTTTAATTGTCGGTCAGTGTTAAATGTACCCATTGTGTTTTAGTGATAGAAGCTGTGTCTATACTAGCTGTTATAACTTAACATGTCTTACAACCTACATCCTCCTCCTTGTCCTAATCCTCACCTCACCCTCCGTACCCATCCGTTCCCGCCTCGCTCCGTCCTGCCCTGCCCTACCCCGCTCCGCCCCGCCCCGCCCCGCCCCGCCCCGCCCCGCCCCGCGCCCCGTCCCGGTTACGCCACTCTACACCTCACCCCACCAGGCGCCCATCATGCCCGAATGTTTCTCGCCCCGCCCGTGTGACCACCAATGTTTTGTCCTGTGAGTTATGCTTCAAAATTGGTGGTTAGTGTTACTTAATATTGCGATAATTACAGAGCTTCACTCAGTGTGTTTTTATGCTAGTATGATTTGTAATGTACTCTTTGACGCGTAGTGATAAATAAAATTCAATGTAGTGAGCAGAGCTTCACTCCCCGACCCAGCCTAATGAGAATATTGTCGTGACGGAAACTATAGTTGCCAAACATTGATGTAACGTATAAAGTAAGTATTTGTTTTTCTTTACGGATACACTTCCAACTAATCCATCATCCCTTTCGGATTGTTTCTGTCAAATGTCACACACAGTACCGCCCCATGGCTAGCCGGAATCCGACCACAGCATATATAAGAAGAGAAGAAGCAGCCTGATGAATGCAGCACCACACCCGCCACACACCACCCCACTTCTTTCAAGTCCTCCCTGGTCTAGGATTAAGAAGATTCTATATTTTTCTACTTTAGGAAGTTAAGGAGTGTGGAATGAAGTGCCACACAACGAACCCTGGTGAGCCCAGCCAGGGAGGGATTCACCACTGTGGAAGGTGTAAGACAGGACACTCACGTACGGAGGGCGAGGCCTGGCCGCAGAACCTGCCTTACAGTCATCTAAGGAGACAACAGCCCAAGCAGTGGACCGGCTTTCATCCCGGCCGGAGGGGGCCGACGGCAGATGAACAGAAAATCATCTGGAATATGTTGAAAATGATGATGTTGCAGAGAAGAAATACAGATGAAGCAGAAAAATTCATCTGGAATATGACGGAAAACGAAGATGTATAAAGAAACGCAGATGAGCAGAAAAATCGTCTGGAATATGAAAATGAAGATGTATAAAGAAACGCAGATGAAAAGAAAATTCATCTGGAATATGAAAATGCTCTAAACGTAGAGGAAGCGCAGGTGAACAGAAAAATCATCTGGAATATTATAGAAACCAGGAGGAAGTGAGAAGAAGTCAGATGTGGTGACACGACCTACAAAGTGCGGTATTGAAGAAAGAAAAACGTGCTATGTGAAGACAAGAGACGCTGTGCTGACATCAGAAGGAAGTCGACGATGACAAGGTGGATCATCAGAAGGACTAATCGACTACCACTGTTGTGCTGCCAGCATTCCTTATTTTCAGATACCAGCTGGATGGAGGACTTGAGCCATGCTGAACCCAACAAATGTACTGATGTTGTTGATGTTGCTGATGTGTAATAAAAAGTTATAACACCCTAACATGTGAAGCAGGAGCATTTTGTATTTTGTATTTAATTCTCTGATTTTTGTTAACATGTACTACAAAGAATGTTTTTTTAAAAGATTAGTCACTTTTTCTATGAGTTCATTTGATCAATGTTTTGTATTACCAAATGCAATGTTGTAGACATACTACTGAGTGGGACGAATTATTATTTTGACACGGCCTGGTTAGGCAATGTAACACCTGTTTTTGTTTGTAGAATGTGATTTGCAAGTTTACCTCGGACATTATGCTAGTTATGAAGGATCTTTAGATCACTCTATGTTCACTTACTGTGTATGTATTTTATTTTTTTTCTCCTGTCATAGAAGCTTTAATCTTGGCGGGAGGTATAGTAAGCTTTGTCAGATCAAACTATGCCAGTAGAAAAACATACATCTCTAGGGTTATAATTTGTAAAATGTAAGGATGCATTATCGCCTCAGGGACTATATTAGATACTGCACATGATGTTACTGTCTACTTTAAATGTGTCATCAGTGCTCTGAGCATGAAAGCTTTGGTCTTGGCGGGAGGTGTAGTGATGGGTTGTCAGACCACAGCTTACATCGCAAGGAAAGCCAGACTTGACCCGACATTAGGGGGGTCAAGTGTAAGGGTATCCCCCGCAGGTGCTCAAGGGTGTTACAAATCAACTAGGTCCCCTTCCCATGTCACACGGCCAACACACATGTAAGAAGGCACCAGCCGACTCTCTCCCAATATACACAATATCCTACACCGCAGAAAGAAGTCCACACTTGACCCGACATTAGGGAGGTCAAGTGTAGGATAACTCTCACGGTTGACCAAGGATTATAAATCAGCCAGGCTCCCTTCCCATGTCACACGCACAACAAACATGTAAGAAGGCACCAGCCGACTCTCTCCCAATATACAATAACCTACATCGCAGAGAGAGTCCAGACCTGACCTCACATTAGCCAGGTCAAATGTAACCCTCGGAGCCCAACTCAAGGGGCCACAAATCAACCAGGGCCTCTCATGTCACACGGCCACATTTGATGACTTTTCCAGAACTTATAGTCTCTGAAAACTTCCAGACCTGACCCTACATTAGCGAGGGCAAATGTAAGGAGACCCTTCGCCGCCGCCCCCCCCCCCCCCCCCCCCGATCAGCTCAACCTGACGGCTCGCCTCCCAATATATAGGACGTGCTAGTCCTCCCTCGGGACAATTCGCAGAGAGAGATACCCAGAGACACACAGGGAGAGACAGAGACGGAGTTGTCTTGTAACCAGGGAGAGCCAGCTACCACGTCCCCAGTCCTGCTCGAGAGAAGTCAGGGGCCGGAGGCAAGCCGCCTCCGGTCGCCTCCAGTCGCCTCCGGTCAGGACCGAGACTTCCCTCCGGCGCCCAGCTAAGCAGTCTCCCATAGAGACAACCCAGGACTACCTGCTAGGCCTCCCCTAGGTCACGTGAGTGTTTGTCAGAGCTTTCCATGGGATGAGTTACTTACGTGGGAAGTGTATTCATTTCATGTTCGTGTCCGAGAATCAGAGTGTCTAGTAACGTAATATGATGTCCGAGTAACGTAAATCTAGTGTCCTAGTAACTTCAATAGAAGGTGTTATTAATGTGTCCATGTCATGTTCGTAATTAATAAAGAGTTGTAACGAAGCGGTGTTTGAGAAGTCGCCTTTAAGAACGTAAGATACGATAAGTGTATTGACAGTGTAAATATCTATCACGGCCACGCTACCAAAATCTTCCTCTCTTTCACTCTCTTACTAAATATTCTTCCTATATATATATAAATATTCTTCTTGCAAGATTCGTTTTGTTATAATTATAACAACCACGACCATGATTATAACAACCACGACCATGATTATAACAACCACGACCATGATTATAACAACCATGAATATGATTATAACAACCACGACCATGATTATAACACTCACGACCATGATCATAACAACCACGACCATGATTATAACAACCATGAATATGATTATAACAACCACGACCATGATTATAACACTCATGACCATGATCATAACAACCACGACCATGATTATAACAACCACGACCTTGATCATAACATCCACGACCATGATTATAACAACCACGACCATGATTATAACAACCACGACCATGATCATAACCACGACTATGATCATAACAACCACGACTATGATTATAACAACCACGACCATGATTATAACAACCACGATTATGATTATAACAACCACGATCATTATTATAACAACCACAACCATGATTATAACAACCACGACTATGATTATGACAACCACGACTATGATTATAACAACCACGACCATGATTATAACAACCACGAATATGATTATATAATGAGACAGGTCACAATGAGAAGATTACACATATATAGGAGGAGAAGTATAGAGAGTAGGAATGTAAAGATAGGAAACTTGGTAGCGTGGCCGGGATTTTATTTACTCAGCGTCAATGCGCTTATCTTATCTCGTATGTCAATACACATATATTACTTCTTAAAGGGACAACTTGTTAAACACCTCTTCGATACAACTATTTATTAATTCACCCAATGACATGGACACATTAATATCACTATTATATCGGGGTACTAACACATTGTTTTACGTTACTCGACACTGACTCTCGGACACACCTGAATGAATACACTTCCCACAGTAGGTAACTCACCCTAGGAATCGTTCTGACAAGACTCACGTGTACCCTGACGTAAGCCCAGTGGATGCTTGGCTGGGCTGCCTCCTATGGGGGGCTTCTGCTTAGCTGGGGTCTGGTCGGGAAGTCCCCCTCCCGACCTGAGGAGAGGACAAGCGTGACTCTAAGAATCTCCAGAGTAATGTTCGAATGTTCGAATGGCAATCAGGATCAGAATGATAATCCCCGTGGACGGGACTGTAGGGCCTTTATATGGGGTCGGCCCAGCCGGCTTCTGACCTCTGACCAATTATCACAGGACAACAAATTTTTTATAATTCCCAGTTGCATGAGATTTCTTTACTGTTTCTTACCATTTTTGATCTGCTGATTTCATATTTGAAACCAGTTTTGTTCTGCATGCTCCAGTTTTCATGTAATTTGAGGTTTTACATTCTAGCCGTTTGCGGTCAAATTAATTAATTACACGATTATGGTATCAATAGGGAGATATAATTTTGTCTGTTTTTTCTTTCAGATTTGGTCATGGCTACAAAGAGAAATCAATGTGTGAACAAACCTGATGCCTTCTGTTATATTTGTGGATACTTCACGCTTATTCGTCAGAGGCGCAATATAACATCGTTTGTGAGGCGCGGCTATAAAGCGTACTTCGGACTTACTCTTGGCGACCAAGACAAAAAATGGGCTCCACATGCTGTGTGTCATAACTGCGAAGAAATGCTGCGTGACTGGACAAAAGGAAAACGTAAGGGCTTACCGTTCGGAATTCCCATGACCTGGCGAGAACCGAAGGACCACACAACTGACTGCTATTTTTGTCTGATCAATACGAAGGGTGTTGGCAAGAAAAACAGACATAAAATATCGTATCCTAGTATCCCTTCAGCAATTCGACCTACTTTGCACTCTGATGAGCTACCAGTTCCAGTTTTTAATGGGTTGTCTCCAGCTGAAGAGGAGGGAAGCGACAAAGACCAAGAGAGTGAACATGAAACTCAAGAAATACTTGCAGATTCCGACGATTCTTCTGATGGTACACCAGAGTCATCAACCCCTCAGAAGTTTAGTCAGCCAGAGCTGAATGACCTTGTGCGTGATTTGGGTCTCTCCAAAAATGCAGCAGAAGTTCTAGCTTCTAGGTTGCAAAAAAAGGCTCTACTGAACCAGACCACAAAAGTTTCAGACTTCAGAAAGCGGGAACAGGATTTTGTGCCATTCTTTACAGAGGAGAATAAGTTTGTTTACTGTCATAATATCCCGGGTCTTCTCCAGGAATTAGGGTTTCCATTGTATAGTCCAAATGACTGGCGATTATTTCTAGATAGTTGTAAGCGTAGCCTGAAGTGTGTGCTACTACATAATGGTAATGTCTATGCAGCTGTTCCAGTGGGTCATTCTGTGTGCTTACGAGAGGAGTATAATGACATTAAAACTGTGATTCACCTGCTAAAATACCATGAGCACAACTGGACAATTTGTGTTGACCTCAAAATGGTGAACTTCCTTCTTGGCCAACAAAGAGGATTTACAAAGTATCCCTGCTTTCTTTGCATGTGGGACAGCCGAGCTAGAGACAGGCATTGGAACCTGAAGGAGTGGCCCTTACGTGAGACTCTGGAAGCTGGTATGCCAAACATTGTCAATGATCCAATCGTCAGTCGAGAAAAGATCATATTTCCTCCTCTCCATATCAAGCTGGGCCTGATGAAACAGTTTGTCAGAGCATTAAATACTGATGGTGAATGCTTCCAACACATAGTCTCTGCTCACCCTGCTTTGTCATTTGAGAAGATAAAGGCAGGTGTGTTTGATGGACCACAAATTCGTGCACTTATACGTGATCAAGACTTTGTCAGAAAGATGGACGACAAGGAAAGGGGTGCATGGCTTTCATTTGTGGCGGTAATGGAAAACTTTCTTGGTAATAAAAAGGCTGACAACTATGAAACCCTTGTAGCAACCATGTTGTCAGCCTTTCATGACCTTGGATGCAATATGAGTGTCAAACTCCATTTCCTATATAGTCATCTTGATAGATTCCCTGAGAACCTAGGGGCAGTAAGTGACGAGCAAGGCGAGCGGTTTCATCAGGATCTCAAGACCATGGAAGACCGCTACCAAGGGAGATGGGACAAACATATGATGGCAGACTACTGCTGGAGCATTAAACGAGAGTGCCCTGAGACATTTCACAAACGCAAGAGCTTCAAGCGCAAATTCCTACCTGGCTAAAATGTGATTGGGCTTTGTCTCCTCATAGTAACAAATTTCTTACCTAACAATGAGTTTTATACAAATTTCAACCTTTGTTTTAGATGGAACATGTTTCAAATTGTGTTGTTGAATAAATTTAGAATATGTAATATTTTATTGTTTATTACCCAGCTAATTTAATGACAGTTTAATGACATATTTTTCAAGATAGACGACGAGGTCAATAAGACGAAGACGAAATTTTGAAATTTCAAAATACCTTGATTGCAAAAAAACTAGAGCTTACAGAAAGAAACTAACTTCAGATATGAGATCAGCACACCCAAATTAGGTAGAATCAAGTGTTTATAGCAATGCAACAAAAACTTTGTTGACCAGTGTTATCACTAAACTGGTTTGATCTGGATAGCTGTGTGCAGGTGTGGTCCTGCCCAGGTGTCTTGGTTAGGTGAGGCGGTAGGTCACCCGGCTAACTCACGTCATTAGCGGGCGAGGTCAAGTCCCTAGGGTCGACCTGAGGTGTGTCAACCCGGAATGTGGTGGTACCACGAGGTCTCTAGTGTACTTGCTGTTATATGTGACATAATTCTGGGCTGTAAGCTTTGGTCTGACAATCAATCATTACAATTATAACAACCACAACCATGATTATAACAACCACAACCATCTGGAAAACGATGTCGCTGTACACTGTCAACCGGACGGCGGTTGCCACTAGCCAAGCACGAGCGTTTGAACTTTCACGCCCCAGTAAACTGTACCACCGGGCACGAAGGGTCCACGATCACTTGTTAACTTCTATAACTTGAGCTCGGTTGCAAGGAACCTCAACGTGAATAACGCAGTGGTAATTAATGATAGCAGGCAAAATTTTTGAAAGAAATGAAATTAAGCCTTTGTGCATACCGATCATAGCTAGAGTTCCATCTGTAGCAACTGATATCAATTTGTTAAAATCAAGTGAATTTTCCTTGAAGAACTTCATCAATTCATTTAAAATGTTTTCGCCCTTTGTTCACTCATGTAACGGTAAAATGCTCACCGACACAACCATTATCATGAAAAAGCCGAACATAAAAAGGTTTGTAACACCTCCAATATCAGTTGATTCATCAATACAAGTGACATAAACGGCACCAAGCCATTTTTTAAGCATATTTGTCTATATATCCTTAGAAATGTGTTCAACGCGACTAGTTACAGAAGAAAGTTATTAGCTGTAGACACTAACTTATTTATGTTTATTAGGAAAAGTCTGTCTTTCTGCGGCGGTAGAAACAAAGCACTTCTTAATTTCTCCGTCAGAATATGATTTTGAAAGCTTCGTTAGCACATCGCCTGAACTGTTTTTTTTTTAATTTAACAAATTTATTGCCAAAGCTTGTAGTAGATTTTGCCTATTCTGAGTAATTCAGTCAGGTCTTGACACTGAGTGTGGTACACTTCTCACTGCCATGCAGGACAGAGGTTCATATACAAAGGAATTGATCATGTTCAGTAACAGTATATATAGGTCAGATTCATGCGGGTTGATGTCGCTGTTCACTGCCATGTAGGACAGAGGATCGTATGCAAAGAAATACATCATATTCATTAGCAGTATATATGTATGTCAGATTCATGTGGGTGATATCACTGTTCACTGCCATGCAGGACAGAGGTTCGTACACAGAGAAATGCATCATATTCATTGGCAGTATATATAGGTCAGTCATGTGTGTGATGTCACTGTTCGCTGGCATGCAGGACAGTGGTTCAGATACATTAGGCGCCATATTCTAATCAGTGTGGGTTAGCAATTTTGGATAAACAGCAAGAATGTCCCCAAGCACCCCTAATTCAATGTATTAATTACAAAGTTCATGATACACTAAGCCAGGTGGCCTGAAGTCCTTGACAGTGTCACATTCAATAATAAAGTGTTCAAGTGTATGCTTTAAAGGTTTATCACAAAGTTTACATGCTGAGTGTTCAGGTATGGGTACAGCGTTACTAACTTGCCAGATGTGTCTGTATCCTAGCCTAATTCTGGCCACAACTATATCACATTGTCTAGTTCTGTCACAAAATTTGTCATATTTACTAATGCTACAACTGCCAGGTCTCTCTGCATTTCTCAGTTCTTCTAGATCAGAGTTCATGAATCTGACTTGAATGTTTTTAAGTTCAGCATTGGACAGGCCAACGTCACGGTCAACATTTTCTTTCTTCAATGCCTCATTGGTGAGTCTATCAGCAAAGTCATGATACCTAATTCCAATATGGGACCGAATCCACACAAATTCGATACGAGAGTTGTTCTTATTGGCCGTTATCCCATTTCTTTTAATATCACATACAACTTTAGACATAGAGCCTGACGGCTGTTCATTGATTTCAAAGAACTTTGAGAGTCACAGAATATCACCCAACCTCCATTTTCTTTAAGGTAGTCTGTAGCTAAGTAGATTCCAGTTAGTTCACTTTGTGTTGTGCTGGCCCAGTTGTTCAGCCTTTGCTTGTTTGACACTATATTTTCTTTTTCTTTATATATTACAATTGCACAGCCTGTTCTACCTGTGTTTGTCTGCACAGAACCACCAATAAAAGCATAACATTCTCTTGATATATTACTCTCTAAATGTCTGTTAATAGTTTCTAGTGTGCCACATCTCATCACATCGGTGTTTAACATTTGCTTCCTACCAACAGGAATGTAATTAATAGGAATTGATATATCCAGCCAAGGAAGAATGGCATTAATGGGTTCGTTTGGGGTAATTGGGACATTCAGTTTCAAGAGGTCTGCAACACTTTTATGAAAACACGCCCCAAAGAGAGTCTTTTGTGGAAGGTTAGCGAGATGGTCGGGATTCCTTAGATAGAACATCAACTCAGTTTGAGCTGTAGTTTGGGGACGATTGGTCTTCAAAACTTTGACACAAAACATGGTATTAAGTAGAGCTATCCTCTCAGATAGGGAGGGCAAGCCGAGCTCTTTCCGCATGTTTACAATTATGGTTGATTTTGGGCAACCTAGAATGATGCACATGGCTTCATTTTGCACTACCTCAAGGCTGTTGAGTTGTTTAGGCGGAATAGTCCTAAGATGGAGAGCATGGTAGTCAACTGCAGAACGAATGAAGTGAAGATAGAAAGTACGAGCATAGGTGACGTTAATTCCATAGCCCTTGCCAACAAGTTGTTCTGAGAGGTTTAATGCACTGCATTAGTTTGGCACGAAGGTTGCCGACAAAGTTTGCATCATTCAAACAAATTTCAAGAGATTTAGAGGAACTACATAGTTCCAAGGGCATGCTGTTAATGTTAAAGCCAAGAGACAGAGGGTGAGCAGGACTAGGATTTAGGACTCTCGTCTTGTCAACAGATATTATGAGACCACATTCCACAGTCCTTCGAGCAAGTACATCCAGCAAGGCTTGGAGCCTGAGCTTAGTCTGTGTCATAATGCAGATATCATCAGCATAGCATATTACAGCCTCGTTTGGATGAACTGGAATGTCAGCAATAAGCTTTTGCATCAGTATATTAAAGAGCATAGGACTTAACATTCCTCCCTGAGGCATGCCAAGCTCAAATGGTCTTAATATGGCACTTTTAACTCCCCTAAACAAAACACTGGCATACCTGTTGGACAGATAAACCTTTATCCATGTCTGGAGGTTACCTTGGATGCCAAAATTAGCTAGTTGCTCAAGTATAATGTCTCACGTCAATCATAGGCAAGTTGCTAGAGTCAATTATTGCTACAAAAATCAGAAGCCACCTTGAAACATTCAACTTAATTCATTCTTCTCAACACGGGTTCACCCAGGGACGTTCTTGTCTCACAAATTTGCTTAGCTTTTTCTCAGAAGTATATGAAGCGGTAGATAATGATAAGTCATATGATATAATTTATTTAGATTTCAGTAAAGCATTCGATAGAGTCCCTCATGAGAGATTGATAAGGAAGGTAGAAGCACATGGAATAGGTGGATCCTTATTAAAATGGATTAGGTCATGGTTAACTGGTAGGAAACAAAGAGTCAGCATAAATGGATTAAAGTCAGACTGGGGTGCGGTCAAAAGCGGAGTTCCCCAGGGATCTGTATTAGGCCCTCTGCTGTTTGTTATATTCATTAATGATCTTGATTTAGGCATAACTAGTAGGATTAGTAAATTTGCAGATGATACCAAAATGGGGAGAGTGATAAATTCAGACAGTGACTTTGAACACCTTCAAAGAGATCTAGATACCTTACATGAGTGGTCAGTAGACTGGCAAATGAATTTTAATACTGATAAATGCAAGGTACTACAGATAGGGAAGACGAATACAAACGTTAAGTATAAACTAGGTAACACGGAAATAGAAAACTCAGTTTGTGAAAAAGATCTAGGTGTATTTGTTAGCAACGACTTGAAACCTAGAAAACAATGTATTAGCGTTCGCAACAAGGCAAACAGGATTCTTGGGTTCATATCTAGGTCTGTGAGTAACAGAACTGCTGACGTTATCTTGAAACTTTACCTAGCATTAGTGAGGCCACACATGGATTATGCGGTTCAGTTCTGGTGTCCTTATTATAGAATGGACATAGATTCTTTGGAGAGAGTACAAAGAAGAATGACAAAAATGATCCATAATATTAGAAACCTTCCATATGAAGAAAGACTGAAAAGCCTAGGCTTACATTCATTAGAGAGGCGTAGAGTTAGGGGAGATATGATAGAGGTGTACAAGTGGGTAAGTGGGATTAACAAGGGTAAAATGGAAGATGTTCTGAAGCTCAGTAATAACGAAATAACTAGAACAAATGGCTTTAAATTAGATAAATTCCGATTCAGAAGGGATATAGGCAAGCACTGGTTTGGTAATAGAGTTGTGGATATGTGGAATAGGCTACCGAGTGCTATAGTAGGATCGGGGACGCTAGGGAGCTTCAAGACGAAGTTGGATAGGCAGTGGCACATGGAAGTGCTGGGATGGGTGTGAAAGGGATCTGCCCTGTATGGGCCAGTCGGCCTCCTGCAGTATCCCACTTTCTTATGTTCTTATGTTATGTTCTTATGTTATTAGCTACACCAAAGGCTGATTTAAGGTCTATGAAGGCTGTTTGTATCCTATCTTTTGAGTGAACAAGATATTCTGCAAAGCATGTCTGTGTGCTACGCCCGGGCATGAACCAATCATAATGGTTCTTCTTTTATTAACGATGTTACTAAAACTGTACAGTTACACTTTCAAAACAATAACCTTTATTCCGAGCTTGCTAACCAGGGATCACATGAATCCCAATACATTTCTTGAATCGGATAAAACCTAAAAGGTACTCACATTATATCCTGCCATATGAGATGACACCCACACACACCCACACTTAACTCTCTCCAAAACCAGATTGTCTTTCTTTCAAAGTGTTACCCACAAAAGGACACCACCTCTTCTTTACGTCACGTCTCACAGGTTCTCTTATTGGTTCAGGCCTAAGGCATTTGCTCTCACAGGTCACTGTGATTGACTCACACTTGGTGAGAAACACAAAGGCGGGAAACACTGATGATATTTTTACAACCACCATCCTATCTGTCTGTATTATCACCACCATCCTCTTGTCATCACTATCATCCTCTCTGTATTATCATCATCACCATCATACTGTTTGTATTATCTTTATCATCTTCCGGTCTGTACTGTCATCATCATCATTGGGAACGTCACTATAATCATCATCATCACCATGTTCAT
>CAUDMG010001296.1:215000-385000 GCA_958450375.1 Homarus gammarus
AGTGACCAGTACTATGGTTACATGATTTGCCTTGCCATCAAAACTGGGGTCATGCCTGATAGACTTGCTTACCTGCAGATAGGTCCAGTCTCACATTCTAGGTGGCTCACAACGGCTCTCAGGTTCTGCAGAATTTGGGTCGCTCATCATAAACTGAAAGGGAACCAGCTTCACAACCTGAGACTTATTGTCCAATTCATCGTGAGTGTCTACTTGCCAAATTGGTTCAACACCAAGGTCAAGTCATAGTTCTCCGAAGGTCCGAGGCATGTTCTCTTCCAGCTTGAGCTCCTGAGGAGTCAGCCAAGGAAGGTTGTTCAGATTGTGGAGCAGACTGTGAGGAGATCTTCCTGGTATGCTCATCCCGAGGCAGTTCTGCAGACAATGCTCTGCAGTAAGGATGAGGAGGAGAGAAGAGTGGCAGTCAAAAAGATCTTGGATATGAGACTTATGAGAGGATCTGGGCATGACGAATCAGTTGGTGACGATTCCTTCAGGGTCAGGAAGACTCCTGAAGTCAATCTAGGTGCCAAGACCCTCACTGATCCCATAGATCTGGATAACATCCAGGCTGGCAGTGAGCCCCCTCTTACCTGCAGCCTCACCAATGTTCAAGTCAGAGCTTTCCTGGACAACCCCATGCATGTCCCTGCCTGGCCCTCGCACACCCAGAGTATAGAGCGTTGTGTACAGCAAGTGAGCGAGGCCAGCAGTCACGTGTACAGTCAGGAGAGGAGGGAAGGCTACATCCGAGCTCAGGTGGTCAGCAGGGAGGTGATGAGTAGAAACAAAAGCAAGAAAGACATGTTCTCTATGGTGTGCAGCAACACCGGGTTGTAGTAGTAAAACCGGTTTTTGTATTTGATGATTTTGTTTTTTAAAGGAATATTAAATTTAATAAATGTGTCAAGATCATTCGTTTCACTATTCTGGATCATTTTCATCCTAATAAATTAACCTGATACATTTACTTTACTTTAAATAAGCTATTTAGTGGTGTTGGTAAAAGGGTGGGAATACTGAATTTTCATAAGATTTCAAGTTAAAATTTACCTAGCAAAAAATGAAAACTTTTCAAATCTGAAGATATCACATGATTCTGCACATAGAACTACATCATTAATACCATCGGCCGATTTTTCAAACTCAAAAAAAAAAAATCGCCTCCGTATGACACACCCTACTGTTCAAGTCAATATTATCTATAGACTATATAATGTTGAGCTACACAGAAGAAACTACACAATCGTGAAACATTACGAAAAATATATAACTAATAATTTACTCTTTCCACGCTTCTACCGGATACAATAGGTGAATATTATATAATACATTTTGTGACTTTGGAGGCTACAGGATCTAAATCTTAATATAATTCTATAATCCGGATTCTTCGCTACCACCACCGGACACGTTCAGGTTTCTTTGGTGTAAACCAGTTACTAACAGGAATTATTATTTTTGTGTGTGTGTTTACCAGGATGATATAATTTGTACACTGTCTTGCCTAAGTGGTTCTAACCTTAGTGTTATTTGTAGTCTGAACAGCATCTTGGCCTGCTCGAGTATTCTGGGCGTATAACACAGGTGTTATCTACCTGTCACCTCACCCTTCTCCTACACTGTTCACTAAACTGTGTTGAAACATTACATACAGTGTATCACGGGCAGTTTTAAACGTTTGAATTTTTTTTTAGAATAATCGTATTTTTTTTTTTTTTTTGCTACTCTTAGTGTTTAGCGCAGAGGAGGACATCCGTGTCCCGCGGGTATATATCTATTTTTTGTTTATGTAGTCCGAAGAATATGATGTTTATCTTTGTAACATATACCCAATCTTAATGGTTCTTATGTTAATGCACTTACTTGCTTATAAATAGTTTACATAATCTCAACACAAGTTATGACTTCTGAATTAAAATCAATTGCTGTATAATACCGGTTTTTATTATTTATTTTTTTACCAGATCAACACACTTATGATATATTCAGATGCCAAGTACACTTAATAATAACTGTGTGACCATGAATCTCCTACAGTAACTCCAGACAGGATAAGGTCCACAATCTCTCAGGTAAATACTTTAATTTTCTTCATCCTCCTCCTCCTCCTTGTGGATCTGAGACAACACTGAATTACGAGTCAATATAATAGTACTTTTGACGTTATTATACTTGTGTCGCATGGTACGTTCTTAAATCCTTAGTTACTGGAAAAATGCTTAGTCTTTTTTTAGAATCCAACCCACTGGCCCCACACCTCTTATTCCCAAAGTTAAGATAACACGTCTCCACGTCATAATGAATGTTTCCGCGCCGAACAAGTTTTGTTGAATGTGATCCAAGTCTTGGCGATATCCTCACGCAACACTAAAGTTACAGCATATATACAATACATATAAATATGCTGAAGAAAGTATTTATAAAATATAAATCATAATATTGAAACACCAATATAAGAGAAATAAAATACAGAAAAACGGGAACACTGCTGAAGAAGTACGTAGGTTATGGTCGAAATATAAAGTGTTCTATTTTACCTTCTACAGTGGGATTTAATATATATATATATATATATATATATATATATATATATATATATATATATATATATATATATATATATATATATATATATATCATGTAGATCCACAATGGAAACGTGGATAAGATAAATCTTGACAAAATCACACAGGAAAAGGGGAAACAATGGAGCACAAAAACTTGGGTACCCTTCATTGTTTGTTGATCATTGTTTTAAGGGGGATAAAAAATCCATTCATTCTACTCAAACTAGGCAAGTTCCTACATTTAAGAATACTTTGACTCTACCTTATCGCAATGAATTTGTCCCGTTAGTTCAGTCCCTTAAATTATTAAACAATAATGTTGTTTTTAATTATGACTCAACTATTACTAATATATTAATCAAGAATAGCCCAACCTTGAATGTAAATGGAAGTGTTTACTGCATTCCATCTAGCAATTGTAATGGAAATAATGTAGGTCAGACTGGGAAAGCATTTCAACTCAGAATTAAACAGCACAAGTACAATATTAGAACAGCATCTGAAAGCAATGCACTATTCGTTCATAAAAGGAACAATAATCATCCCATAGATTGGGAAAACAGTTTAGAAGTGTATAAATTAACATGTCACAGAAAGACTTCTGGTTGAAGCAAGTTTGAATAGAAAATTGAATTATATAAACCTTAGTTATGGTCAGTACAAAACTGATAACATGTTACACAAATTCATTTGTCAGTGGAAATGCTTTGAAAGCATTCGAGGTAGATGTTGGATAGACGATTAGTGGGTCTCATATTTTTGACCTGACTTAACATGACTAATTACTTCGCCCTTTCTTTTAAGCTCCTCTTATGTTTGCGGTGGTGGTGGTGTGTGGATTAGTGGATGTCATGTTTTGACCCGACTTCATGTTTTGTAAGGCTACCACCCTGTGTACAAAAGCCTCTCTCAGTCCTTGTAATTCAGTTGCCTCTGAAGATGTCTTGAATAAAGATGAAAGCTAAGGTGCTCCACTGTTTCCCTTTTCCCCTGTGTAATTATATATAAAAAAAAAAAAAAAAATATATATATATATATATATATATATATATATATATATATATATATATATATATATATATATATATATATATATATGTAATATAATATAGTATACGTATATGGACTGACACATGCATGTATTGAGGCCTGCAGTTCACAACTAAACAAGTCGAGTTCTAGATTTTATCAGAGAAGACGTCTGGAGTTGGACACAGCCCTCCTGCCACCCCCGCCAGGCTCACATACCTCGCCTTCCCCTTCGTCTCGTTTTTGGTCTTTTCTCTTTTGTTGTTATTGTGTTCCACGAGGTAATGTTATGGTCTATATTTACTATATGTTACTTGCAGTTTTCATGCAATTTCTTTTATATAATGATAATTTCCTTTACAACTGTTTTGTGCTGTTTGATTAATTCTGTCTTCCCAACAGGAGCCAAAATATGGCGTTTTGTTTATTTTGTATTTTTCCAAACAATTTACACTTAACGTCACTTTCAATTTTCGTCCAATCAAAGTGAGACTTTGGCAGATTTTTGACGGGGTCAACTGCACCCAGACCTCCTCTAGTTTCTTGTGGGTTAATGGTCAAACACCCCCCCCCCCCCCACAAAATATATATATATATATATATATATATATATATATATATATATATATATATATATATATATATATATATATATATATATATATATATATATGTATATATATTCTGAGTTGCTCTTCACTTATTTTCAGACAGATTAAAAAGAAAATGACACAGGAACAAGTAGCCACAGATCTTTTACCGTCTTTCTTGTGATCCACTACTGCAGTAACTTAGCTACTAAAAATGGACTGGGTAAAAATATACTTTAAAAGAATTATACGAATATTTCAGAAACTATGGAAGTTTTCACCAGTTCATGTTAGCTACGAGTCCCCACGATGCTTAATTTTGAGTTGTTGGTCCATTACAGTATTCCACTGAGCTTCCACCAGCTGAATGAGGAAGACACAAAACGTTCTCTTGCGATTGTTGAATATATTATTTATAACCTTATTTCTTTATTTCTGTAAAAATTTAAGGAAAATTCAGTGCTCCATCCTTGATGCCCCCAGTGAGCCCCGAAAATTATATATAGGTTAGGTTAGGATTGGCTAAAATATGTTAGAATAAGTTAGGTTAGCTGATTAATCTAACTGAATCTAACCCAGCTTATATAAAGCATGAAGCGGACATTTTCACAAGTATTTGACAGTTTCATGTATCAAACAGTATATACCAGCATGCAGTTTATGCAAGGCATCGTTTAGATGACTTTTATGTGAATGTTCGCGATACTCTTAACTTGATTCAGTGGAAAGTGTTGTGAGATTTAAATGTTTATGCAATAATAATAACAGATAATGATATTCCCAAGTTCTTCGGCCACTGCTGGCCCTTACTTACACAATCCTTTAATGAGAGAGATCGCGTAATAACCCCCCACCAGTTACACGAGCATATATTCTTAAAAGGCAGCGGTTACCAGGAATAGAGAAATTACAGGTAGCTATCAAGGCATAAACTGACTTAACACAATGACTTGCTGATCGTCCACCCCAGCCCCTGCTGTGGTCCTCAGCCCCTGCTGTGGTCCTCAGCCCCTGCTGTGGTCCTCAGCCCCTGCTGTGGTCCTCAGCTCCTACTGTGACCTCACCTCTGCAGTGGTCCTCAGCCCCTGCAGTGGTTCTAAGTTCCTGCTGTGGTCCTCAGCTTCTGCTGTGATCATCTGTCCCTGCTGTGGTCCTCAACCCCTGCCGTGGTTCTCAGCCCCTGCCGTGGTTCTCAGCCCCTGCCGTGGTCCTCAGCCCCTGCCGTGGTTCTCAGCCTCTGCTGTGGTCCTCAACCCCTGCCGTGGTCCTCAGCCCCTGCCGTGGTTCTCAGCCCCTGCCGTGGTCCTCAGCCCCTGCCGTGGTTCTCGGCCTCTGCTGTGGTCCCACCCTCCACCCGGATTCTCAAAATGTTTGTACTTTAATTATACCGGGAACGAGTCGGCGGGTTATTGAGGCATCTGTGTGTCCTTGGAGCGTCATTTATGTGAGGCGACAATTCATGGAGAGGTAGAGAGGTCATGAAACTTAACAAAGACACAGGTCACCCATATCTTAACCAGTGTTTCCCCTGACGCAATCACTTACATCCGACGTCTACAGTAGTGTTTCCTCCGTAATCGGGGATGTGAAGGCCATTTCGACAGCCATCTCTTACTTTAAGGGATCAAGTTCGGGATTCAGAGTTGGAATGATGATGTTTTTTGGAGGGTAGGTGCGACCGTATGCGCATGTGTGTGTACTGACTTTTTTTACGTGTTCAAGAATCAATTAAGACTGTTCAGAAGTTAAAGTGAGCATGACTACTCTTTGGGCCCACCGATACATTATAAATGTCTGCTTTACACACACACACACTCACCCACACACGCCGCCAGCAAAGGTAAAAAAAAAATGTAAGAATCATTAAGAATCTTGACACTTAGCTGCGTATACAACTGGGAGTTTCCTCTCACCCTTACAGGGTAGCTATAACCGGGTGTTACTCTAACCTCATCGCTACCTCCTCGCGCGAAGCTCCTGTGTTCACACTGGAACATTCGCCCTTGTCCACTTTAAGATAAATGTAAACAAAGCAGTGTCTTTCCCGCCATTGCGTCTAGTTATATCATATACTGCAAGTATTGTAATATACTGTACCTGTAACTGTCATTTATTGTCCGGCAATTTTGTGAGTGTAAGATATTCATTTAATTTGTGGACAATCAAAATACTTTTCAGTGCTATGTTGAATAATGAAATACTCGTTTGACAATTGGTTTAGTCTGTGCTAGACGGTTCACCGGATGCTGCCCTCAACATCAAGAGAGTAAACTTTCAGAGGAGGGAGTCGTTGGGCGTCTACACTATACTAATACAGTATATATTTGTCTTGATGTCATTTTTGTTTCCAATATAAGAATCACGTTATATTTAATCTTTCCAGCATAATGCCTCGTAAATGAAATGGCACAAACAACTTTAACGTGCTTTAAAAATATACGTAAAAATCGTTCATTAGGAAAATCGTTCAGAAAACTTACATATGCTTTACAAAAAAGTGTGTGTGTGTGTGTGTGTGTGTGTGTGTGTGTGTTGAGGCTGTGACTCTGCCCTCCTCCTCAGCCATCTGCGTTACCACAGCAACCCTGTGACCTCTGCCAAAGTGGATGTTGCCTAGGTAAGTGTGGTGGTGTAGGTGTGAGGGTTTAAAACTATCTGGCAACAGTGCACCTAGGTCTCACTGAAATGCGACATATTTAGAGATATTTACTTAGATGTAGTGAAGGGATGGACGGTAGAGCGGTAAGTAATGCTACTTTCTGTGTGTTTTTTTGCGGCTATGCAGTATTATAAGTGGAAGTAACTACTTTTTGTTGTTGTAGTGTTATAAGTGAGAGTTACTACTTTTTGTCGTTGTAGTGTAATAAGTGGGACCTCTACTTTTTGTTGCTGTTGTGTTATAAGAGGGAGCTGCTACTTTTCGAGCCATTTTAACATCGTTCATGGGCCAGGTATCACCCCCCCCCCCCTACCTGGAGATTTTTGGAGACCATGTTATATGGGTTGTCTTAGCCATGTCTTTTCAGTATCTGCTTGTCTGCCAGACATATTCCTCTGACAAATAAGTAGGCCTATGTTATGTAAGAGCAACATGACGTTTAAATCTTCGCAACCTGACAGGTGAAAGCATTGACAGAGGCAATAAAATGCTGCATTCACCAATTTTACAGTTAATATTCAAGATTTAGCCTAACGGAAAATGCAATGGCAAAAAAGTACTTCATATCGACAGTAAAGGCGTGGCTTTACTCAAAGTTTAGACGATAAATAAATTCACTTATTCTAGTTATCCATTCAAAAAAATATCTTGGTCTGTTTTACTCAAATTTAACTCAAGTGTGTTTCACATTTGAAATTTGTTATAAGCTTCATTCATCTTCAAGTTTAATAAAAATTCTGGGATGTTACTTGGTTGAGACTGCTCAAAAATGCAATCCATGAGATTAAACACTTCTGGGTATACTTCATCCTACTCTGTCTTCTCTTGGGTCTCCATCAACACATCCACCAGCTTTTTTGGCATGACGGCACCTTCTGCCCACTTGAAATCCAATATTCCATTTGCAAGTTCCCAACCATGAGCTTCTGGTGCAGGAATGGCCTGGATTGATTTGGCTTTCTGATTCCACATAAGAGTTTGAAAATTAGCCCTTTTGATGTGCATTTTTAGAGAATCCCTGCAAGGAAGAAGGAGGATCATGTCCACTCCATCGCAACTTGTCCACAATGCTCCGTATTTGCTATTGAATCGTTCCAAGAATTTCTCGTATCTCAATTTGTTGATGCCCTTTGTTGATAATCCTCAATAGAGAAGGCACGTAAATTGCTTAAGTCCAGCAAACACAATGTCAGGAATTTCTTCAGAGTTCCCAAATTGTGCGAATGTGTCAAAAAACTCGAGAAGTTGCCTAAGAATCTTCATAGCTGTAATCTTTCCCTTTCTGACAACACACTCGGGGTATCACAACCACTGAGGAGGGAATTACTTTATAAAGCATGTGGTAGGAGTGAGGAAGGTGTCACGCTGGGAGTCGTGAACTCACGCACGCTGCGTTATAATTCATCGTTGAAATATAGAAGAGTTACAGAATATTTCAAGATCAGGGCACTCAGGGCTTACACCTTCGTCTGCAGCAGATATAAGCTACTTTAGTAGAAGGAGGTTGAGTATATGACGGTGTCCTTACCTACCTATTGTAATTCATTAAACATTGGGCATGAAGTACAGCGACTTCCAATGAGTGTAAAACCGGAGTTAGAGATTAATTAAGGTCAGGTGAGTTGTCTTTTTCTCTTGTCAGATGAAGGAAGATCTTGTCGAAGGGACAAAGTGCACATCGTAATAATCAGGTGAACAACTCAACTGAATCATCATGACAACCTGTATCAGTACTGTGTGGTGTGCTACTGTCACGATCATTTGAGGACAGTCGAAATGACAGGATGACACATGAAATGATAATTACGGTGGCTACGAAGTTTATGACAATGACTCGACATAAATTACAAGACTAAGTAACACTTATGGTAATGAAGAAGCACTGGCAGCTGCAGCAGCACCATTATACTTTTTGAATACATTCGCTTACAATCTTATCCATGGGTAGCGTGGCGCCACTTACAATGACAATTACAGCGACTGTCATAGTTTCAGTAAAACAGTGACACAGAATATTGTCGCCTACAAATGCATCCACATGTTCAGAGACTTACAAAGACAGATTGATTCGTACAATGGCACTATAATGACACACAAGAAAAAACTTACAATGGAACATTGCAATGATTCTATCAATCACTTACAATAGCAGATGTAATCGCAGTCACTTAAACATATGTGTTCATTGTCTGTATGTATTTGTTATTAATGCGTGTACAGTATATGTATAATTGCGTAATATTAAGCATGTGTGTATGTCTGTTTACATGAATATGTACATTGTATATGTCTGTATTTCTGCATTTATGTATACAAGTAAAAATATGTTGTAATAAACAGGAACACCCACACAAACCCGCGTCCATACACCCATACACCCATGTGAACGACCTTTACAATGTTTATGGCACTTATCAGACCAGATGGACACATAAGAACATAAGAACATAAGAATGGAGGAAACTGCAGCGGGCCTATTGGCCCATACTGGGCAGTCCCGTTTACACCCAACCCCTATCGCTCATATAAGCATCCAACCTATGTTTGAAGCTATTCAGCGTATTCGAGTTAATTATGATATTTGGTAACTTATTCCATTCATCCACTACTCTGTTTCCAAACCAGTGTTTACCTATTGCACGCCTAAATCTAAATTTGTCTAATTTAAAACCATTGTTACGAGTTCGCTCCTGGTTGGATAGTTTGAGTACCTTTGTAATGTCCCCTTTGTTTAGCCCTGACTTCCACTTATACACCTCTATCAGGTCGCCCCTCACTCTGCGTCTCTCGAGGGAGTGCAAATTAAGATGCTTTAACCTGTCTCTATACTCAAGGTTGCTAATGCCCGGGATTAGTCTTGTCATTCTCCTCTGAATTCTTTCCAAGGATTCCATATCCATTCTGTAATACGGTGACCAGAACTGAACTGGGTAATCCATGTGCGGTCTCACAAGCGCAAGATACAGTTTTAGGATGACCTCGCTAGTCTTGTAACTAACACTCCTTTGTATGAACCCAAGTACTTTATTAGCCTTGTTACTTGCAAAAACACATTGTTTACTTGGCTTAAGGTTCCTACTTATCATTACTCCCAAAATCTCTCGCAGTCTGACCTCTCTATGGCATCGTTGTTCATCTGGTATCTGGCTTCCCTGTTTACATCTCTTATACTGAGTACTTTACATTTGTCCACGTTGAATTTCATCTGCCACTTTTCAGACCATCGAAAATTTTTTTTAGATCTTCCTGTAGCTTTGAGGAGTCCTCGTCATATTTAATAACCCGTCCTATTTTAGTGTCATCAGCAAATTTACTTATGTTGCTGTCTATGCCGATATCTATGTCGTTTATGTATATAATAAATAATAATGGTCCAAGTACTGAGCCTTGGGGAACTCCACCTGTGACGTTGCTCCAATGGGACTTTGTGCCGTTAATGCTCACTCGCTGTTTCCTGTCCTGTAACCACGCCCTAATCCATTTAAGGATGTTACCTTTGATGCCATGTGCTTCTACCTTTCTAATTAGTTTTTCGTGGGGGACTCTGTCGAAGGCTTTGCTAAAGTCGAGATATACTACATCATAATTGTGCCCCTCGTCCACCGATTCGAAAACTGATGAACAGAATGTTAATAGATTAGTTAGACAAGAACGTCCGCTTGTGAAGCCATGCTGGGAATCATTGATCAAGAGGTACTTCTCCAGGTGATTTCGAATAGAGTTTGAAATGATTGCTTCCAGTAATTTGCCTACTATTGATGTTAGACTGATTGGGCGGTAGTTAGAGGATAGTGATCTATCCCCCTTCTTGAAAATCGGTATTACATTCGCTATCCTCCAGGATTCTGGTACTACACCCGTTTTTAAGGACATGTTAAACAACTTTGCTAAGGGCATACTAAGCTCTTCCTTACATTCCTTTAATACTCTGGCAAATATCTCATCGGGATCAGGTGACTTATTAGGCCTTATTTTGTCTATTTGCTTACTAACACCGTTACTAGTCACTACTATCTCGCTTAATTAGTTTTCTTCACTATCTCTGAATAGAGTCGGTGCCTCGGGTATCATGTTTAAATTTTCGGTGGTGAAAACTGTTGAAAAATATTTATTCAAATTATTGCTCATTTCTCCGTCGTTATCAGTGAGCTCGCCGGTATCTGACCGTATTGGTCCAATCTTTTCTCGTTAGTTACAGCCCCAAAGAATAACATGTAAACCTATATGGGGTGCCATGGAAATGGGGATGGCCCAATTCAGCGCCGCCGTTTCAGCACCACCAATTCAGAGCCGCCGTTTCAGTGCCGCCGTTTCAGCGCCAGCCTATTTCAGCGCCGAGACCTTTCAGCGCCTGTACGTTCGGAACTATCTGTCTTTCATTAACGTGGTATAATACTGTATACTACACTAGATTTATATTATGTTGTATTCAACTTATTAATATTTGGTGTTATGAATGAGAGAGGTAGAGAGAAAGAGAGAGTGAGAGTGAGTGAGAGTGAGAGTGAGTGAGAGTGAGAGTTAGTGAGAGTGGTTAGTGCTACGTCTGTCCAGTTGAATCTGAAATTGCAGCTTTTGCAACCATGAAAGACTGCTTTCTCGACGTAGAAATCAGAGGCTGTCTGTTCCATTTATCGCAAAATTTACTAAAACAGAAAAAAAGTATGGGTCTCATGGGTTCATATAATAGCAATCCCGACTTTGCTTTACATGCTAAAATGGTAACGGCACTTTCTTTTCCACCAAATGATGACACTGACCGTCACGTTGATGCTCATGTAACGGACTTGTCTGGGGAATTGGTTCCGCTTTTAAATTGGTTTGAAGACAATTATATTGGTCGTCCATACCGGAGAGGAACTGGGAGAAGACAACCATTGTTTCCCACAGAGATGTGGAACATGTAGTACCAACGTACTTTACAAGGAGAAGATAGAACCAATAACCATGCTGAAGCTGCAAACAGACGACTACGAGGCCAACTGGAAATGTTGCATCCAACCATATGGAACTTCATCCATGCTCTTAAACGAGTCCAAGAAGGACGGGATGAATATTTCGAGAAGCTTTCAGCTGGGCATGAACCTCAACCCAAATTACTGAAATACAGAAAAACAGATGAAATAATATTAAAAATTGTATCTGAATATGGGAACAGAAATGAAGTAGAATACCTGCGTGCAATTGCGCACAATTTATCACACTAAAAATAAAGCTAACCCTTTCTTTTAAACGATTTTAAATGTTTTTTTAAATAATTTTTAATTAAATAAACCAATCTCATTAATATGTATGATTCTTTGAATAAATTATTGATTTGGTGGCGCTGAAACGGTGGCGCTGAAATGGGCTGGCGCTGAATCGGAGGTGCTGAAACGTCGCTTGAATCGTACCCTACCCCATGAAGATAGCCCCGCCCATACAGTGTGCCAACCAATCAGGGTAACAGAACATAAGGACCTTTGGAAAAAAACCTACTCTGATTGGAGACTGAAAAAGGCCTCCTCGACAACTAGGCAGTGTAAGAAAAAGACAGACAGCTTGGCTGTTGAAGTGTGGGTGTGAGGTTCCTGTGTGTGGCCCGGCGATCGTCGATACTGAAGGATCGGTAATGTGGACCTAATGTTTTCTCTTTAGTTTTGCGGGTGAATAGTGAGCTCCATTTCCCCCCACGGTATCTAGTTAGAAATAGGGTGAACAAAGGCGACCCCATGTTACGTCCTTGCTGAATAAACTTACAATGGAAAGTATCTCTTTCCACTACCCTTCCTAACTAATTCATTAATCTAAGACAAAGGGTTCCCCCAGTAACAGATGGATGGATACTCAAATGCACATACAGTAGAGTCAAGTAACTACAGTACCACCCCGACTGAGCAAAGTGAGTAGACACAAAACCTTTTGTTATAATGTGTTCATGTGTGTGTGTGTGTGTGCAGAGAGTTACAACAATTAAATCTTCACACTTTCCTTCTCACCTCCCTCAGTCCTCACCCTCCTCCTTCCTCACCATCTTTCTCTTTCCTCCTCACCTACCTCACCCTCCTTCGTTTCCCCTCCCCCTTCTATATTCCCCCCTTCTCCTCCTTTTACCTTCCCCTACCTTCATCTCTCCCCTTCCTCCACTCACCCTTCCCTCAAACCAACTCCCCCTCTCCTTCCTACCCCCCGACTCGTCTCCCAGGACAGGCAGTCGTCCCCACAGCAACGGGTTACCCACTCCTCCACCTCCCCCCCCCCCCATCAACCTACCCCTTGTTCTGCATCATCCGCGCCTCTCTCTCTCTCTCTCTCTCTCTCTCTCTCTCTCTCTTTGTGAATAATAATACATAATATAAAATTTGAACAAAAGAAAGAGAACGGAGAGACAATAAAATAAAAAACGAGAAATTTAACAAGAAAAAGTTCTGTACTGGATTCTATTTTCTTTTCCATCATATTAAAAAATATCTTGCAGAATAAAACGGAATTTCACAACACAAACTGAAGCAGAAGTTTGTCCTCCTAACAATCTTGCAAGTCGAATAATTTATAACAATATGTCAGATCACTTCTCAGTTTTCCCATGTATAAAACAGCCACAAGACCTGAAAGGTCTAGTGGAGTCTCAATCCAATACAGAGACTACTGCACCGACAACATGCTCCTTTTTGAAAACAACCTAATGAATGCTAACTGGGATCTTGTCTATGCCTCCAACAACCCTAACGTGAACAGCTGCAACTTCTCTTGCATCTTCAATGCTTGCTTTGATAAATGCTTCCCCCTCAAGACTAAGTCAGTGAAAACTGTATCCATTTCCAAACCCTATATCACAAGCGAAATTAAGATTATGATAAAAGAAAAACACAAACTCCAAAGGAAATTTGCAAAAAGACCCATAACATTCGGTGATGCTTACCGAAGTATCAGAAATACGTGTAGAGTAACTCAAGCAGTTAGAAACGTCAGACGTAACTATTATACAAATAAACTCCAGTCAGCATCAGGCGACAGAAAGAAAACCTGGAATGTCATAAATTCTATTCAGAACAGGAACACTCAGCCTTCGGCCCCCCACTCAGCTTTTATGATATATGATTCAGTTGTAACGGAACCCTTCCCCATTGCCAACCAATTCAATGAATATTTTATTAATGTTGGCAAAAATCTTGCAGAGAGCATCCCAGATCACCATGAGGAATTTAGAGCCTACCTGCAAAACAGACAGCAAAATAAGCTGTTTTTATCCCCTTTCACAGCAGATGAATTACTGGCCATCATAAAAATGTCCAAAGTACAGCAGCAGGCGAAGACAATATACCAATGAGCATCATTAAGAAGAAAGTGGCCCACTTATTACTACCTGTTCTCCTACACATTTGTAACTCCTCCTTCACTAGTGGTGTCTTTCCTGATAAACTGAAAATTGCTAAAGTTCACCCAGCATATAAAAAATCTGGGGACAAAGGTCTCTTCAAGAATTACCGCCCCATATCAGTCCTCCAGCCTTGAGTAAGATACTGGAAAGGCCAATAACATCTTTACAGACTCCCAGTTTGGATTTGGAGCTAGAAGGTCGACTGAGAGTGCTCTGCTATCCTTTACTAATGACATCTTAAATTCCTTTGATGACAGTCAGTTCACAGCCGGTATATTCTTGGACCTCTCTAAAGCCTTCGATACTGTCGACCATACCATCCTCCTCTCAAAACTTGAACATTACGGCGTTAGGGGCCTGTCCCACAATTGGTTTACCTCATATCTGTCCAACAGGATGCAGTATGTCTGCTATAATAATCACCAATCTGACTCCTCGCCAATCTTGTATGGAGTCCCCCAAGGTTCCATTCTCGGTCCAGTACTGTTTTTGTTGTACATAAACGACATAGTCCATGCCAGCTCACTAATAAAATACAACTTATTTGCAGACGATTGTTATCTCTATGCCAGCAACTCAGACCTCCATTCCTTGATGAGAATAATGAACACTGAATTAACTAAAGTCAGGAGCTGGGTAATACGTAATAAACTGACCTTAAGCCTTGAGAAAACCTACTACACGATCTTTCATAGAAGGAAAAACTTACCCCCAGACTTGGACCCCCTGTACCTTGGTAATACAGTCCTCAAATGCGAACAAAATACTAAATTTCTCGGAGTTATTGTTGATGAGAAACTTAACTGGAGAAACCACATACAAGCCATTCACAGTAAAGTAAAAAAACAGTGCGGTATCATGTATCATACTCGACAGTCACTCACTCTCACAGCAATGAAAGAAATCTATCAGGACTCTTGTCTACCAACACCTGAAACACTGTCACACACTAGGGGGGGCCTCTGGCTCTTCAAAAACACGATCTCTGGTTACTGCACAAAAGAGAGTTGTACGGACAATGACCTACTTGAAAAAACAGATCACACAAACGAGACATTTGCTATATTGAAAATTTTAAAATTCGAAGATATTAACACCTACTTCTGTGCCCTCTTTGTTTACAAATCTATCAATCACTTGCTTGACAATAACTATTTCCATTTCCGGAATAATCAGAGATACAACTTAAGGCACCCAGAGCTACTAAGACCACCCCCCATGCGCTCCTCTCAGTCCCAAACTCCATAAAATATCATGGTGTGAAGGTGTGGAACAACTTACCCCACCCATCAGAGCAAAAACTACGCTCCCTTCCTTTAAATCAGCTCTTAAAAAATATCTATTGTCTAAGTATAAATATTTCTTGTAACACCTACTATATTTACGGTACCTGGTTTTTTTTTTGTACCATCAAAACCGTTTTATCGGAAATTAACATGTAAATAGATAAGTAATTACCATTGCAATAAACATATTTGCCAACTAGTCATAATCCTGACAGCTCTGTCCTCTTGTTCAACCTTATTACTGTACAACCCATGTTGTACTGCTCCCACATTCTACTTATGTTTTTCAATTCCATTGTAATTTATGTATAAAACAAAAATAAATAAATAAATAAATAAATAAATAAATATTGAAGTGATAACCGTGGTAACATTATGAGATGTTCTTATTACCACCATGCTATTGTACTATTCCAGATAATACTAAATGTTACATAATACTTCCTTGAGATAATTATAATTATTATTATTTTTTAGTATTTACTGGGCACTCCCCTACATCCTTGCGTAAGGTGAAGCGCAGAAGTGTTTACAGCGCCCAACAGGGAAGCATGCTAAGTTCATGCTTGCCTTTATGTCTCATGAGTTAAGGGCGTAGAAGCATGGAGAGTCAAGGGCGTAGAAGCCTGAAGAGTCAGTGGTTTATGTGCCTAAAAGAGAGCTCAGGTTCTCAACTGGCTCAGCCATGTTAATATTGTTATTATTATCCACTCTGTATCTGTGTTTTTCTGGCTAAATATACCGTTTCAATTCAATTCAATTCAATTCAATTCAATTCCAGTAGGGCAGCCATGTTAGGTACTCAGTCACAGCTGGATGGTCTATGGGTGTACAGGGATGAACTATTTTCAAGACGAGAGGCGAGCGCTCTATCAGTGGAGCTTTTGAAGGAGCTGGTGCCTCCTCTCAAAATGAAGCGAACTTGAGGGTGAGTAGCCAGAGCGAGACCGATAGTGATGGAAGCATGAATGAGGAGAATGAGCCCCAGACTGCCAGCGTGGTCCCTTTAATAACCCCAGGTCTGAAAACTGTCCATGACCCTGTACTTCTTCCAATATTTTCGGAGGAGGAACTCGCGGGACCAGTGAAGGAACCTGTGTATAAAAATCCTACTGGAATAAGGGCTGTGAGACGCATTATTAAGAACTCCGGGGTGATGAATTTGAAACGGTTAACTTATTGGTCAGGTTGATCTATAAAGCCAACGCGCGACTCTGTATTAAGTTCAAGGTGAAACGAGTAACACAAACGCTTAGGATCATTTCATGGAACATCCGGAGTGTTAACCGCAGAATTAATGATCTACAATGGTTTGTTAAAGTTTTTAACATTGATGTAATTGGTTTACAAGAACATTACACGATCAGCACCCAGAAGAAAGATGCACCCAGGATAGCTGGGTTTACAGCATATAATAGTGGAGCAGGAAGTGGCCTGCTCACTTATGTAAAGAATGGTCTGGTCTGTAAATGGATCAAAACTCACAATGATGAAAGTATTCACTCTCAACAATTTACAGTAAAGACGGCAAACAGTCAATTTTCGCTGTATAACATCTATGTTCGGTGTAATGAGCTGCGAGCGGACGTGTAACCAAAGGCATCAGGTAACAAAGCTATGCTGTGTCTGGGTGACTTTAACTCTCGTCACACTGTCCTCGGTGATGTCTGGTGTAACTCTAATGGGAGGGTGTTCGTGAATTACATCAATAATCATAATATCACTGTATACGACACAGACAAAGTGACACATCTGATGGGGGATAGACTTGATTATGTGATTGGGTATAACCTAGTAGACAGTAATGTCAAGGCTAAGGTCATCTCAGACCACCTAGTTAGTGATCATTATGCAATACTTACTGAATACACTGTTGCTGATGTCAAGTATGAAACCCATCCGAAGCTCCGAATTAACATCCCAGATAATCTTAAACTGCACTTCAAGGCCTACATCCACAGATGGTATGCTGGATATACACCTGGGTCAGTGAATGAATTTTGCTGTGATCTTGTAAATGTCATTACCACATATTATACCGCCTGGGTTAAGTCAAGGAGGAAGGGGAGCAGCACTAAACCACCTCTGTAGACACATGACCCCATCCTCACCACAGAATGAGAGAATGTAGAACAGCTTGCCAACACTTATAAGCAAAATAAAGCTAGTGATAACCTCCTGGCATTCCTCAAAGCTAACAGAGCATTTCGTGAACTCAAAGGTCAGGTGAGAAACACCTATTGGGAGCAATTCTTACAGGGGATTAATAGAACAAACACTCCAGCAGAAGTGTGGAACAAAATTAGAGCCAATACCAAGTCACCCACCCCAGTCCAACTTCATCACAGCCCTGCAGAATATGCTGACATGCTATTAGACCAATTGTCTAGTGTGTCACAAATAACTTCCTTGCCCCCTGACATATCTTAAAACCACACACATTAATAGGGGTTTCAAAGTTGAAATAGCCTGTTCCTCACCAGACCTTACCAACCAGTTTCCTATAACGCACCACGAACTAACAGCAGCACTAATAAAAGGTGAATCATCCTTCCCTGGTGTGGATGGCATAACCTATAACACCCTGAGATTGTTAAACGAGGTCCCTAACCACCCACTGCTTGACCTGTATCAAATGAGCCTCGCAGAGGGTATTCTGCCTAAGACATGGACTCAAGGAAACATTGTACCAATCCCTAAAGGCCCATTTCACTCACATCCTGTATGTGTAAAGTCCTTGAAAGAGTTGTTCTTAACCGTCTCATGTTTCAAGTCAAAGACAAACTGGCCCCTAATCTGTATGGGTTCATGCCCGGGCGCAGCACACAGACATGCTTTGCAGAATATCTTGTTCACTCAAAAGATAAGACAAAAGCACCTTTCATAGACCTTAAATCAGCATTTGATGAAGCTAAAAGAGACATTATACTTGTGCAACTAGCTAATTTTGGCAGCCGAGGTAACCTCCTGACATGGATGAAGGGTTATCTGTCCAACAGTTATGCCAGTGTTCTATTTAGGGAAGTCAAAAGTGCTTGGCACGCCTCAGGGAGGAGTGTTAAGTCCTATGCTCTTTAATATACTAATGCACAAGCTTATTGCTGACAATCCAGTTCAGCCAAACGAGGCTGTAATATGCTATGCTGATGATATCTGCATTATGACACAGACCAAGCTCAAGCTCCAAGCCTTGCTGGATGTAGTTGCTCGGAGGACTGTGGAATGTGGTCTCATAATATCTGTTGACAAGACAAGGGTCCTCAGTCCTCGTCCTGCTCACGCTCTGCCTCTTGACTTTAACATTAACAGCATGTTTTGGAACTATGTAGCTCTTATAAAGATTTTGGAATTTGTGTGAATGATGCAAACTTTGTCAGCAACCTTCGTGCCAAACTAATCCAGTGCATTAAACACCTCAGAACCCTTGTTGGCAAGGGCTATGGAATTAACATCACCTATGCTCGTAGTTTCTATCTTCACTTCATTCGTTCTGTAGTTGACTATCATGCTCTCCATCTTGTGACTATTCCACCTAAACAACTCAAGAGCCTTGAGGTAGTGCAAATGAAGCCATACGCATCATTCTAGGATGCCCAAAATCAACCAGAATTGTAAACATGAGGAAAGAGCTCGGGCTGCCCTCCCTATCTGAGAGGATAGCTCTACTTAATACCATGTTTTGTGTCAAAATTTTGAAGAACAATGGTCCCCAAACTACAGCTCAAAGTGAGTTGATGTTCTATCTCAGTAATCCCGACTGTCTCGCTAACCTTCCACAACAGACTCTCTTCAAAAAAGTGTTGCAGATTTATTGAAACTGAATGTCCCAATCACCCCAGACGAACCTATTAATGCCATTCCTCCTTGGCTGGATATATCAGTTCCTATTAATTACACTCCTGTTGGTAGTAAGCAAATGTTTAACACCGATGTGATGAGATGTGTCACACTAGAAACTATTAACAGAAACATAGAGAGTATTAAATCAAGTGAATGTTATGCTTTTACTGGTGGTTCTGTGCAGACAAACACAGGTAGAACAGGCTGTGCAATTGTAATATATAAAGAAAAAAGAGATGATAGTGTCAAACCGGCACAGGCTGAACAACTGGGTCAGCACAACACAAACTGAACTAACTGGAATCTACTTTGCCACAGACTACCTTAAAGAAACTGGAGGTGGGGTGATATTCTGTGACTCTCAAAGCGTTTTGAAATCAATGAACAGCCCGTCAGGCTCTATGTCTGAAGTTGTATGTGATATTAAAAAAAAATGTGATAACTGCCAATGAGAAGAACTCTCGTATCGAAATTGTGTGGATTCCGTCCCATGTTGGAATTAGGTAGCATTACCGTGCTGATAGACTGGCCAATGAGGCATGTAAGAAAGAAAATGTTGACTTTGACCTTGGCCTGTCCAATACTGTACTTAAAAACATTCAATTCAGAATCATGAACTCAGATCTAGAAGAACTGAGAAATGCAGAGAGACCTGGCAGTTGTAGCAATTAGTAAATATGACAAATTTTGTGACGAGAGGTACTGGTATGGCCAGCATATGGACAGAACCAGACAATGTGATGTAGTCGTGGCCAGAATTAGGCTAGGATACAGACACATCTGGCTAGTTAGTAACGCTGTACTCAAACCGGAAGACTCAGTCTGTAAACTTTGTAATAAACCTTTAAAGCATACACTTGAACACTATATTATTGAATGTGACACTGTCAAAGACTTTAGGACACCTGGCTTATTGTATCATGAACTTTGTAATTATTACATTGAATCGGGGGTGTTTGGGGACATTCTTGCTGTTTATCCCAAATTTGCTAGCCCACACTGATTACTCTTCAATTAGAATATGACGTCCAGTGTATATGAATCACTTTCTTACATGGCAGTGAACAGTGACATCACCCTAATGACTCTGACCTATATATACTATTAATGAATATGATGCATATCTTTGTGTACGAACGTCTGTCCTGCATGAGAGTGAACAATGACATCACCCACATAAATCTGATCAACAGCATGTGTAGGTATGTGTACATAAAGACATAAGAATGAAGGAAACTGCAGCGGGCGTATTGGCCGATACTGGGCAGTCCCGTTTACACCCAACCCCTATTGCTCATATTTGCATCCAACCTATGTTTGAAGCTATTCAGCGTATTCGAGTTAATGATGATATTTGGTAACAGAAAAGTTAGGTCATATAAGAATGAACCAAGGTGGATGACCAGAAAACCTAAACATGACAGGGGAATAAAGAAAGGAATTTATAAGATATTAAAGGGAGGGGAGGAGCAGCTCAGAAATAGGTATAATGAACTATCTAGGAATGTTAAGAAAAATGTAAGGAAGGCAAAGAACAGATTAGCGGACCCCTCGTAATTTATTTACAAAATCATTAGACACGGGAGTTGTGCCAGGCTTGTGGAAACAGGCCGATTGCTTTGACGTCAGTAGTGAGGAAATTTCTTGAATCAATTATAGCAAATAGCATTCGATCGCATTTAGACAAAAGCAAATTAATCTACGACTCTCAACATGGGTTTACAAAGGGAAAATCTTGTCTAACAAATCTGCTGACGTTTTTTAGGAAAGTCTTCGAGGTAGTAGATAGTGACGAAAATTACGATGTTATTTACTTAGAGTTTAGCAAAGCATTTGACAGAGTACCACATCAGAGGCTTCTGAGAAAAGTTAAGGCTCATGGTATCGAGGGGAAAATCTTAAATTGAATAAAATCGTGGCTTACAGATACAACACAGAGGGTCAGCGTAGATGGTGTTAAATCTGAGTGGGGCTGTGTAACCAGTGAGGTTCCCCAGGGGTCAGTACTAGGCCCACTTTTGTTCATAATCTACAGAAACGATCTAGATACTGGGATCAGCAGTGACATAAGCAAGTTTGCGGATGACACCAAATAGGGCGGCAGATTAATTCAGGGCCGGATGCAAATGCACTACAGGAGGATTTAAATAAACTGCAGGAGTGGTCAGAAAAATGGCAAATGAAATTCAACACCAGCAAGTGCAGCGTACTTAATATTGGAAGAACAAATACTGATAATGTATACAGCCTTAATAAACATCAACCTAGAGAAGTCGACTTGTGAAAGAGGCCAATGTTCGAAACAAGGCAAACAGAGTATTAGGTTTTATATCTAGAAGTTTAAGTAATAAGAGAGCAGAGGTCTTATTGCAACTTTATCTTGCGCTAGTCAGGCCACACCTCGATTATGCGGTTCATTTCTGGTGCCCTTATTATAAAATGGATATCAATTCACTGGAGTCGGTGCAGCGAAGAATGACAAAAATGATTCCGGGACTTAGAAACCTTCCATATCATGATAGGTTAAAGAAACTAAACTTGCATTCCCTAGAAAGACGAAGAGTGCGGGGAGATATGATAGAAGTATTTAAGTGGGTGAAAGGAATCAATAAAGGGGATATAGATAAAGTTCTTATAATATGCGAGCAGGTAGGACTCGTAGCAACGGATTTAAGTTGGATAAGTTTAGGTTTAGGAGGGAGATAGGAAGGAACTTGTTCACAAATAGGGTGGTGGACGAGTGGAACAAGCTTAGCAAATTTATAGTAAGTGCTGGAACGCTGGAGAGTTTCAAAAGGCGGCTAGATAGATTCATGGATGATAGAGAGTGGTAGTAACTCTCGATAGGAGCTGCAAGCCCCAAAATATATAAATTATGATGGAAAAAACTCTGGACATTGAAATGCAGACTTATTTATGAAAAACACAAGGAGGTATAATCAGGACTAGAGAGGTATAGTCTAAGCTAGCCCAAATTATACCCCGGGGTTTAATATAGCCTGGGCTATTTTATAGCCCACTGTAACCCCGGGTATAGTTTGGCGGGGGGTTAATTTGGGCTGCTACACCGGGCGTGTGTTTACGACAAGTATACCAAGTGAGGCTACGTTATGTGGACACCTGTAAATATTACTTTTTTACGTTTTCTGTATGCAAAGCAGCAAAGTTTCAACTAATGGTGTTGTATTATTATGCACGATAGTTGTATAGATATTTTTTAAGTTAAATAATTGAGACCTTTTTTGGTCGTTTCTTTTGCCTAATTGTCTACCTAAACATGATCCGGACTCTAGTTATTACTTAGGAGCTGATACTCGAGCTGTGGCACCTGATGGGGGGGGGGGGATATAGAAGGGACGGGGGAGGAGGGAGGGAAGATAGAGGGGGAAGGTGAGGAGGGAGAAAAGATAGAGGGGGAAAGGAGAGGAGGCAGGGGAGATAGAAGGGGAGGAAGAGGAGACAGAGGAGTGGGGAGGGAAGATAGAGAGGGGAGGAGGGGGGAGGAGGGGAGGTAGAGGGGGGAGGGTAGATAGAGGGGGGAGGAGTAAGGGGAGACAGAGGGAGATGAGAGAGGGCCTTTTTCTTTTTTTGTAGAGAAAGGAGAAGTGAGAGAAGATTAGAGGTGGGGGAAGGAAGTTATAGTTCGGAAATTGAAGAAATTTAGGAGGAGATAAGAGAGGGCGGGCTCACCGCCTAGCTAAGCTAATGGTGTGTTAGGGTTGTGTCATGGGTTAGTTATTATCTGTCGGTACAGGCACTAGACATGGAGTTTTTGTAAGTTGTTGATAAAACTATTTATAAATAAATAGCCAGTCATGTTACCTGATTGGGAGAGGTTTAAATATTTTATTGGGGGTATTAGGTATGAATTAATCCTAAAAGGATAATTTTAATCTGTCCCAGGGAGCAGTTCATATTCCTTAATTACCACCTGTAAATTCAACACCCCCCTTACTTATATCAGCAAAAGATTAACTAACCTAACGCCAACCTTACCAAACCAAATTTAACCTAATACACCCTAACCTAACCGCCCAGGTAGGGTTAAGGTGATTAACCTTCAGGTGAAATAAGTTAGGTGGACGAATATTCATGTAATCCCGTACAAAATATTTAAAAAATATATATATATATAATTGTAGTATATACGTCAATCGTCGAACGTTTATTAAAGCTTTAAGTTCACTTTTATAATTATCCACAACAAGACTTTACCCCCTGTCACCACACACAAGCCAACATCACCATACAGCAGCACGTTCATCCTTAAGTATGAGTGAACGTCATGCTCTCCACTCATTCACGCACACTCCTGCTTCCTCATCAATAGTGCGTCCTTCACCCCACACATCCATTCATCAATCCTCTTCTTGGTCTTTCTCTCTCCCTCCTACCATCCATCTCTGAATTACTCACTCTATTTTTTTTATCTTCCTCGCTCTCTCAGCATCTTCAACAGATCCGTATTCTCCTCTCTACCTGATATTTATTTCACCTCCTGTTTTTATTTACCCAACTTATTGCTCTCAAACATTTTATTTGTGTTGCTCCATCCTTGCACTTCTACACTGTCCACACTTCACACCCATATGATAACGTCAGCTCCACAATAGCCCTGTACGTCTTTGACACACGTGTCTTTATACATTTACCATTACATTACTGTAGTTATTTTCTCTCACTCCGCTGCACAATGGTTCAGTTTCTCTGGTGGTCGATCTCCTCTCTGGTACCTCACACATGCCTTTTGTGCCGGTGTCTCCCCAATAATTTATTTTATCATTTTTCTTATTGTGATATTTACCATTATTTCTTCCTCGTCCACATTATTAACAAACGCTACTACTACTTTGCTGTCACTCGGAATCGAGTATGACGATCATCCAGCTGTGATACAATGATATGAGTTATTAGGGATGTCACCTTCGTTGGTGAGCTCTGAGGTGACTAGAGAGGCCGATACGGAACCGGCAGGCTCCTCCACAGAAGTTGCACGTGTGGAGGGCTGCATCTAGTGCGGGAGGGGCGGCGTCAACGTCTTTCCGACGTTGATGCTTGTGTGCCTCGGCATGCAGTCTGGCTAACTCGAAAGTATTGGCACCTTCTCGTTTAGTGATCCTCTCCCAGATGAGGGGGTTGCTTTGGCACTTTTTCAGGTTTGTCTTAAGACTATCCTTATACTTTTTCAGTTGCCCGCCATCATTACGTTTACTATTCGTTAGGTGACTGTAAAGTAGCTCTGTCGTCCATGCGGGTAACATGTTCACTGATCAGTCGTTTTTTTTTTTCTCGGGGACTAGCCTACCCGGGCACAGGTCACCGACCCACATCGGGGCTTGGGGGTTGAAAATGTGATCATAATAATAATAATAATAATAATAATAATAATAATAATAATAATAATAATAATAGTTCATAGTAATACAATTTATAATAAAAAATACAATATTAAAAATGAAATAATAATAACAATAATAATAACAAAACTGATGATAATAATAATAATAACAGTTCATAGTAAATAAGATTTATAATAAAAAAGTAAATAAATAAATAAAATAATAATAACAACACTGATGATAATACTACTACTACTACTACTACTACTACTTTTTTTTTTTTTTTTTTTTTTTTTTTTTTTTTTTTTTTTTAACGTGGCCTCCAGCCTCCTCCAATACCCACACCTTCGCCACCATTTATTTACCTTAATATTAAATATCCTAATACATAAGAAGCTATCCTATCTGTGTTAAATTAGTTGAGCCGCAGATCTATGCGGCATTCAGTGACTGTAGCCTCATAGTCAATATCTGCAGCAGTTGTCGGAGTAGGGGCAGAAGCTCTCGTTCCCCTGAGGCAGAGCAAAGCCGACCGAAGGAGAGAGAAGGACAGTCGACATCTCATCCAGGCTGTAACATAACTTCTGGGCTGCTGCTTCTGTTCGGAGATCAGCTCCGCGAGTCTGGCGTAGAAACATCTTGCACTTGGGCCCATCCCACCAGAGGTTGTGAACACTAGAGGAGTGAAGCAGCCTTGATCAACATTTTGTATTCTCTCCCCATATGCCCTTCTCTTGTCGTTCTCGTTCCTCCTATGCGCAGCATCGAGAGCTAGGTTACGGTGACAAACGGCCATGGGATCAAAAATCCTGATGTCGAAGAAAGCTCGCTGTCCCCGCGTCCAGAATCCTCGAGCACTGACGTCCACACGGGCTTCGTTAGAAATGTTTGAAGTCCTATGTTGGAAGATCTCGCCATCCAGTGGAAGGAGGGTCGGTTCTACCATGACATCCCGGCAGATTTCCTTCAACATATTTGCTGTGAGATCCCTTACCTCGTCATGCCTCATGCATATGAAGCCCCCCTTCTTGCAGACCATGGCGTGATCGCCATCATAGGGAGAGCCACACACGCATTGGGAGGGCAAACCATCTACTGGCCAACCGTACCTTAGAGCAATGGCATCTGTAAATTCTTGTTTATTAAGGCTGAAACCATTTGCCCTTATCGGTAACGTAGTTAACCAGTTCGAGGCGCCCATCTCCTGCGCTATAGCTACTTTTTTTGTCAAATTTTCTGGAACCTGCAGCAATAGTTGCTGCAACATGTCATTTTGGCAGTGCTGCCGATCTGTTGTAATGGACCTACGGATCTTATTAACTTCGCTGGTGTCCACTTCCCCTGTTGCATTCTGGGCTATTATGTGGTCAGTGAGGGCTGCCGTGAGCTTAAGTGAATTTTGATGTTCAGAGTCAGCAATCTCCTCTGGATTAGTTAGTCCCATCCCTCCCAGTCTTGGTGGAAGTGCAAGAAGTGTTCTTTCTGCTAGGGTTAAGTCAGGGTGTTTCACTAGTTTGGGAATAAACTTGACACTGATTGCTTCTTCCAAAGGGTGGAGGAGGGGTCCGATCTCAGGGATGGTACGCATCAGGTAGTTCCAACAATGCTTGACTCCATGGGTGAATGCTGCAAAGGCCGCATGTGGCTCTGTGTTAGCAATCTCCGATAGAGCTTGGATTTCGCTAACCCACTCATTCACCTTTCCCGCCCCACACCTTCGCCACCATTTATTTACCTTAATATTAAATATCCTAATACATAAGAAGCTATCCTATCTGTGTTAAATTAGTTGAGCCGCAGATCTATGCGGCATTCAGTGACTGTAGCCTCATAGTCAACATCTGCAGCAGTTGTCGGAGTAGGGGCAGAAGCTCTCGTTCCCCTGAGGCAGAGCAAAGCCGACCGAAGGAGAGAGAAGGACAGTCGACATCTCATCCAGGCTGTAACATAACTTCTGGGCTGCTGCTTCTGTTCGGAGATCAGCTCCGCGAGTCTGGCGTAGAAACATCTTGCACTTGGGCCCATCCCACCAGAGGTTGTGAACACTAGAGGAGTGAAGCAGCCTTGATCAACATTTTGTATTCTCTCCCCATATGCCCTTCTCTTGTCGTTCTCGTTCCTCCTATGCGCAGCATCGAGAGCTAGGTTACGGTGACAAACGGCCATGGGATCAAAAATCCTGATGTCGAAGAAAGCTCGCTGTCCCCGCGTCCAGAATCCTCGAGCACTGACGTCCACACGGGCTTCGTTAGAAATGTTTGAAGTCCTATGTTGGAAGATCTCGCCATCCAGTGGAAGGAGGGTCGGTTCTACCATGACATCCCGGCAGATTTCCTTCAACATATTTGCTGTGAGATCCCTTACCTCGTCATGCCTCATGCATATGAAGCCCCCCTTCTTGCAGACCATGGCGTGATCGCCATCATAGGGAGAGCCACACACGCATTGGGAGGGCAAACCATCTACTGGCCAACCGTACCTTAGAGCAATGGCATCTGTAAATTCTTGTTTATTAAGGCTGAAACCATTTGCCCTTATCGGTAACGTAGTTAACCAGTTCGAGGCGCCCATCTCCTGCGCTATAGCTACTTTTTTTGTCAAATTTTCTGGAACCTGCAGCAATAGTTGCTGCAACATGTCATTTTGGCAGTGCTGCCGATCTGTTGTAATGGACCTACGGATCTTATTAACTTCGCTGGTGTCCACTTCCCCTGTTGCATTCTGGGCTATTATGTGGTCAGTGAGGGCTGCCGTGAGCTTAAGTGAATTTTGATGTTCAGAGTCAGCAATCTCCTCTGGATTAGTTAGTCCCATCCCTCCCAGTCTTGGTGGAAGTGCAAGAAGTGTTCTTTCTGCTAGGGTTAAGTCAGGGTGTTTCACTAGTTTGGGAATAAACTTGACACTGATTGCTTCTTCCAAAGGGTGGAGGAGGGGTCCGATCTCAGGGATGGTACGCATCAGGTAGTTCCAACGATGCTTGACTCCATGGGTGAATGCTGCAAAGGCCGCATGTGGCTCTGTGTTAGCAATCTCCGATAGAGCTTGGATTTCGCTAACCCACTCATTCACCTTTCCCGCCCCACACCTTCGCCACCATTTATTTACCTTAATATTAAATATCCTAATACATAAGAAGCTATCCTATCTGTGTTAAATTAGTTGAGCCGCAGATCTATGCGGCATTCAGTGACGTAGCCTCATAGTCAACATCTGCAGCAGTTTTCGGAGTAGGGGCAGAAGCTCTCGTTCCCCTGAGGCAGAGCAAAGCCGACCGAAGGAGAGAGAAAGACAGTCGACATCTCATCCAGGCTGTAACATAACTTCTGGGCTGCTGCTTCTGTTCGGAGATCAGCTCCGCGAGTCTGGCGTAGAAACATCTTGCACTTGGGCCCATCCCACCAGAGGTTGTGAACACTAGAGGAGTGAAGCTGCCTTGATCAACATTTTGTATTCTCTCCCCATATGCCCTTCTCTTGTCGTTCTCGTTCCTCCTATGCGCAGCATCGAGAGCTAGGTTACGGTGACAAACGGCCATGGGATCAAAAATCCTGATGTCGAAGAAAGCTCGCTGTCCCCGCGTCCAGAATCCTCGAGCACTGACGTCCACACGGGCTTCGTTAGAAATGTTTGAAGTCCTATGTTGGAAGATCTCGCCATCCAGTGGAAGGAGGGTCGGTTCTACCATGACATCCCGGCAGATTTCCTTCAACATATTTGCTGTGAGATCCCTTACCTCGTCATGCCTCATGCATATGAAGCCCCCCTTCTTGCAGACCATGGCGTGATCGCCATCATAGGGAGAGCCACACACGCATTGGGAGGGCAAACCATCTACTGGCCAACCGTACCTTAGAGCAATGGCATCTGTAAATTCTTGTTTATTAAGGCTGAAACCATTTGCCCTTATCGGTAACGTAGTTAACCAGTTCGAGGCGCCCATCTCCTGCGCTATAGCTACTTTTTTTGTCAAATTTTCTGGAACCTGCAGCAATAGTTGCTGCAACATGTCATTTTGGCAGTGCTGCCGATCTGTTGTAATGGACCTACGGATCTTATTAACTTCGCTGGTGTCCACTTCCCCTGTTGCATTCTGGGCTATTATGTGGTCAGTGAGGGCTGCCGTGAGCTTAAGTGAATTTTGATGTTCAGAGTCAGCAATCTCCTCTGGATTAGTTAGTCCCATCCCTCCCAGTCTTGGTGGAAGTGCAAGAAGTGTTCTTTCTGCTAGGGTTAAGTCAGGGTGTTTCACTAGTTTGGGAATAAACTTGACACTGATTGCTTCTTCCAAAGGGTGGAGGAGGGGTCCGATCTCAGGGATGGTACGCATCAGGTAGTTCCAACGATGCTTGACTCCATGGGTGAATGCTGCAAAGGCCGCATGTGGCTCTGTGTTAGCAATCTCCGATAGAGCTTGGATTTCGCTAACCCACTCATTCACCTTTCCCGCCCCACACCTTCGCCACCATTTATTTACCTTAATATTAAATATCCTAATACATAAGAAGCTATCCTATCTGTGTTAAATTAGTTGAGCCGCAGATCTATGCGGCATTCAGTGACGTAGCCTCATAGTCAACATCTGCAGCAGTTTTCGGAGTAGGGGCAGAAGCTCTCGTTCCCCTGAGGCAGAGCAAAGCCGACCGAAGGAGAGAGAAAGACAGTCGACATCTCATCCAGGCTGTAACATAACTTCTGGGCTGCTGCTTCTGTTCGGAGATCAGCTCCGCGAGTCTGGCGTAGAAACATCTTGCACTTGGGCCCATCCCACCAGAGGTTGTGAACACTAGAGGAGTGAAGCTGCCTTGATCAACATTTTGTATTCTCTCCCCATATGCCCTTCTCTTGTCGTTCTCGTTCCTCCTATGCGCAGCATCGAGAGCTAGGTTACGGTGACAAACGGCCATGGGATCAAAAATCCTGATGTCGAAGAAAGCTCGCTGTCCCCGCGTCCAGAATCCTCGAGCACTGACGTCCACACGGGCTTCGTTAGAAATGTTTGAAGTCCTATGTTGGAAGATCTCGCCATCCAGTGGAAGGAGGGTCGGTTCTACCATGACATCCCGGCAGATTTCCTTCAACATATTTGCTGTGAGATCCCTTACCTCGTCATGCCTCATGCATATGAAGCCCCCCTTCTTGCAGACCATGGCGTGATCGCCATCATAGGGAGAGCCACACACGCATTGGGAGGGCAAACCATCTACTGGCCAACCGTACCTTAGAGCAATGGCATCTGTAAATTCTTGTTTATTAAGGCTGAAACCATTTGCCCTTATCGGTAACGTAGTTAACCAGTTCGAGGCGCCCATCTCCTGCGCTATAGCTACTTTTTTTGTCAAATTTTCTGGAACCTGCAGCAATAGTTGCTGCAACATGTCATTTTGGCAGTGCTGCCGATCTGTTGTAATGGACCTACGGATCTTATTAACTTCGCTGGTGTCCACTACTACTACTACTACTACTACTGCTGCTAATAATAATAAAAATAATAATAATAATAATAATAATAATAATAAAGAACCATAGAGAAATAAAAGAAATAATAAAAAGATCAATAGTGAGAAACGACATATGTATGTTGTGTTGTCAATAGTAAGAGAAACAATTGAGACCCTGCAATTGTGTGTAAATGAGGCAGAAAGTCAGATCAGCATCCTGGGACTTGGTCACAGTTTTTGTGATCCCATATGGCGGCAAACTCTACCATTACACAACACATTATGCTTCCAATATCTTCCCAGGCGGTAGTACCTCTCTGTTTGGTAGCTGCCTACTAACTACTACTTCGATGCTCCTACATTTAGCGTCAGCAAGAATACTGGTACACACACACACACACACACACACACACACACACGAGTATATTTTGTGCTCGAATAAGATTAATTGAGAGGAACATTCTGTAGCAAATCATTTTCTTTAGTCAGACACGAAATGGAGGGACAGACTCCAGGTCATCTCACAGGAAGCACAGATGTAGAATTTTATCCATGACTTAAGACACCTACGTTTCCCAGTGTCTTCCTCGCCCACACACTGCCTCTGTCACCTTTAGAGTCTAGAGACAGTGGTTCTAAACTGACAGTCAAAATAGATGAAAATATCAATAGTGTAAACGGTGCGACATGTTAAATACACAAGGACACCAAACAACTGAATACAAGCCAGTACAATCGTAATTAAGCCTGACAGAATTATTGCCCACTTATCTTACAGTAACCGAATCAATCAACTCAGTCTATATATAAAGTTGATCTCTATATACAGTGTAGTGTGTGTGTGTGTGTGTGTGTTGTACACTGATTATTTTTGTACTGTACAAGTCTCCTTGAAAACAGGTTGTACTGTGCACACTACTAACTCTCTCACCTTTGACAGTCCGAGGACGATGGGTCGCGGGCGTGGTGCAGCAAGAAGTTTACTATATATGTGCTCCCCCAGAGTCAACTCACCTTTATAAATCTCAACAGTCCTTACGCGGACTTCAATATACTGTACAAACAATACCTCGGGGCGCCGGTGGTAGAGCGATACCGCTCTTGCCTCGCAAGCGAGATGTCACGGTTTCGATTCCCGGGCGGTGGAAAGTTGTTTGGACATACTTCCTAGCCCTCATTGGTCCCTGTTCACCTAGCAGTAATGTAGGTACCTGTTGTAAATCGAAAAGTTGCGAATTCGTATTCAGGGAAAGTTGTTGGAGCTTCCAATGACTTACTGACAAAACCCTATGACTCTTCAGGCTTCTATGCCCTTGACAAAAAAACCTATGACCCTTCAGGCTTCTACGCCCTTAAATCATGAGACATAAAGGCATGCATGAACTTAGCATGCTTCCCAGTTGGGCGCTGTAAGCACTTCTGCGCTTCACCTTGCACAGGATGTAGGGGGGTGCCCAATAAAAAAAAAAAAGAAAAAAAAAAAAGAAAAGCAATACCTCACAAGTCAGCAATCGAACAAGGTGACCTCCTCAGCATGTGAACAGAAAGCGCTATCAAGGCCACATAAGGACAACAAAAGTTATCCGAGGCTCAGCTTCCTGACTAGTGAGGTATTGTTTGTATATTGAAGTCTGTGTATATATATATATATATATATATATATATATATATATATATATATATATATATATATATATACTATATATATATATATATATATATATATATATATATATATATATATATGTGGATATATGGACTGTTGAACGTATTGGCAGCCTCGTGCTTTCTAGTTGGAGTCTGTGAAATACTATTACGATCACATAGCTGGTACAGGCAATCCTCGGTAGAGGCTCACGTTGCTTAAGAATGAGATGAAGGAGCAGTGTTTGTGAGAAATAAAGCAAACCCAAATGGCTGAAAATATTCAATAAAAAGAGATGATAAGACTTGCATCTTTGGGAATGGATCATTTGATTGACAAGTAATATACAATGACTAGGAGATAGAGGGTCATTTAACATAGAATTTCAGCACAGTTACAGTACAAAGGTGAGATTGGTAGGGAGTGAACACAGAGGTTAACAACGAATTGTTGATAATTATTTTTTTTTTTAAATTAGGCTGTTCATATAGCAATCAATACGTGGTCGTATGGGCTGGGTGTCGCTGTATTCCGAACAGCAATTCGCAGACGAGGGATTTCGGGTGGGATCAAGAGACGATGGTGAGGGTGGTGAAGAAACTTCTCTCCAAACATACAGATGAGGTCATGGTGATGATCAGAAAGAGCTAAGAGGGTTTTGTCAGGGGAGGATACCAATCCAGTAGTGTGTCTTAGTGTGGGAGGAAACGACATAGGAAAGGTTAGGAGTGAGGAACTTTTTCAAGAGGTATAGGGAGGCGCTGAGGAAGATTAGAGATAGGGGAGGGATCCCGATAGTATGTGGTGTCTTGCCTAGAAGAGGGGTTGGTCGTGAATGGCTGTCCAGGACAATTGCTATAAATTGCCAACTGGAAAAAACATTGGGCAAACAATGGTTGGGCATTCATTGATAGCTGGCAACGATTCTATGGCAACGACTACCTGTACAGTCGTGACGGAGTACACTTGTCTCGTGCGGGGGTAAAGACGTTGTCTGCATCCGTGGAGCGTGAAATTGTCACTCCAAAGGAGGGAGTTTCGCCACTAGAGAGAGGTCGGGGAAAGTGGGAGTCAAAAAACAAGCAGGTCCTGGGAAGTAAAATTAGTTACTCAGGACAAGGGGTAAAACAGGACCAGGGAAGGGTAGGCTTAAATGTATACTATACAAACAGTAGGAGCGTTAAAAATAAAATAGACTTGCTGAGATCGGTTGTATGTACCGAGAATGTAGACGTCATAGCAATCACTGAAACTTGGATGAATCTGGATAGCAAAATTTTTTTATCAGAGTACCACATAGAAGGGTACAACCTTTTTCACGAGGACAGGGAAGGTAGGAAGGGGGGAGGGGTCACACTCTTCGTCAATAAAGGGTGAAATGGGAACCGAGTTTGTATGGGTAGAAATCACGGAAGGAAGAGAAAAACTAATTATGGGAGTGATTTACAGGCCCCCAAGTCTGGGCAAAGAAGCAGCTCAGCCCATATGGCAGGAAATGAGTTGGGCAGCAAAATATAACAACCTGTGAATTATGGGGGATTTCAACTTCAGAAATATTGACTGGGACAACATTGTAGGTGACTATGAATCTGAAGACTTCCTAGACGCAGTACAGGACAATTTTTTGAAACAACTAATTACAGAACCTACTAGAGGGGACAATATATTAGACCTAGTATTAACAGATAAAGAAAATATTATCAGAGATATCACAGTAGGGGAATGTCACGATCCCAATATCCTTTATACCTGGGGAGTGAAACCTATCCCAAGTTATTATCAAATAAAGGAACAAATAGGGAACACGGCAATAATTATCCCCACAAAAACCTACTCAACTAAATGTACTTGAATAAGTATGAACAAGTTGAAATAAGTAAGTCACAAAAGGGAAGATAATTAATTAATTCAATTTATGTTCTAAAGGGAGTACTGACTATAGCAAACAAGAATTTAAGGGAATAAGTAATTGTATATTAAAATAAGAGTGATGCCGGAAGGGTGAAAATACACCGTTAAGGAGTTAGACCAAACGAATACAACTTAACATACAAAATATATATATATACAACAATCCCTACAAAATAGTTATTTCCTACCAAACAGGAGATTCCTTACCACCAGGATCCCTTCCTAGGCCTAACTAAACGTGTCACTAATACCTGATACCCCTAGGGCATTGCAGAAGACTGGACAAGGCACTAGACAAGGGTCAAGGCTAGAGAACGAATGGACACGTCTACCATATGCCACGGTTTCTCGCTACTGGGGAAGCGTGGGGCACCCCGTGGAGGAGTGCGTCTCATATCACGTGATCCAGGACATTTGCTAGATAATTTATATAATTAATTAATACAGTACTACTCTTGATTTGACTTAACAGAGTAACACAATGATGCATATTAGTAACATACATAAATATACAATTAACCTAAGTAACTAAGAACAATAATAATATAATAAGTACAATTAACAAATTATTAAAAGCTTGTGTGAAATGGAGGCGTGAACATATGCCTCATGCTATGAGAGTTCCCGAGCGCCACAGGCACGTGACAGGGAAGAACTAGGGAACAGTGATCACAGAGAAATCAGGTTCACCCTAAATTGGGAAACAAAAAACAATGACAATATGGTCAGAGTCCCAAACTTTCGGTTGGCGGATTATCAGGGATTAAGAAGGTACATAGGTGAGGTCACCTGGGAACAGTCACGTCAGTCCCCAGTAGGAAGGGGTGAGGTCATAGATGACACAACAATTGATCATGATTATAATATATTCACTAGAATACTACATAAAGCACAAGAACAAAATATACCATACAGAAAAATTAGGTCAAATAAGAATGAGCCAAGGTGGATAACCAGAAAACTTAAACATGACATAGGAATAAAGAAAGGAATTTATAAGAAATTAAAGGGAGGGGAGGAGCAGCTCAGAAATAGGTATAATGAACTATCTAGGAATGTTATGAAAAATGTAAGGAAAGCAAAGAGAGACTATGAAGTCAAAATAGCAAGAGAATCCAAGGCGAATCCCAAGGGATTTTTCCAGGTATATAGAACAAAAGTCAAGGACAAAGTTGGACCTTTAAAGTCAGGGAGGGGAGAAGTGATAAATGGCAGTGAAGAAATAAGCAAAGCATTGAACAACTACTTCTTATCAATTTTCACAGAAGAAATTCGCCAGGAAATTCCAGAGATGGAACTGATATTTAGGGGAAAGGAAGAAGAGAAATTAAGAATATCACTATCAGAAAAGAGGATGTTCTTAAGAGGATAAATAAACTAAAGAAGACAAAATCCCCAGAGGCGGACGAAATTTTCCTTTGAGTCTTGAAAGAGTGTAGGGACCAGATTAGAGGACCCCTTGTAAATTTATTTACAAAATCATTAGACACCGGAGTTGTGCCAGACTTGTGGAAACAGGCAATGTAGCACCCATATTAAAAAAGGGAGACAGAGCATCAGCGTCAAATTACCGGCTGATCAGTTTGACGTCAGTAGTGGGAAAATTTCTTGAATCAATTATAGCAGATAGCAACCGATTGCATCTAGAGAAAAGCAAATTAATCTACGACTCGCAACATGGGTTTACAAAGGGAAAATCTTGTCTAACAAATCTGCTGACGTTTTTTTAAGAAAGTCTTCGAGGTAGTAGATAATTACGAAAATTACGATGTTATTTACTTAGACTTTAGCAAAGCATTTGAGAGAGTACTGCATCAGAGGCTTCTGAGAAAAATTAAGGCTCATGGTATCGAGGGGAAAGTTTTAAATTGGATAAAATCATGGCTCACCGATAGAACGCAGAGGGTCAGCGAAGATGGTGTTAAATCTGAGTGGGGCCGTGTAACCAGTGGGGTTCCCCAAGGGTCAGTACTAGGCCCACTCTTGTTCATAATCTACATAAACGATCTAGATACTGGGATCAGCAGTGACATAAGCAAGTTGGCGTATAACACCAAAATAGGGCGGCAGATTAATTCAGGGCAGGATGCAAATGCATTACAGGAGGATCTAAATAAACTGCAGGGGTGGTCTGAAAAATGGCAATTGAAATTCAACACCAGCAAGTGCAGCGTACTTAATATTGGAAGAACAAATACTGACAATGTATACAGCCTTAACAACATCAACCTAGAGAAGTCGACTTGTGAAAGAGACCTAGGGGTACTTGCAAGCCCTGACCTACAGCCTAGAAAACAGTGCGTTAATGTTCGAAATAAGGCAAACAGAGTATTGGGTTTTATATCTAGAAGTGTAAGTAATAAGAGTGCAGAGGTCTTATTGCAACTATATCTTGCAGTAGTCAGGCCGCACCTCGATTATGCGGTTCAATTCTGGTGCCCTTATTATAGAATGGATATCAATTCTCTAGAGTCGGTGCAGCGAAGAATGACGAAAATGATTCCGGGACTTAGAAACCTTCCATATCAGGATAGGTTAAAGAAACTTAACTTGCATTCCCTAGAAAGACGAAGAGTGCGGGGAGATATGATAGAAGTATTTAAGTGGGTGAAAGGAATCACTAAAGGGGATATAGATAAAGTTCTTATAATATCCGAGCAGGATAGAACTCGGAGCAACGAATTTAAGTTGGATAAGTTTAGGTTTAGGAGGGAGATAGGAAGAAACTGGTTCACAAATAGGGTGGTGGGCGAGTGGAACAAGCTTACCAACTTTGTAGTAAGTGCTGGACCTCTGGAAAGTTTCAAAAGGAGGCTAGATAGATTCATGGATGATAGAGAGTGGTTGTAACTCTCGACAGGAGCTGCCATGCACAGGCCAACCGGCCTATTGCAGACTCCTTATTTTCTTATGTCAAGAACGACATCAGCAGCTAAGTGTACCAACTCGTTCAGTCCTTAGATAGACGAATTGGATGTTAGTACAGTCAGGGACAGGGCTGACAAGGAAGGTATAAAAACTTTAATTGTTGGTGACTCACAGGGCTTTTTGTATTAAAAACATAAATAGGATGAGGGTGTGTTTGCCAGGAGCTGGGGTGGGGGATATAATTGACAGGATGGACAATATCTTGTCTGGTAATGGGAACAAACCCATTATCTGCCTCAGTGCAGGAGGCAATGATATTGGCCGGTGTAGGAGGGAGGAGCTTCTTGATAAGTTTAAGGCAGCTATAGATCGTATTAGGACTAAGGGAGGGATCCCTATCATATGCGGTGTCCTGCCTAGAAGGAGAGTTGGCAGTGAATGGTTGTCGAGGGCAGTTGGTGTCAACGACCGTCTTGACAGGTATTGCAAGTCAATATCAGTCCCATTCATTGATAACTGGGACAACTTCTACGGCAGAAGGGACCTTTATGCTAGGGATGGGGTGCACCTGTCTAGGGATGGACTAGCAACCCTGGCTGGGGCTCTAGAGGGGGCAGTTCAAAAAATATCGAAGTCTTTAAACTCCTAGGAGAACATATGAGCACGGGGGTGGAGGAGACTGCAGTGGGAGCGGGTAAACAAAGTGAAAGATTACAGGGAAATAGTGTTAGGAATGTTGACAAAACAAAATTAGACAGGGAGTTTAAAACTAAACGCGGTAAGGGGAGGACTCAGAACACGACTAACTTAAATGTATACTACGCGAACAGTAGAAGTATGAGAAACAAAATGGATGATATTAAGGCCTTGGTATGTACCGAAAAAATCGATATAATAGCATTCACTGAAACGTGGATCAACCTAGACACACGTGAGTTACGGGTCGAATACCAAATTGCGGGTTACAAACTGTTCCATTCCGATAGGCAGACCAGGAAAGGAGGCGGGGTAGTAATCTATGTTAGGGATAATCTGAAGTGTGAAATTAATAAGGAAATAAAAACTGAGCGGAATACAGAAACAATTTGGATAGAATTAATCGACGGTAGGGAAAATTAATCACAGGAGTAATATATAGACCTCCCAATCTTGATAGAGTCAATGAGCGACTTATCTGGGATGAAATGCGCAGGGCTTCCATACACAACAAAGTCTGTATAGTAGGCGACTTTAACCTTGGCCAAATAGATTGGACTGACCTTACAGGTAACTCAGAATCAGAGGATTTTCTCGAGACGATCCAGGACTGTTTTCTAAGTCAACATATAACCGAACCCACCCGGGGTAATAATATACTCGATTTAGTTCTGTCAAACAGAGAAAACCTCACTAGCAATGTCGAGGTAGGGAACGAACTTGCAAACAGCGATCACAAAGAAATTAGATTCCAGTTAGATTTTCAGGGCAGACGTAAGGAAAATTCCACTAAAGTACCAGATTTCAGAAGGGCAAACTTTGACAGTTTAAAGAGGCAGCTGAGAGAGGGGGTGTCGAGCTTGGCCATGAACCTGACAGATGACACCGACCTGATAACGAGATCTGAGATTGCCGAGTTCCACGACAATTTAAATAGTGAGTTACTTAATGCACAAAGGCAGAACATACCATACAAAAACTCAGATCAGTCAACAATGACCCTAAATGGATAAATAATTATTTAAAGAACATCATTGGCCAAAGGAAGGCTATATGTAGAAGGATAAATCGTGGCGAAATTTACCTCCGGGATTATTATAGGGTATTGGCGAATCGGGTTAAAACCGAGATAAGGAAAGCCAAGAGGAATAATGAGGTAAAGATAGCAAGGGAGGCGAAGACAAACCCCAAAGGATTCTACCAAATGTATCAAACTAAACCACGAGAAAAGATTGGACCAATACGGTCAGACACCGGCGAGCTCACTGATAACGACAGAGAAATGAGCAATAATTTGAATAAATATTTCTCACAGTTTTTACCACCAAAAAGTTAAACATGATACCCGGGGCACCGACTCTATTCAGAGATAGTGAAGAAAACAAATTAAGCGAGATAGTAGTGACTAGTAACGATGTTAGTAAGCAAATAGACAAACTAAAGCCTAATAAGTCACCTGGTCCCGATGAGATATTTGCCAGAGTATTAAAGGAATGTAAGGAAGAGCTTAGTATGCCCGTAGCAAAGTTGTTTAACATGTCCTTAAAAACAGGTGTAGTACCAGAATCCTGGAGGATAGCGAATGTAATACCCATTTTCAAGAAAGGGGATAGATCACTATCCTCTAACTATCGCCCAATCAGTCTAACATCAATAGTAGGCAAATTACTGGAAGCAATCATTTCAAACTCTATTCGAAATCACCTGGAGAAGCACAGCTTGATCAATGATTCCCAGCATGGCTTCACAAGCGGACGTTCTTGTCTAACTAATCTATTAACATTCTTTTCATCAGTTTTCGAATCGGTGGACGAGGGGCACAATTATGATGTGGTATATCTCGACTTTAGCAAAGCCTTCGACAGAGTCCCCCATGAGAGACTAATTAGAAAGGTAGAAGCACATGGCATCAAAGGTAATATCCTTAAATGGATTAGGGCGTGGTTACAGGACAGGAAACAGCGAGTGAGCATTAATGGCACTAAGTCTCATTGGAGCAATGTCACAAGTGGAGTTCCCCAAGGCTCAGTACTTGGACCATTATTATTTATTATATACTTAAACGACATAGATATTGGCATAGACAGCAACATAAGCAAATTTGCTGATGACACTAAAATAGGATGTGTTATTAAATCTGATGAGGACTCCACAAAACTACAGGAAGATCTAAACAAATTTTTCGAATGGTCTGAAAAATGGCAGATGAAATTCAACGTGGACAAAAGTAAAGTACTCAGTATACGAGATGTAAACAGGGAAACCAGATACCAGATGAACAACGATGCCATAGAGAAATCCGACTGCGAGAGAAGTTTAGGAGTAATGATAAGTAGGAACCTTAAGCCAAGTAAACAATGTGTTTTTGCAAGTAACAAGGCTAATAAAGTACTTAGGTTCATACAAAGGAGTGTTAGTTACAAGACTAGCTAGGTCATCCTAAGACTGTATCTTGCTCTTGTGAGACCACACATGGATTACTCAGTTCAGTTCTGGTCACCGTATTACAGAATGGATTATAGAATCCTTGGAAAGAATTCAGAGGAGAATGACAAGACTAATCCCGGGCATTAGGAACCTTGAGTATAGAGACAGGTTAAAGCATCTTAATTTGCACTCCCTCGAGAGACGTAGAGGGAGGGGCGACCTGATAGAGGTGTATAAGTGGAAGGCAGGGCTAAACAAAGGGAACATTACAAAGGTACTCAAACTATCCAACCAGGAGCGAACTTGTAACAATGGTTTTAAATTAGACAAATTTAGATTTAGGCGTGAAATAGGTAAACACTGGTTTGGAAACAGGTACAGACCTCAGTTAACAATACAGGTACAGACTTCAGTTAACAGTACAGGTACAGACCTAAGTAAACAGTAGAGGTACAGACCTCAGTAAACAGTACAGGTACGGACCTCAATTAACAGTACAGGTACAGACTTCAGTTAACAGTACAGGTACAGACCTCAGTTAACAGTACAGGTACAGACCTCAGTAAACAGTACAGGTACAGACCTCAGTTAACAGTACAGGTACAGACCTCAGTAAACAGTACAGGTACGGACCTCAGTTAACAGTACAGGTCCAGACCTCAGTTAACAGTACAGGTACAGACCTCAGTAAACAGTACAGGTACGGACCTCAGTTAACAGTACAGGTACAGACCTCAGTAAACAGTACAGGTACAGACCTCAGTTAACAGTACAGGTACAGACCTCAGTTAACAGTACAGGTACAGACCTCAGTTAACAGTACAGGTACGGACCTCAGTTAACAGTACAGGTACAGACCTCAGTTAACAGTACAGGTACAGACCTCAGTTAACAGTACAGGTACAGACCTCAGTAAACAGTACAGGTACGGACCTCAGTTAACAGTACAGGTACAGACCTCAGTAAATAGTACAGGTACAGACCTCAGTTAACAGTACAGGTACAGTCCTCAGTTAACAGTACAGGTACAGACCTCAGTTAACAGTACATGTACAGACCTCAGTAAACAGTACAGGTACAGACCTCAGTTAACAGTACAGGTACAAACCTCAGTAAATAGTAGAGGTACAGACCTCAGTAAACAGTACAGGTACAGACCTCAGTAAACAGTACAGGTACAGTCCTCAGTAAATAGTAGAGGTACAGACCTCAGTTAACAGTACAGGTACAGACCTCAGTTAACAGTACAGGTGCAGTCCTCAGTAAATAGTACAGGTACAGTCCTCAGTAAACTCTACAAGTACAGACCTCAGTAAATAGTAGAGGTACTGACCTCAGTAAACAGTACAGGTACAGACTTCAGTTAACAGTACAGGTACAGACTTCAGTTAACAGTACAGGTACAGACCTCAGTAAACAGTACAAGTACAGTCCTCAGTAAACACTACAAGTACAGACCTCAGTAAATAGTAGAGGTACTGACCTCAGTAAACAGTAGAGGTACAGACCTCAGTAAACAGTACAGGTACAGACTTCAGTTAACAGTACAAGTACAGTCCTCAGTAAACACTACAAGTACAGACCTCAGTAAACAGTACAGGTACAGACCTCAGTAAACAGTACAGGTACAGACTTCAGTTAACAGTACAGGTACAGACTTCAGTTAACAGTACAGGTACAGACCTCAGTAAACAGTACAAGTACAGTCCTCAGTAAACACTACAAGTACAGACCTCAGTAAATAGTAGAGGTACTGACCTCAGTAAACAGTAGAGGTACAGACCTCAGTAAACAGTACAGGTACAGACTTCAGTTAACAGTACAGGTACAGACCTCAGTTAACAGTACAAGTACAGACTTCAGTTAACAGTACAAGTACAGTCCTCTGTATATAGTAGAGGTACAGACCTCAGTAAACAGTACAGGTACAGACTTCAGTTAACAGTACAAGTACAGTCCTCAGTAAACACTACAAGTACAGACCTCAGTAAATAGTAGAGGTACTGACCTCAGTAAACAGTAGAGGTACAGACCTCAGTAAACAGTACAGGTACAGACTTCAGTTAACAGTACAGGTACAGACCTCAGTTAACAGTACAGGTACAGACTTCAGTTAACAGTACAGGTACAGACCTCAGTTAACAGTACAAGTACAGACTTCAGTTAACAGTACAAGTACAGTCCTCAGTAAATAGTAGAGGTACAGACCTCAGTAAACAGTACAGGTACAGTCCTCAGTAAACAGTAGAGGTACAGTCCTCAGCAAATAGTAGAGGTACAGACCTCAGTAAACAGTAGAGGTACAGACCTCAGTAAACAGTACAGGTACAGTCCTCAATAAACAGTAGAGGTACAGACCTCAGTAAACAGTAGAGGTACAGACCTCAGTAAACAGTACAGGTACAGACCTCAGTAAACAGTAGAGGTACAGACCTCAGTAAACAGTAGAGGTACAGACCTCAGTTAACAGTACAGGTACAGACCTCAGTAAACACTACAAGTACAGACTTCAGTTAACAGTACAAGTACAGTCCTCAGTAAATAGTAGAGGTACAGACCTTAGTAAACAGTAGAGGTACAGACCTCAGTAAACAGTAGAGGTACAGACCTCAGTTAACAGTACAGGTACAGACCTCAGTAAACACTACAAGTACAGACTTCAGTTAACAGTACAAGTACAGTCCTCAGTAAATAGTAGAGGTACAGACCTCAGTAAACAGTAGAGGTACAGACCTCAGTTAACAGTACAGGTACAGACCTCAGTAAACACTACAAGTACAGACTTCAGTTAACAGTACAAGTACAGTCCTCAGTAAATAGTACAGGTACAGACCTCAGTAAACAGCAAAGGTACAAACATAAGAACATGAGAGCACAAGAATTGAGGAAATTGCAGTGGGCCTATTGGCCCATACTTGGCAGTCCCGTTTACACCCAACCCCTATTGCTTATATATCCATCCAACCTATAATTGAAGCTATCCACCTTATTCGAGTTAATGGTGATGTTTGGTTGCTTGTTCCACTTATACACAACTCTATTTCCAAAGCAATGGTTACCTATCTCGCGCCTAAAACTAAATTGGCTAAATTACATTCACTACTCTGAATTCGCTCCTGGCTGGATAGTTTGAGTACCTTTGTTATATCACCCTTGTTTAACCCTGACGTCCATCTATCATATCGCCCCCACACTCTATCTCTCTCAACGGAGTGCAAATTTATATGCTTTACCCTGTCTCTGTAACCAACGTTCCTAATGCTCAGGATTAGTCTTGTCATTCTCCTGTGACTTCTTTCTCGGGATTCTATTGTATGTCTTTTCAGTAGTACGGTGACCAGAACTGAACCGCGTAATCCAAGTGAGGTTTTACAAGGGTAAGATATAGTTTTAGAATAAACTAGCTAGTCGTGTAACTAACACTCCTTTGTTTTAACCCCAAGTACTTTGTTAACCGTTTTTCGAGCAAACACAAATTGTTGTCTTGGTTTAAGATGCCTACTTATCATTACTCCTAAATCTTTCTCACAGTTGGATTTCTCTATAACAACGTTGTTCATGAGATCTGACATCTGGTTTCTCTGTTTACATCTCCTAGACTAAGTGATTTACATTTGTCCACATTAAATTTCATCTGCCTTTTTCAGACCATGCAAAAAATTTGTTTAGATCTTCCTGTAGTTTTGCGGAGTCCTCGTCAGATTTAATTACACTCCCTATTTTAGTGTCGTCAGCAAATTTACTTATGTTGCTGTCTACGCTTATGTCTGTGTCGTTTATATAAAGAAAAAAATAGTAATGGTCCAAATACTGAGTCTTGGGGGTACTTCACTGGTTACGTTACCCCAATCGGATTTAGTGCCGTTAATGCTTACTCGCTGTTTCCTGTACCTGTAAACGGCCTCATCCATTTTAAAATATCTCCTCCAATTCCACGAGCCTCCACTTTTTGTATTAGTTTTTTGTGGGGTACTCTGTCGGAGGCTTTGTTAAAGTCGAGGTATACTTGTGAAACTATGTTGCGATTCATTGTTCAACTTGTGCTTCTCCAGATGATTCGAATAGAGTTTGAAATGACTGCTTCCAGCAATTTGCCTACAATTAATGTTAAACTGATTGGACGGTAGTTAGAAGATACTGATCTATCTCCTTTCTTGAAAATCGGTATCACATTTCCTATCCTTCAGGATTCTGGTAATAAACCCGTTTATAATGATATGTTAAAAAAATTTGCGAAGGCCATACTAAGTTATTCCTTACATTCCTTTAATACTCTGTCAAATATCTCATTGGGCCCGGTGACTTATTAGGCTTTAGTTTGTCTGTTTGTTTATTATCATCGTTACTGACCTCGCTCAGATGTGATCTGACCTCGCTCAGTTGAGTTCTGACCTCGCTAGAGGAAAGGTCACGGCAGACTTAGCTCCCGGGGGATAAATTGTCGGTAATGGCTAGTGCTACTTGTGAAAAGGGCTGTGCCCTTCTGAGGGCCGAGTTAGTGAAGGTCAAAGAAGAAAACTTTAAATTAAACGAAGTGATAGTGAGGATGAAGGAAGAAGACACGAGACAAGGAAAGCCCGTGTCTGACGAAAACTCAGTCGAATGGAAAGTTGTGAGGAGAAGAACGACCAAAATGGTATTGAGAAAAAACGCCAAGGAAACGACAACAGCCAAGTGTAAAAACTCTTTTAGTCCATTGATAGACGAATTGGACGTTAGCATAGTAAGGGACGGGGCTGAGAGGAAAGGTACGAAAACCTTAATTGTTGGCGATTCCCAAGTACCGTACCTGAATAGAGCTTTTTGTGGTGGAAATAAAAATAGGATGAGGGTGTGTTTACCAGGAGCTGGGGTGGGGGAAATAGTTGATAGGATGGACAATATCTTGTCTGGTAATGGGAACAAACCCACTATCTGCCTTAGTGCAGGAGGAAATGATATTGGCCGGTGTAGGAGTGAGGAGCTTCTTGATAAGTTCAAGACAGCTATAGAACGAATTAGGGTTAAGGGAGGGATCCCTATCATATGTGGTGTCCTGCCTTGAAGGACAGTTGGCAATGAATGGTTGTCAAGGGCAGTTGGTGTCAACGGCCGTCTCGACAAATATTGCAAGTCAATATCAGTCCCATTCATTGACATATGGGACAAATTTTACCTTTATGCTAGGGATGGGGTGCATCTGTCTGGGGATGGGGTGGCAACCCTGGCTGGCTCTCTCGAGAGGGCAGTTCAAAAGATGTCGAAGTCTTTAATCTGCTAGGGGAACATATGGGCATAGAGGTGGAGGAGACTGCATGATTTCATCCATTTTGTTTTTCATACTCCAACTGTTTGCGTAGTAGACATTTAAGTTAGTCGTGTTCTGAGTCCCCTTTTTGACGCGTTTAGGCTTTAACTTTCTGCCTAATTTAGTTTTGTCATCATTCCTAGCACTATTTCCCTATAACCTTTCAGTCTGTTTACCTGCTCCTATTGCAGTACCCTGCAATTGTGTGTAATGAGGCAGAAAATCAGATCAGCAACCTGGGACTTGGTCACAATTTTCGTGATGCCATACAGCAGGGTCTACCATTAGACAGCACATTATGCTTCCAATATCTTCCCAGGCGGTAGTACCTCCCTGTTTGATCGCTACCTACTACCTACAACCTGTCTCTGTACTCGAGGTTCCTAATGCCCGGGATTAGTCTTGTCATTCTCCTCTGTATTCTTTCTAAGGATTCTAAATCCATTCTGTAATACCGTGACCAGAATTGAACTGCGTAATCCAAGTGAGGTCTCACAAGCGCAAAATATAGTTTCAGGATGACCTCTCTAGTTTTGTAACTAACACTCCTTTATTGTGTATGAACCCAAGTACTTTATTAGCCTTGTTTCGAGCAATTACACATTGTTTACTTGGCTTAAGATTCCTACCTATCATTACTCCTAAATCTTTCTCACATTTGGATTTCTCTATAACATCGTTGTTCATCTGATATCTGGTTTCTCTGCTTACATCTCCTTGACTGAGTACTTTACATGTGTCCACATTGAATTTCATCTGCCATTTTTTAGATCATTCGAAAAATTTGTTTAGATCGTCACCCCAGCCCACATTGAATATAATTTGTATAATTAGGATAACATAAATATATTCCTTTGTGTTATGCATCTTTATTGTGAAAAGTTTAAAGAAAAATAGAATAATATACACCGTGTTCCAAAATACAATAAATTCCAAAAAAAAAAAAATCTAAGATTAAAAAAACATGACTCGCACTCTCCAAATAAAAAACAAACAAGAAACAAAAACAAAAAAGCTTCCAAATCTTTTTTTTTTAATTCTTCATTTTCCAAAAAATAAAGTTAGGGAAGGGTTCCATCCGTCACCTAGGAAAGTCACACAACCTTAAAACAACCCAACCTAACTTAACAAATCAGAAATCTGACCCCACCTGAAGAATCGTCACCCCAGGATATCCCACCTGAAGAATTGTCACCCTGCCAGACTCTGGGGTGACAATTCTTCAGGTGATCCGAATCCAGTCTCATTAAACATACCGAATCTGTGAACATGAATTTGAGTAATGGTATGTACAAACTGGATGATTTTGTGATTAAGAAGATTTGTAACCAGGTGAGAGGGTTGGGTCATCTTACCCTATGACCTGACTATGGACAGCTGCTGTGCTTAGAGATGGCATGGTCATTTTTTTTTATTAAGAAGATTAGAAAGGGTCACTGCCTTATGACCGGAGCATTGTGGCCATCTGCTGTCCCCTAGGGACTTGATCTCACTCTCCTTGTCAAGTATTACTCCTTAGTCTGTACTCACCCCTGAAGATGTGAATTACACGAAAGCGCTTGGGAACTTCGTGTTTTCTTGTTTCCTTGTGGTTATCAGCAGAAACTTGGATCACGCGCACCTAGAGAGAGAGATACAGTACCTTCTTTATTAATATATGAAAATATTTCATGTGGTAAGATTAGTCTTCGAAGCCTCTACCACCTAATCCCCCCCTCCAGCCATATCACTGAAGCACATCTCTGTTTATAAGAAAAACCAGTCGCACAACCTTTACTACAGAGCCAGCCTGGGGCAGATCATGAAATAATTCTTCATCTTCTGTAATCTAAACCTTGGCCCGGTAAGTAAGAAAAATTTACTACCTCTCGAATGTTCTAACAATCAGAGCAAGCAAGTCAATCTCACAGGGGATTTATTGTAAGCTACGCGTGTCATGTGTCTTCATCTTTGATAACATGTATCGCCAGATGTTTCAAATAGGAACGATGTTACTGAAGATTGACAAGAATGTTTGACGTCAGTAGTTGTTATTCGAGGCGTAGTCGGGATTAGTTGCCCTACAAAACAAAAACTGGCCTTAACCCACCTCGCCCACCAGCAACTCACCCCGCCATTTATCCACACCAACATCTTCAGCCTCGCCACTGATGAATGCTCCCTGATATGAAACAGGTGTAGCTTTATTCCTCGGACTTTGTATGTCATTAGGATAATTACTCTGGTGCGGTAATTGTAGGAGAGTTAAATATCCCTTTTCCACGGAGATACAGCGAAGGATTGCCTAACTTAGCAGGACTAGTTTTTGTGACGCGTTGTGACATTTGTTGTCCCCCCTGCAATGTTTACCACCCTGAGCAGCGTTGCGCACTCATTTTGATGCTCCTCTAGCTCAGACTGAGATTGTGTCTGCTGCGCTTTTTGCTCGTGGGAGTCAATATATCTGCGACCTTCCATAGTATCAGCACTTATTCTCTTGAGCTCATTATCCGACTTCACAGTGATCACTGAATGTTGGCGCGCTCGATCTTGGCCAGTTGCCAGCAACCTTCTTGTGTTGTATGAAAAATTCCAACAACCAAAGTTAATCTTGGCTAGGCCAACACGGTATTAATACCGAACGAAAACTTGGGTCGGTGGTTCGTGTATTCCTTATTATTTTGGTGATGAGATCTTGTTAGTGGATATTATCTGGAAGTATATCTTGAGGACATTTTCACCGTATAACGTCACTGGTACCACCAGGTGCACATGTTAATTTAATATATTTAATGCAGAGTAATAATACTGGCCAACTACATACATCAAGCACCTAGTTAATGATCACATAAACTATATAAACCAATTACGCATGAGCTGATGCGCACACACACACGCACACACCCATCCCATCTATTGTTAAAATAATAAACAACTCTGATTTATGCACTGTAAAGCCCTGTAAATGTATTCAACGCATATTATTTCATTACGTCTAAATCAAAAGTAAATCTGTATATTTTCAGCCACTGGCTGCAACTCTATTAATAAACCGTTTATTATTATTATTATTATTATATTATTATTATTACACACACGCACACACACACACACACACACACATCACTATATATCAACATAATACTCGGATGGGCCCCCGCTACACTAGTGGGTGTTGTGTCGTGACGTGAACCAAAACAAACACACAATCTCCTAGCCATCTTTGCTCTCCTTTCTATTAAGATACAAAAATTCAGAGAGCGAGGTTATCAGCCTCACACCCCAGGGGTGGTGGCGGGGAAAATTGTAGTGGTGGTGGTAGTGGGAGTAGTGGAGGTAGTGGGAATTGTGGTGGTGGGGGGAATTGTGGTAGTAATGGTGGGTAGTGGGGGTAGTGGTGATGGGGAAATTGTGGTGGAAGTGGGAAGGTGGTGGGGGGGGGGGGAATGGTGGTGGTGGTGGTGATTTTGTAAAAATTTTACCACTTACCATGGCTAGAATATTGTGCACCCCATACTCATCCTATGAGCATTAACATAAAAGGAATACAGGTGTTGTAGTGGTGGTGGGGGTTGTAGCCGTGGTAGCGGTGATAGTAGTGGTGAGGGTAGTAACGGTGGGAGTTGTGGTGGAGGTGGAAGTGAAGGGGGTGGTGGAAGTGGTGATGGTGGTGGTTGGGTTAGTGGTGGTGGTGTTTGTGTTCGGAGTGGTGGGGGTGGTGTTAGTGTTCGGAGTGGTGGGGGTGGTGGTGGTGGGGTAATAGTGGTGGAGGTAGTGGTGGTTGGGGTAGTTAGGGTGCAACGGTGGTAGGGGTAGTGGTGGTAGGAGTAATGGTGGTGGTGTCAGTGGTGGTTGGGGTAATGGTGGTGGGGTAGTGGTGGAGGGGGTACATAAGAAAATAAGGAGTCTGCAATAGGCCGGTTGTGCCTGTGCAATTAGGGTGTGTCATACGGAGGCGAATTTTTTTTTTTTTAGTTTGAAAAATCGGCCCATGGTATTAATGATGTAGTTCTATGTGCAGAATCATGTGATATCTTCAGATTTGAAAAGTTTTCATTTTTTGCTAGGTAAATTTTAACTTGAAATCTTATGAAAATTCAGTATTCCCACCCTTTTACCAACACCACTAAATAGCTTATTTAAAGTAAAGTAAATGTATCAGGTTAATTTATTAGGATGAAAATGATCCAGAATAGTGAAACGAATGATCTTGACACATTTATTAAATTTAATATTCCTTTAGAAAACAAAATCATCAAATACAAAAACCGGTTTTACTACTACAACCCGGTGTTGCTGCACACCATAGAGAACATGTCTTTCTTGCTTCTGTTTCTACTCTTCACCTCCCTGCTGACCACCTGAGCTCGGATGTAGCCTTCCCTCCTCTCCTGGCTGTACACGTGACTGCTGGCCTCGCTCACTTGCTGTACACAACGCTCTATACTCTGGGTGTGCAAGGGCCAGGCAGGGACATGCATGGGGTTGTCCAGGAAAGCTCTGACTTGAACATTGGTGAGGCTGCAGGTAAGAGGGGGCTCACTGCCAGCCTGGATGTTATCCAGATCTGAGATCAGTGAGGGTCTTGGCACCTAGATTGACTTCAGGAGTCTTCCTGACCCTGAAGGAATCGTCACCAACTGATTCGTCATGCCCAGATCCTCTCATAAGTCTCATATCCAAGATCTTTTTGACTGCCACTCTTCTCTCCTCCTCATCCTTACTGCAGAGCATTGTCTACAGAACTGCCTCGGGATGAGCATACCAGGAAGATCTCCTCACAGTCTGCTCCACAATCTGAACAACCTTCCTTGGCTGACTCCTCAGGAGCTCAAGCTGGAAGAGAACATGCCTCGGACCTTCGGAGAACGATGACTTGACCTTGGTGTTGAACCAATTTGGCAAGTAGACACTCACGATGAATTGGACAATAAGCCTCAGGTTGTGAAGCTGGTTCCCTTTCAGTTTATGATGAGCGACCCAAATTCTGCAGAACCTGAGAGCCGTTGTGAGCCACCTAGAATGTGAGACTGGGCCTATCTGCAGGTAAGCAAGTCTATCAGGCATGACCCCAGTTTTGATGACACTGCAAATCATGTAACCATTGTACTGGTCAGTACTCAGGTCGTCAATGACAGTATGTGCAAGCTCAACGAGTGGAGGGCCAACTGTGATTTTTTCAAAGCTCGGATTTATTTCTAACTCAGTGGCAGAGTCCAGCATCTTGCCAAGAGGACCAGACCATCTGTTGTTTGAAAGAGTCTTGCCATCCAGCTCCTGGATCAGATGTCTGAGTGGCAACTCGTTGGTGTGGAGGTCACAAACAATCCAGACCAGCTTCCTCCCAATCTTCCGCTCTATCCACTGTATGACCCCCTCTTGCCACCCTGTGTTCGTGTTGGTGCTGTCCCCTCCAATGGCCTGCAGGGTCTGGTCTACGTTCCTCTCTCTGAGCCAGTTCACAATGTTATCTGCCACTATCTCAGCTGGTTTCCTGATGTCATCTTTCTCTGGAGTGAAATGCCACAAATACTTCCCTCCTGGTTCACTGCAGCAGGAGTAGTGTTCCTCCTTCACCATGGCAGGGAACAACTTGTCAGAATCTCCAACTTTCATGAACACTTTAGTGTCATCCCTTCTCCCACCAAAGAACAAACAATTGATTCCATTTTCTCTTATCCCCTTATCAAACTCCTCTTCTAGGTTACTGACAAGTTTCTCCTGAGCTCTCCTTACTTTGTTATGGTCTATCACCAGGTGAACATCATCAGGTGTTATCAAACCACCGTCAATCCAGGCAGCTGTTGCTATCTCTGCAGTTTCTCTGAGACCAGTGTGGTGTCGCATGCTGGCCAGAGCTATGCTCGGGATATCTTTCCTATTTCGAATGTTATGCCTGGAAGGTTTGGGATCATTATTTTCTGGGTTAGGGACAAAGTCACCATTCTCCTGGTCAGCACTCGGATCAGCCATGGGGAAGTCATTAAACTCTGAATCAGCTTGACTCCAATCATCGGCCTTTTTTACCTCACCCTGGGCCTTCTCAAGTCTCTTTTCCTCGGCAACTCTTCTCCTCTTCTGTCTCTCTGTGGCAGCCTCCTGTCTCTTGGACTCCGGAATATCTTGGCTAGAAATCATGAGAGCCCCTATACTGCCAGTCTTCTCTCTCTGTGCTTTGACAAATGCCAGTTCGGTCACAGGAATCTTCAGTTCACGCTTGCAAATACAGGAGATGTGGGCCTCGGATTTACAGTCACGATCGCATCCAAACTCAGGACAGAGAACAATTGGGCACTTGCAAGTAATTATGTCAAATAACTGGTCCCGTTGCTTGGCAAAGCTGTCCTTAACTGCAAGTTTTCCTCTCCCAAGAGAGATATCTCTTGCCTTTTCCCAACTGGGTAGCAGTCTCTCACTAATCTTCTTCTGACTTGTTATGACTGGAGGCTTGAACTGAGCGTTAGCCAGAGTGTACGGTGCCAAGACAGCTATGGTCATATCACTGGAAATGTCTTTGTTTGTGTAAGTTCTTTGGTTCTTTTCACTAATTTGCCTCATTAAAACACCGTATCTCAAAGCATCTCTCAATGTAGGCAACTCTGACTTCAGGAGCTCTCTCCCAGACCCAAGATAGTGACTGAGATGGCTGGATTTTTGGTTCCTCGTCCTGACACAAGCAGCCATCGCAAATATTATCAACTTATAAATGCATCAGAATCTGAAACAGAAGAAAATATTGTTAGTTGGGTTGTTAAAAAATGAAGTCAGAAAGCAATGTTCACTATTTAATTGTAATGCACTAATGCAGCTGTACGTTAGATTTTCGATAAATTTCACGCTAAAATTTACCTAGCAAAAGGTTGCAAAATATTGAACCTGAAATTATTTTCTGTTTATATACACTAAAATCTACCAAAAAAGTGATGGGCCATTAGTTTTAGCTGATCTTCCCTCCTATGACACACCCTACTGTGCATGGCAGCTCCCGTCGAGAGTTATTACCACTCTCTATCATCCATGAATCTATCTAGCCGCCTTTTAAAACTCTCCAGCGTTCCAGCACTTACTACAAAATTGCTAAGCTTGTTCCACTCGTCCACCACCCTATTTGTGAACCAGTTCCTTCCTATCTCCCTCCTAAACCTAAACTTATCCAACTTAAATCCGTTGCTACGAGTTCTATCTTTCTCGGATATCATAAGAACTTTATCTATATCGCCTTTATTGATTCCTTTCACCCACTTAAATACTTCTATCATATCCCCCCGCACTCGTTGTCGTTCTAGGGAATGCAAGTTTAGCTTCTTTAACCTATCTTGATATGGAAGGTTTCTAAGTCCCGGAATCATTTTCGTCATTCTTCGTTGCACCGACTCCAGTGAATTGATATCCATTCTGTAAAAAAGGGCACTAGAACTGAACCGCATAATCGATGTGCGGCCTGACTAACGCAAGATATAGTTGCAATAAGACCTCTGCACTCTTATTACTTAAACTTCTATATATAAAACCTAAAACGCTGTTTGCCTTATTTCGAACATTAACGCACTGTTTTCTAGACTGTAGGTCCGGGCTTACAAGTACCTCTAAGTCTCTTTCACAAGTCGACTTCTCTAGGTTGATGTTGTTAAGGCTGTATACATTATCAGTATTTGTTCTTCCAATATTAAGTACGCTGCATTTGCTGGTGTTGAATCTCATTTGCCATTTCTCTCACCACTCCTGCAGTTTATTTAAATCCTCCTGTAGTGCATTTGCATCCTGCCCTGAATTAATCTGCCGCCCTATTTTGGTGTTATACGCCAACTTGCTTATGTCACTGCTGATCCCAGTATCTAGATCGTTTATATAGATCGTGAACAAGAGTGGGCCCAGTACTGACCCCTGGGGAGCCCCACTGGTTACACAGCCCCACTCAGATTTGACACCATCTACGCTGACCCTCTGTGTTCTATCGGTTAGCCACGATTTTATCCTATTTAAGACTTTCCCCTCGACACCATGAGCCTTAATTTTTCTCAGTAGCCTCTGATGTGGTACTTTGTCAAACGCTTTGCTAAAGTCCAAGTAAATAATATTGTAATTATCGTCATTATCTACTACCTCGAAGACTTTCCTAAAAAACGTCAGCAGATTTGTTAGACAAGATTTTCCCTTTGTAAACTCATGTTGAGAGTCGTAGATTAATTTGCTTTTCTCTAAATGCGACCGAATGCTATTTGCTATAATTGATTCAAGAAATTTCCCCACTACTGACATCAAACTAATCGGCCGGTAGTTTGACGCTGATGCTCTGTCTCCCTTTTTTAATATGGGTACTACATTTGCCTGTTTCCACAAGTCTGGCACAACTCCCGTGTCTAATGAATTTGTAAATAAGTTTACAAGGGGTCTGTTAATCTGTTCCTTACACTCTTTCAAAACTCGAAGGAAAATTTCATCCGGCCATGGGGATTTTGTCTTCTTTAATTTATTTATCTTTTTAAGAACATCCTCTTTTCTGATAGTGATATTCTTTAATTTCTCTTCTTCATTTCCCCTAAATATCAGTTCCATCTCTGGAATTTCCTCGCGAATTTCTTCTGTGAAAATTGATAAGAAGTAGTTGTTCAATGCTTTGCTTATTTCCTCACTGTCATCGATCACTTCCCCTCTCCCTGACTTTAAAGGCCCAACTTTGTCCTTGACCTTTGTCCTATATACCTGGGAAAATCCCTTGGGATTCGCCTTGGATTCTATGGCTATCCTGATTTTGTTGTCTCTCTTTGCTTTCCTTACATTTTTCTTAACATTCCTAGATAGTTCATTATACCTATTTCTGAGCTGCTCCTCCCCTCCCTTTAATTTCTTATAAATTCCTTTCTTTATTCCTATGTAATGTTTAAGTTTTTTGGTCATCCACCTTGGTTCATTCTTATTTGACCTAATTTTTCTGTATGGTATATTTTGTTCTTGTGCTTTACGTAGTATACGGGTGAATATATTATAGTCATGATCAATTGTTGTGTCATCTGTGACCTCACCCTTTCCTACTGGGGACTGACCTAACTGTTCCGAGGTGACCTCACCTTGGTACCTTCTTAACCCCTGATAATCCGCCAATCAAAAGTTTGGGACGCTGACCATATTGTCATTGTTTTTCGTTTCCCGATTTAGGGTGAACCTGGTTTCTCTGTGATCACTGTTCCCTAGTTCTTCCCCTACTGTGATATCTCTGATAATATTTTCTTTATTTTTTAATACTAGGTCTAATATATTGTTACCTCTAGTAGGTTCTGTAATTAGTTGTTTCAAAAAATTGTCCTGTACTGCGTCTAGGAAGTCTTCAGATTCATAGTCACCTACGATGTTGTCCCAGTCAATATTTCTGAAGTTGAAATCCCCCACAATGCACAGGTTGTTGTATCTTGCTGCCCTACTCATTTCCTGCCATATGGGCTGAGCTGCTTCTTTCTCAAGGCTTGGGGGCCTGTAAATCACTCCCATAATTAGTTTTCTCTTCCTTCCGCAATTTCTACCCATACAGACTCGGTTCCTATTTCACCCTTTATTGAATTATTAATACAACATTTTAATGTATCCGTGATGAAGAGTGTGACCCCTCCCCCTTTCCTACCTTCCCTGTCCTTGTGAAAAAGGTTGTACCCTTCTATGTGGTACTCTGATAAAAAGTTCTTGCTCGCCAGGTTCATCCAAGTTTCGGTGATTGCTATGACGTCTACATTCTTGGTACATACAACCGCTCTCAGCAAGTCTTTTTTATTTCTAACGCTCCTACTGTTTGTATAGTATACATTTAAACCTACCCTTCCCTGGTCCTGTTTTACCCCTTGTCCTGAGTAGCCACTTTTACTCCCCAGGACCTGCTTGTTTTTTGACTCCCACTTACCCCGACCTCTCTCTACTGGCGAAACCCCCATTTAGAGGGTAATTGTGATAACTGTTTTGGTATCACACTAATTGTGTTAATTAAGTTCTGGAACTCTTAGTGGCAGGGCTTCATGTAAATACTTCTTGGGGCTGACCTTTTTTGCGGTGATCAACCTGGGGCTGAACTCTGAGAGAATAAATTATGAATTCTCTCCAGGTAAGTGTTGTGAATATCACTTTGAGATAACACTTAGGTCAAGTGTCCAGGTTCCTTGTCCAGTGTTAGTAAGTGAACTACCACTCCTTTTTTTTTTTTTTATTGGGCACCCCCTACATCCTTGTGTAAGGTGAAGAGCAGAAGCATTTACAGCGCCCAACAGGGAAGCATGCTAAGTTCATGCTTGCCTTTATGTCTCATGAGTTAAGGGCGTAGAAGCCTGAAGAGTCAAGGGCGAAGAAGCCTGAAGAGTCAATGTTTTATGTCTAAGCAAGTTATTGGAAGCTCCAACAACTTGTCCCTGAATACGAATTCGCAACTTTCGATTTACAGCAGGTACTTACTTTGCTGCTAGGTGAACAGGAACCAAGGGAGGCTGGGAAGTGTGTCCGAACAACTTTCCACGGGCCTGGGAATTGAACCCGTGACTTCTCGCTTGCGAGGCAAGAGCGGTACCATTCTACCCACCAGCTCCAATCACTCCTTGGGTGTGAGTGAGCTAAATCAGCTGACCCTGGCTCGACCCTTGAGAGAGATGCAAGCCAAGTGGTCTAGAGTCGTGAATAACATGGAGAATAACTTGGTGAATAAATTGGTGTTATTCATTTGGGTAAATATTTATATAAAGCAAAGGTGCTGTTACATAATTGTGGTTGTGGTAGTGGTGGTAGAGGTGGTAGTGGTGGACATGGTGGTGGTGGTGGTGGGGGTGGTGGTGGTATTGGGGATAGTGGTGGTGGGGGGAGTGGTAGAAGGGGGAGTGGTAGAAGGGGTAGTGGTGGTAGGGTCAGTGGAAGTGGTAGTCGGGGGTAGTAGTGGTGGGGTCAGTGGTGGTGGTAGTGGAGGTGGGGTTAATGGTAGTGGGGTCAGTAATAGTGGGGTCACTGGTGGTCGTAGGGGTAGTGATGGTGGGCTTAACGGTGGTGGTGTCAGTGGTGGTGGGGGTAGTGGTGCTGGGGTAATGGTGCCGGGGTAGTAATGGTGGGGGTAATGGTGGTGGGGGGTAGTGGTGATTGACTGGAGTTGACAAGTAATAAGACAATTAGTTTACTGGAGTTTACTGAAGGAGTATCAGTACAGAGGCAAGAGCAAGGGATAGACCTAGAGATGTTGATATGGTTTACTACCCTGACGATAGTTTGGGTGGCACGGTAGTTTGCCAGGAATTGGACAATATAATAATACAAAATAATGGTAACAGCACATACATAGAATGTATTAGCCCCTTAATCCTTATATAAATGTCGGGCAGTGCATTCAGCTTATATAATCATATCACCTCCTGTAACTTTCCACTAGCTATGAGCTAACATGGTCACATCACGTGATGGGTAAGTTTCACCCTTGAGGTGGGACCATAAAAGGCTAGATCAGGTAATAGAAACAGACTACACAGGGGCATTCTCACTCAAACTCTCACATCGACAGGACGTATTTAGCAGAGCTATTTAAGATAACCTCCGTTAAGTTGCGGTGATATACACTTGGAACTGTATATAAATGGGTTTTGGCTACTAAAAACCCTGTATACTTTTACATATTCCAGCCCCAATAACTCATCAAAAATCAACTGTTAAGGGCCAGTTCATAGGGTGGCAGCAAAGTGGAAACGCATAACAAGAATCATGTACATAAGTGTTTTCCAAAAAACAAATGAGAACACAGTGACATGTTATATTCATCCAAAGTGCTTTAAGATATCCCGTAGTGAGACTTATTTGTTGAGCGATTTTCATTTTGTCATCCAAGAAGATGTACATTTTTTTTCTAAATAACAAGTACTAAATGGGCTATTGATAAGTTTTACATATTATGGCAACACCTCTGTATGGCAAGCTGCAAACCAGTCGTGGTGTGACAGAAGAATTTGTGAGATCAGCATTTTCTATCCTGTAAGCAGAAGTGAACATATCCCCACTGACAGTCCCATTGGTTCTTACAGTGTTGAAACATACTTGCGTGTATCAAGGTGATGCAACACTCAGACCTTTCACCATTTAGACATCATAAGTTGTTTAAACAGAGTGTAATGGGCCCCTGTTTCATCAACAGAACATATTATATAAATGGGTCAATACATCTGATATTATATTCAGATTCACCACCCTGTAGCTTTCCACTGTCTATGAGTAAGACATGAGTTGTACACGTGAGAGGGCAACTCTCCCAAGAGGGAAGAAGCCCATAGTCAGCATCTCCATGAAAGCCCACACTGTGAGGCCCTTAGTCAGTCACTCACGGCAACTTATATCGTTAGGACGTGATCAACGTTTATATTACATAAACGCCGTCCCTTTCTCATTCACTCATATATAGTGGAACTTGCTGTCGATCTACACTCAGGAATTATAGATACAATCCTTTTATAATAAAACAAGGAACTACAGTTGGGTTTCGTTACTTAAACCCAAATAATAAATATATGTGAACGGCCTGGTTAATTGGACAATCCAGTCGATTCATATAGGTGGCAAGCGGTGTTTACGGATTCTTAAACTGGTAGTTGTATCAGACAGTCAGTGTTTTGTAAAAACAGAAAACACACAACAGTGACGCTTTACATAATCCGAGTGTTTAAAACAATATCCCGTATTGAGACGATATTTAGTGAGCGCTCCTTATCTCTGTCACATATAAAACGTGCAAAATTCGTAATATATATATTACAGCCTGTTGGTGAATATCCAGTTTGTGCTGGTTGTAGAAGACCCCACTGTCAGCATTTTCCTGATACAGTGTTGCAGTGTTGAAGAAAGGTTTCATAACTTGGACTAACAATTGATATTTCACAAGTAGCTGAACAGTTTTGTTGTGTCTCAAGTGTCGATTACGAAGTTCCAGTGTCATCATACAGATCTCCATATATAAGTAAACTGAAGATTTGGCACACAGCAGTAACGCCAGCGACCTAGCAACGAACAGATCGAAAGCCAATCATCAGCAGTTTCTGATGGACTGTGGAGTTACTACCCTATTTTGAAGTGGACTCGTCTCTCGCCAGTCTATCAGCACGGTCATGATATCTAATTCCAATATGGGACGGAATCCACACAAATTCGATCCGAGAATTGTTCTTATTGGCAGTTATCACATTTCTTTTAATATCACATACAACTTTAGACATAGAACCTGACGGGCTGTTCATTGATTTCAAAGCACTTTGAGAGTTACAGAATATCACCCCACCTCCATTTTCTTTCAGGTAGTCTGTGGCTAAGTAGATTCCAGTTAGTTCAGTTTGTGTTGTGCTGACCCAGTTGTTCAGACTTTGCTTGTTTGACACTATCATCTCTTTTTCTTTATATATTACAATTGCACAGCCTGTTCTACCTGTGTTTGTCTGCACAGAACCATCAGTAAAAGCATAACATTCACTTGATTTAATACTCTCTATGTGTCTGTTAATAGTTTCTAGTGTGACACATCTCATCACATCGGTGTTTAACAGTTACTTACTACCAACAGGAGTGTAATTAATAGGAACTAATATATCCAGCCAAGGAGGAATGTCATTAATGGGTTCGTCTGGGGTGATTAGGACATTCAGTTTCAAGAGATCTGCAACACTTTTATGAAGCCACGCCCCAAAGAGAGTCTTTTGTGGAAGGTTAGCGAGAAGGTCGGGATTACTTAGATAGAACATCAACTCAGTTTGAGCTGTAGTTTGGGGACCATTATTCTTCAAAATTTTAACACAAAACATGGTATTAAGTAGAGCTATCCTCTCAGATAGGGAGGGCAGCCCGAGCTCTTTCCTCATGTTTACAATTCTGGTTGATTTTGGGCATCCTAGAATGATGCGCAAGGCTTCATTTTGCACTACCTCAAGGCTCTTGGGTTGTTTAGGAGGAATAGTCATAAGATGGAGAGCATGATCGTAAACTACGGGGCGAATGAAGTGAAGATAGAAAGTACGAATATAGGTGATGTTAATTCCATAGCCCTTGCCAACAAGGGTTCTGAGGAGAGTTTAATGCGCTGCATTAGTTTGGCAAGACGTGTGTTACGAGCCCACGGCCTTGCCGGCGGTACACAGGTTGCCAAATCCACCGAACATTGCCCGTTAAAGTACCTGTAAAAGAAAGAGAGTGGAGCAACACCGCAGCGAAGAGAAAGGGAAGAAAGATTGTCAACTAAAGGAGGTGAGTTAATAAGACGAAATGCCTTTGATTTCACCCTATCTAACAGTTGGACAGAAGAAGAGCCACCCCAGATATGAGAGCAGTACTCCAACTTAGGACAAATGAATCCCTTATATACTTGAAGCAACTGCTCAGGAGTGAAGCAGCTACGGCATCTGTACAGCATTCCCAACTTTCGGGAGGCGGCTTTAGCTATGTTAAGGATGTGTGATTTCTATGACATATTGGAGGAAATGGTGAGGCCTTGCATATTAACTTCAGAATTTGGCTGAATGATAGCGTCCTGAAATGTAATTGGTGAGAGATCATCTAATTTAAAAAGTGTAATTGGTAAATACTGAGTTTTATTACTAATGAATTTAACCAAGTTTTTACCTCCCCATTCAAAAATGCTGCACAGATCTGCATAGATAGAAGTAATGATATCAGCTCTAGAAACAGATCTAGTTTGAGAGTTAGGAAGAAGGAGAAAATGTGAAGAAGAGTGAAGAGTAGAATCATCAGCGTAAGAATGGATAGAATTAGTTGTAGTGTGAAGTAAATCATTGATAAAAAGAAGGAAGAGACTAGGTGAAAGAACAGCACCATGTGGGACACCACTATTGGTAGAGAAAGAGCGAGAGATCGATCCCTCGACAACAACTGCCATGGATCGGTTCTCAAGTTAGCTAGAGATTAGAAAACAAAGTGGGGGAGAGAAACCATAGGAAGGAATTTTAAAAAGCAAAAACTTGTGCCATACCCTGTCAAATGCTTTGGAGAAGTCGAGGGCCACGACGAAAGTTTCCCCATAATCCCTAAGAAAGAATGACCAAAGATGGGTGCAATAAGAGAGCAGATCACCAGTAGATCTCGCCTGGCGAAAGCTATACTGGTGATCCGATAAAAGAGAATGGCGTTCAAGGTGACGGAAAAATGGGAGTTCAAGATAGTTTCGAAAATCTTAGAGAGGGATGAAGTTAGGGCAATGGGGCGATAGTTAGAGGGATTAGAATGGTCACCCTTCTTCGGGACGGACTGAACCAAGGCATGCTTCCAAGAAGAAGGAAAAGTTTGGATTTTGAGGCAGAGGCAAAAGAAGCGAGCAAGCACAGAGGCCAGAGCTTCAGCACACTTCCTTAGAACACGAGGGGGTATTCCGTCCGGTCCATGCGCCTTACTCACATCCAACCTGGATAACACACCGGCAACCCTGCGAGTGGAGATTATAGGAAAGTCCATAGGTTCAGTAAGAGGAGCAGGGGTAGGGGGGATAGAGTAGGAATCGTCTATGGTGGAATTAGAGGAGAATAAGGTGCCAAAGAGATTGGCTTTGTCAGGGGGAGAGTTGTCAATAGAGTTATCAGGTTGGAAGAGAGGAGGGAAAAAAGGAGTGCAGAAGTTATTACAGATGTTTTTGGTTAAGGACCAGAAGGATTTACTGGAGGAAGAATTAGTCAGGACAGCGGTCTTTCTTTTTATAAAATTCCGTTTCGCCTTACGAAGAATAGCCTTACAACGATTCCTAGAAGTAATGAAAGAGGAGTGGTTAAAAGGAGGAGGTAGTTTCCTAGCTTGATACACCCTATCTCTCACCGTCCATGCAAAAGAGCAGGAGCGATCAAACCATGATTGTAAAGTGAAAATTTTGGTAGAAGATGGGATAAATGCATTCATACCGCCCTGTATAACCCCAGCAATGCTGTCAGCACATACCGAGGCATCCCGAGTGGAAAAGCAACATTTATCCTCAGGAAAGTCGGTGAAGAATTCTCGCAAGGATTGCCAGCTTGCCCTCCGATAGTGCCATAGTTGACATTTAGAGGGTGGTGGGGGATGTGGTCCTGCCCAGTTTGATTTAATGGAAATAAGATTGTGATCAGAAGACCCGAAGGGGGGCAGAAATTTAGTATGAATAGTGTGAGGGGTTAGAGGTAAAACAAAGATCAAGAATGTTAGCAAGTTGGTCTTGTCAATCATGTAGTTGACGGTGACGGTATTTATACAGTTGATGATAAAGTTAAGGCTATTGCTCAGTTTCCACGTCCTACAACGGTTGATAAGGTGCGTAGGTTTCTTGGTTTATCTGGATATTATCGTTCTTTTATTAGAGGATATGCAACATTAGCTTCACCTTTGACTAAGTTACTTTGGAAGGATGCAATTTTTGTATGGAATGCTGAACACGAAGATAGTTTTATTGCATTGAAAACAGCACTTACCAATGTCCCTGTTTTAGCATTTCCTGACTACTCTCAAGAATTTACTCTGTGTACCGACGCCTCAGGACCAGCAAACGGAGCTGTACTTATGCAGTTGGACTCTAGAGGAAAAGTTAGAGTAATTGCTTTTGCAAGTCGTAAACTTAATGATGCCGAAACACGTTATTCAGTACCCATTTAGAGACGTTACCTGTTGTTTGGGCACTGAAGAAGTTTAAAAACATTATTTTTGGTTAATTTTTTTTTTTTTTTTTCAGATCATGCGGCAATAACAGAGCTGTTCCATGGCAAAAATATTTCAGGCAGATTAGCACGCTGGTATTTGATCATTCAAGAGTTCAACCCCGAGTTCAAGTATTTATCGGGAAGAGCGAATATGGTCGCCGACGCCTTGTCTGGAAACATAGCACCAGTGATGCCTGTATCTACGTTCACTCTTTCGCAGTTAGAGAATGAACAACGACGCGATCCATTGTGGTCTGCAGTCATTTTTGCTCTAAAGTCGGGGGAGGAAGTTAAGCTTCCAAAGTTAATTCTTCCGCTCAGTCAGTTTGAATTACGACGTAACATACCCCATCGCTCCATGAAGACAACTGAGGGTATTGTTACACAAATCGACGTACCTGATACGTTGTGTGAAACCATTAAAACATTATTCCACGATGTTCCTCAAGCAGGTCACCAAGGACGTGACAAATGCCTTGCGGAAATCAGAAAGAAATATTTTTGGAATACTATGAAAAAAGACATAGACTTGCATATTACTAATAGCGGAGAGGCATAGCTACAATTTTCATAACAATTGTGCATTTAATGATGAAAGCACCAAATTTGGCACAGCGATGGAGTAATGGTATATGAACATTTTCAGATATGGAACCACTCGATACTGGATTTGAGTGGCCGCTTTAAATCAGGGCGGATCCAGGAAAAAAAATCAGGTTTCACCACGTTACTGTCTTAGTCCTGTGAGACCGTCTAATACTGCGAAGCATAGGGAAATAATAGGCTATAGGAAGAAAGAAAAGGGGATTCAGAGGCATTCGATGAACCCATAATACGTCAACTGGCGGCCACCCAAAATATATTTTTTACTTAATGTGCTATTGTGACATGAAAATTTATGTGCTATTGTGCTATATAATTAATGTGCTTAATGTGCTATTGTGACATAATAATTGTAATTAGTTCGTTTCTATTGTTTCAGGTGTATTGAGTTTATGAACAACTGTGTGCTTCAAGCCAGTCAACTTAGCGGTAACAGTCATGTTGAAGGAGTTCAAGCTCGTTGATGTTAGCAGTCTAGACACCCCAAGAACCCCAGCATCATTCAACTGGGAACTCTGTGTGATATGTCAAGATAGGAAAGCAGAGCGACTAAGATACCCTGCTGCATCGAAAAGGCATGATGGTGGGGCAGGATACAAATTACTTGCTGACAATTTATTGGCTTTCAATGAACTGGGAGAAGTTGTAGGTGTGTACATTGAAGGTCTTGATGAAGGTGAAGGCATCGAACGTACGCTGACCACACGCCAAGCGAAATGGCATAAATCCTGTCGAGTTAAGTACGACAACTTGAAACTGCAACGCGCTCAGAAGAGAAAGGAGTCTTCAGGCCAGGAGGCTGGTTCAGGCACTTCAGCAAGCTCAACAGAGCGTACCAGATCTAACACCACATGCGTAGACAGCATGAAAAATGCACTGTGCTTTTTCTTCCACCAAGATCTTGGACAACAGTATCACCAGGTACAGACTCTTGGAGTGGACAAACATGTGCGCCAAGCTGCAGAGCTATTGGAGGACACAGCGCTGCTGGCCCAACTGAGTGAAGGCGACATGGTGGCCAGGGAAGCCAAGTATCACAAAAGATGTCTAACATTCCTATACAACAGAGCCAGAGCTGTATCAGAAACTGAAAAATGGGAGACAACCTATGAGACGGTCGTGTCATCAGTGGTGTTAGCTGAGTTAGTTTCATACATCGAAGGCACCATTGATGATAAAATCAGTGCACCTGTTTTCGAGTTGTCAGACTTGGTCAAGCTCTATACTCAGAGAATGGAAGAACATGGCATAAAGCTGAACCAACGAGTCCACAGCACCCTACTAAAGGAACGCATATTAGCCCAGTTCCCAAATATGCAGGAACATAACAAGGGACGTGACATTCTCCTGGCCTTCGAAGATAACTTAGGAGACGCTCTAGCAAAGGCATGCGAATATGAGCACGACAATGATGCTGTACATCTGTTACGAGCTGCACAAATTATGAGAAGGGATATGTCCACAGAAGGGCAATGATTCACCGGATCCTTTTCTGACAAATGCCAAGAGAACAATGTCTCAACCCTCCTCATGGCACTGGTTTCAATGATTCTTGAAGGACCTAGCATCGACTCGCCATGACAACGCTCAGCAGCATCCTTAACCATAGCTCAGCTGCTCAAATATAACAGCGTCAAGCATATTAGGAAAGAACCACATGGTGTTGCCAATGTTAGGCACATTTCAAGCAAGAAACGCCGTTACCGATACATGTCGGTATGGTGATTCACGCTCACACCAGAAAAAGAGAGTTGGTAGACACCATGGCTGGTTTAGGTATGAGCATCTCGTATGACCGAGTTCTCAGAATCTCTGCAGAAATGGGCAATGGTGTCTGTGAACGATTTCGACAGGAAAAGGTGGTCTGCCCACCAAACCTCCGTGAAGGAGTTTTCACTACAAATGCTGTAGATAACATTGATCACAATCCCAGCTCCACCACAGCACAAGATTCCTTCCATGGGACAGCTATCTTCCTTATACAACAACCTATCCAGTGTTTCACGCAATAGCGGGCTGCGACACGGTATCTGCCTTTGCAGGTCAAAGCAAGAAGGCAGCCTGGGCCACATGGAATGCATTTCCGGAAGTGACAACCGCCTTCCTCAGTCTGGCTTCCACCCCAAGTGAGCTGCCTGATGGTGTCCTGTCGACACTGGAGAGATTAAATTTGCTGCTCTATGACTGTACGAGCACATACTGTGACGTGAACGTGCTGAGAAAGAAGCTGTTTTCAAGAAAATCAAGGTCACTGGAGCATCTCCCACCAACACGAGCAGCTCTGGAGCAGCACATAAAGGGAGCTGCTTATCAGGCTGGACATATCTGGGGACAGGCCGCAATAGCGTTTGTCAGTCTGCCATCACCATGTGACTGGGGTTGGATGAAGTCGGGTGATGAGCTGGAACCACTCTGGACCACACTCTCTGAAGTGTCAAAGTCATGCCACGAGCTCATCTCTTGCGGTTGCAGAAAACACTGCGGTGGCAAGTGTAGGTGCAAAAAAGCTGCACTTAAATGCACTGGACTTTGTGCATGTGAAGGTGGCTGTTAAGGCCAAATATCTACAGAGATTCGGCCTCAATAGCCGAATGTTCAGAAATTTTTTTTAGTTTTGGGAGTTCGGAAAATTTGTATGTTAATTTTCCAGTGTAATGCTTTTACTTGTCTTTTTCATTGTAATAAACTTCGAAAGCTATCACAAATAATTTTCGTAACCCGGATTATGTAAATTGATGCATTGGAATGAAAAATGTAACCGTAAAAACAGAAATACATAGTTTAGCGTATCCTGAACGGCGGCCATCTTGAAATTCAATATGGCGCCCACAGAGGTTGAGTTTCTAGTGGTTCCATATCTAAAAATATTCACCATGCATTACTCTATATCTGTGCTAAAGTTAATGCTTTCATCATAAAATGCACAATTGTTTGGCTATGCCGCTGCACTATAAGTGTTTGTCATGTGCTTAACATAAGGGTACCACAAGGTCACCAGCTCCAATTCTACAATATCCTACACCAGAAAGTCCGTTTGACACAGTTGCGATAGACTTGCTATAACTTCCGAGGAGTTATCGATGATCCTCGTACGGTATAGTGTGTGTGGATCATTTTTATAGATTTGTAGTTTTAGTACCACTGAAGAATAAAACAGCCGAATCTGTGGCTTATGCCTTAGTTATGCATCTGATATATTCTTTTACTATGCCCAAAGTTCTTCTCTCCGACAACCAATTAGAGTTCAAGAATCAGCTAGTAGCACAAATTTGTGTACAATATGGAAAACAACAAAGTTTTATTACAGCCTACCATCCACAGGCTAATGGCCTTGTTGAGAGAACCAATTTGCAAGATCCTAAAGATTCTTCGTCCAATAGTGTATCTGTGAGATTGTGAGATGGAGTTCCATCGTACGATTATGTTTTCCCATGTGTTGCGGTGTGAGCTTGTCTGTGGCAGCGCCCGGTTGCTAGTCACCATCTGACGCTGTAAGAGTAAAGTCTGCAAAGAACGAGGTCTATTATTCAAACCTCCCATATGGCGCAGTGAGTAGGATGCCGGGGCCCGACACGTCATAGCAGCCCTGACGATAAAGCCAACATGGCCCCTACACGTCCACGATTCTCGACGCCCTCAAGGGGACGCCAGGGCATCTCTACACAGAAGGGGAACACCACGCGCGCCCAGCAGCAGACCATGAATGCATTGTTGTCTCAGATGGCGTCTCTAGCTACTGGCGGCCACAGTCATGCTCCTATGCCGTTCATGAAGACCTCAGCAGCGGTCACTCCAGGGAAGTGTGAGGCAGAAATGCCAGCAGCGGCGTTTAGGACATGGAGGCGGTCCATGGAGTCGTGGGTGATGTTGAACGGATGGTCACAACTAGTGGCCACACTCCACATTCGCCTGAACTGTGTCCCTGCACCCCAAAGGGTGATTGACTCGAGATATCCCAGCGGTCAGTGGGAGCAGCTCTCGCCCAAGGAAGCCTTGGACGCCCTCAGTAGAGTGGTTCTTCAATCATTAAACCAAGCTGTGAAATGGAACGAGTTTTTCAACAGCAAACAAGGTGAAGAGGAGCCCATGAAAAGGTATTTTCAACGATGCTTCGCAGAGGCAGTGGAGTGTGAATTTAAATGTCCCACCTGTGATAACGACCTCTCTGAGTACATGCTATTACGAAAAGTTATAGTGGGCCTGAGCAACCCAGTGTTGAAAATGGAAATTTTCCAGGGGTACTCGAGTAATAAGAATGTTGAAGTGCTTAGAAACAAGTGTATGTTATTTGAGGCAGCAGTGAGAGATGCTGGTGTATTGTGTCGTTCGTCTGGCCAGGTAGTGGCGGGAACAGACACGGAGGCAGCGGCGGTTGGTGATGATGTCACGGGTGAGTCTGAGGTAGCTGCCGCCCGTCCTGGACACCCCAGTCGCGCGCACTGTGGGAACTGCGGCATGACACATGCCTCCGGCAAAAGCAACTGCCCTGCAAGTGTGGCCACATGTCGCAATTGCTCTAAGGTTAGTCACTTCAAAAGGTGTTGTAGGAGTAAGAAAGTTCTAAGTGCTTCTGTGGATGTGTCAGGTGCTGTCACAGTAGCAACAGCCCAGCTATCCCGCCAACCCAGGTTACAAGTGTGCGTGACCCAGGCTGGGGGCAATTCCCCCGCCACCCCTGTGCTGGCTGTGGCTGACACGGGTGCTATGGTGTGTGTGGCAGGGCCATCCCTGCTCCGGGACATCGGTTTGTGTCCAGGGCAACTTCGGGCACATAATGGCCTGAGGGACGTGGCGAACAAACAGCTCATGTGTCTGGGGTCCGCCCCCTACCGCCTCAGTGTGGGCGAGGGGTCCACCGTCCAGGAGGTCTACTTCGTGCAGACAGCCAAGGAACTCTACCTGTCATTGGAGGCCTGCACGTGCCTCAACTTGGTGCCTGTCGACTTCCCTCTCCATAGGCGTGCTGTGGCTGCCGTGGGCGATAGAGGGGGGCAGCACACTGCCGACGACCTACCTCCGAACCCTGGACCTGAGAGCAGTCGTGTCCCTCCTAGGCCAGTTGAGATACCCTTGCCTCCTTTGGAGGAGAATGTGGCCAGGTTGGAGGCATGGCTGCTCACGCACTTTTCATCCACCGCATTCAACACTAGCAGGTCCCCACTGCCAGTCATGACTGGTCCCCCTCACCGTATCCACCTGACGCCCGGCACGACCCCCCACGCCTGTCACACACCTGCTCCCGTTCCGAAACACTGCGAAGCGGAGGTGAAGGCCCAAGTGGAGGAGGACATCAGGAGAGGCATCATCCAGCCAGTGCCTGCTGGTGAGGCTACAGAGTGGTGCGCCAGGATGGTCGTGGTGGCCAAGAAAAACGGTCAGCCCAGGCGCACTGTGGACTTCCAACGCCTCAATGCAAGCTGTCTGAGGGAGACGCACCACACACCTGCACCATTCGACATGGTGCCTGGGGTGCCAGTGCACTCGTTCAAAACCGTCGCCGATGCCTTCTAAGGATTTCATCAGGTGGAGTTGGAGGAGGAGAGTAGACTCCTGACCACATTCATCACACCGTGGGGCCGTTTTCGATACTGCAGGACGCCCATGGGACATTGTTCAGCGTCAGATGCCTGCACCAAGAGGTTTGACGACGCTATTCAGGATGTGCCTCGCAAGTACAAGTGCGTGGATGACACTCTCCTCTATGACTCCAGTGTGAAGGGGGCTTTTTGGCACACCTACGATTTTCTGGAGACCTGCTCTTGCACAGAAAAGTTCTTGTTCTGCAGTGGAGAAGTCGATTTTGTGGGTTTCCTCCTGGGGTGGGACCTCTACCATCCCACTACCCAACGTCTGTCAGCCATCAAGGACTTCCCCATGCCTGATCAGCCATCAATCACTGACATCAGGTCCTGGCACGGCCTGGTTAACCAGTTGGCTCCCTTCCTTGAAACGGCACCTGTGATGGAGCCCTTCCGTGAGCTCCTCAAGATGCCAGTGGGCAAGAGGGTGTACTGGGACGACCAGCTGCGGCTCAAGTTTCGCCAGGCCCAGGACACCATCTGTCAGTTGGCCAGGGACGGCTTGGTGTACTACGACAAATCCAGGCCTATGGCAGCTGTCACGGATTGGAGCAGGGAGGGCATAGGCTTCGTCGTCCTGCAACAATACTGTGCCTGTGCCTCTCCAGAGACGCCCTTCTGCTACAGGGGAGGGTGGCGGTTGGCTCTGTGCGGTAGCCGACATCTGAGCACGGCCGAGGCCGGCTATGCTGCAATAGAAGGGGAGGCCCTGGCTGTGGTATGGTGCCTGCGCAAGGCCAGGCTGTTCCTCCTTGGCTGCCCGAACCTCATTCTGGTGACGGACCACCGCCCCTTAGTTGGCTTGCTAGGGGACAGAGCCCTCACGGATGTGGCGAATGCACGCCTGTTCAGGCTCAAGGAGAAGTCCCTGCAGTTCCAGTTCACGGTCAAGTACTTGCCACGGAAGCGGAACTGTGCAGCTGACGCCCTATCCCGCTTCCCCTCCCTCAGGGCGGCGCCCGACGCGGAGGACATGGACCAAGAGGAGGACCTGTGCGCTGAGGTGTGTCCAGTCACAATCGCAGCACTGGATCAGGATGGGTGCATCACTATGGACGAAGACACCATGTGCAAAGCGGCTGCGAACGATCCAGTATACCAGATTCTAGTATCGAGGGTGCTGGCCGGCGACTGGCGCCCGCACAAGTCACAGGAGGTGGCCTGTCTGCACCCTTACTTTTCGGTGAGGGACAGGTTGGCTGTGGTCAGGGGTTTGGTCACCTACACCTTTGACCAGGGCTGTGTGCGCCTTGTCCCCCGACTCCCTCCGCCACCGGGTCGCCGTTAACCTACACGTGGGGCACCAGGGCCTCGACTCCATGCTCAGGCGGGCCCGGCAGTCTGTCTATTGGCCTGGCATGGAGGGTGACCTGCAGTATCATCGGTCCCGGTGTGCTGCTTGCGAGACCCACGCCCCTTCCCAGCCTCCGAAGTCGTTGGTCTTGACCCCAGCGCCAGACTATCCCTTTCAACAAGTGGTGGCCGATTTGTTGCACCTGCAGGGCCACACATACCAAGCATATGCTGACCGACTCACAGGTTGGCTGGAGATCACCCACTTCCCCAACGAGGCCACCTCTGGAAAGATCATCGCCCGTCTGCAGGGTTACTTCACGAGGTGGGGGCACCTGAGCAGATCTCCACAGATGGAGGTACCAACCTTGCCAGCCTTGAGATGACAGATTTCCTCAAGTCATGGGTGGTCGAAGTGCGGCTCTCGTCGACCCACTTCCCCCAGTCCAATGGCAGGGCAGACGCTGGGGTCAAGGCCGCCAAGAGGCTTCTTAGGGATAACACTGGGCCCGGGGGTAGCTTGGACTGCGATAGGACATCCCAGGCCCTCCTCCAGTACCTGAACACGCCTCTACGGGGGGTGAACAAGTCGCCCGCCCAACTTGCCACTGGCTGCCAGTTCTGTGACGGCGTTCCCGTGGCCAGACAGCACTATAAGGTGGACCAGCACTGGCTGTGGGCACTTCGTATGAGGGAGGTGCGCTTGGCCGAAACCCAGGATGGGATCCTTCTGTCGCGGGGGGAGGTGTTCCGCCAGCTGGCTCCCCTAGCCGTGGGCGTGCAGGTGCGTGTGTAGGATGCCGCTACCAATCCCTGAGACAGGACAGGCATAGTGGTGGAAGCCCGCCCTCACAGGCAGTATGCCGTCAGGTTGACTGGCAGTGGCAGGGTGTCCATCCGCAACAGACGCCACCTGCGATACGGCGCCACCCCTGTTCCTACCACTCCTGTGGTGCATTACGCTATGCCTCCTGGGCACCCTTCTGCGGTGCCCTCCGTACCCGCGCCCTCACTTGCACCCCCGGCCCCTCCCTAATTGGGCGTGGCCAGGCCCGGGAGAGGCCGCAGGCAGCAGGGTTGGTTGGCTGACTACGTGGTGTAGTGTACAATATGTGGTGTAAAATTAGTTTAGCAGTATTTTTTTTTTCCTGTTTGTCTCTTTGTTTGACTGGATTTTTCTTGCATTATTGTTTTATATGACTGCATTGTTTTCCTTTCGTTAGTTCAAATGTGCATTGTCATTTGGGGGGGGGGGGGGAGATGTGAGATTGAGTTCCATCGTACGATATGTTTTCCCATGTGTTGCGGTGTGAGCTTGTCTGTGGCAGCGCCCGGTTGCCAGTCACCATCTGACGCTGTAAGAATAAAGTCTGCAAAGAACGTGGTTTATTATTCAAACCTCTCACAGTATCAGATGCAACACACATGGGAGGATTGGTTGCCGCAAGTTGCTGCATCTATTAATGGGTCGATCAATATCTATACTGGCAAATCACCCTATTGTATTGTTTATGGCATAGACAAACGTCTGTCCTTATGACCTACTTACAGACAAACCATGCCCTGTCTATTATGTGGATGATTTCGCGACAAAACAGATCAACGTTTTCACGGATATGCATGGCCAAGTATGGAAACATTTAGTAGCGTCCCGCACTGAAATTATTTTTAAGCAACATAAGCAAGCTAAGCCTGTCATGTTAGAAATAGGCGATGCTGTTATGGTGCGAGAACCTGAAAGAAAATCTAAACTTTCGGTTAAATTTGATGGTCCATTCCGCATTATCGCTAAAGAAGCTGGCAAGAAATTAAAAATTTAGAAGCCTAATGCACAAACCACAGATGTAGTGCATGCAAATCGACTTAAAAAAGGCCATCCAGATTTATAACCCAAGAATGGTAATGATGTCATAGACACATCCTTTCAACAGTACACACACCAAGTGTAACTAATGATTATTGTTTAAGACTTAGTTCTGCAAAACAATATTTAAACACATTGAAACTTTTACAGAATGGCTTTGATCATCATTGCACTGCTCCTACTCCTTTGTGGCACCTCTCTGTTGACGGATATCTCCACGGAACTCCTTAAGCTAGGTGCGCTTGACACACCCCAAGGATGCATTCTCAGTGTTGAAGACGTGGTGAACATAAAGTATGAGTTGCACGGACTGCTGAAGCTTCCACGCCAGATGGAGACCATTGGTACCCAACTGCAGACAGCTATGACCGTTCTTGATGATCTCCGTGAGAATCCTAACAGTTCAACAATGGTATCACAAACTGTTAATCTTCAGCTACTTCGTCTCAGAACCTTCACAAGATTACCGTCGCAGTTGGAAACTTTATCCCAGCATCTCAGTATGATCTTGCAAAGAAAGTGCGTTCCCAAATGCGAAGAATGCGAGGATTGTTTAACTTTGTGGGTCTTATACAAAGCACTCTATTTGGCACTGCGACTGCCGAGGTTGTAGCTAAACTAGGAGACCGCATGAACGTTGTCGATCAAGCTGTTCTTAAACAAAATCGTGTTATAACTCAAAGCCTTCATGCAGTTAGTGCCTTGGAATCAAAAGTTAATGCAATTATTTCTGAGTCTAACCATTTCTCTAGGGTGGTTTATAATTTAATGAATTTAGTCCCTATGTTGGAGTGGCTCCTTATTTTTCTGAGAATTTGCATGCTGCAGAAAGTTCTGTTCAAGCTGTAATTAATAACAAAAATGAGCTAATCGCAAGCATCGTGGATGCAGGGTTAGGACGAGTGGATGCAAAGCTTGTGCCTGTGAAAACTCTTCTTGAAGCATTACAAATAGCCGAGATGACTTATCATTTAACTCCAATTTTCACAGATCATGAGGTAGAATATTATTACCCTTTGTTGGAGTCAAATCTCACACACAACGCTATTCTTATCCACATACCTATGCTAGGGCAACATAAATTTAATGGCTTGTGAAGCCATGTTGGGAATCATTGATCAACTTGTGGTTCTCCAGGTGATTTCGAAGAGAGTTTGAAATGAATGCTTCCAGTAATTTGCCTACAATTAATGTTAGACTGATTGGTCGGTAGTTAGAGGATAGTGATCTATCTCCCTTCTTGAAAATCAATATTACATTCGCTTTCCTCCAGGATTCTGGTGCTACACCGTTTTTAAGACATGTTAAACAACTTTGCTAAGGGCATATTAAGCTCTTCTTTACATTCCTTTAATACTCTGGCAAATATCTCATAGGGACCTGGTGACTTATTCCGCTTTAGTTTGTCTATTTGCTTACTAACATCATTACTAGTCACTGCTATCTCGCTTAATTTATTTTCTTCGCAATCTCTGTAGAGAGTCGGTCCCACGGGTATCATGTTTAAATTTTCGGTGGTAAAACCTGTTGAAAAATATCTGCTCAGATTATTGCCCATTTCTCCATTAGTATCCGTTAGCTCGCCGGTATCTGACTGTATTGGTCCAATCTTGTCTCGTGTTTTAGTTTGATACATTTGGAAGAATCTCTTTGGGGTTTGACCTCGCCTCCTTGCTACCTTCATTTCATTATTCTTTTTTGCTTTTCTTATCTCGGTCTTAACCCTACTGCTCCAATACCTTATAATAATCTCTGAGGTAAACATCAGCACGATTTATTCTCCTACCTATAGCCTTCCTTTGTCCAATAATATTCCTTAAATAATAATTTATCCATTTAGGGTCATTGTTGTTTGATCTGAGTTTTCTGTATGGTATGTTCTGCCTTTGTGCATTAAGCAACTCATTATTTAAATTGTTGTGGAACTCTGCAACCGCAGGTCTCGTTATCAGGTCTCCCGGTAAGGTGAGGTCGCCCTCTGTGGGTACATTGTGAGCGGTCACCTTATGTGAGGTCATGTAGTTCACCCCCAAACGTGATACCCCTTCTCTCAGCTGCCTTTTCAAACTATCAAAGTTTGCCCTTCTGAAATCTGGGACTTTAGGGGAATTTTCCTTGCGGCTGCCCTGAAATTCTAACTGGAATCTAATTTCCAGTGCCGGATTTGGACCTGTGGAGGCCCATGGGTAGCCTCTTTGTGGAGGCCCCCCCCCATTATAACTACCCAAGAGGGTGAGGTGGCGAGTGAAGCAAGCTTAAACATCTGGGAGTTCCTGGGGGCGCCGTAAGCCCCCCGGGAAAATTTTGAAATTTTAACACTTCTTTGGAGAATTTTGAAGCCATATGCAGTTATATTGAGGACATTAGAACATTGAGAAATTTTTAATTAACTGTATATTTATTGATAGTGTACAAATTCCCAACACACACACACAAAAGTGAGACATGACTGGAGTTGTAATAGGCCCCTGTCTCATCAACAGAACGTATTATATAAATGGGTCAATACATCTGATATTATATTCAGATTCACCACCCTGTAACTTTCCACTGTCTACTATGAGTAAGACATGATATGGACACGTGAGCGGGCAACTCACCCAAGAGGGCGAGACCCATAGCTCAGCATTTCTGTAAGCACGCACTGCGATGCCCTTAAGCTTCAGTAGCTCACCTAACTCATATCGTAAGGACGTGACCTAACGTTTATAATACATAAACGCCGTCCCCTTCTCATTCACTCCTAGACAGTGAGACTTACGGTTGATCAACACTCCGGAATTATATATATAACCTTTTATAATAAAACAAAGGAACTACCGTTTGGGTTCCGTTACTTAAAACCCAAATATAAATATATGTGAACGGACTGGTTAATTGGACAAGCAGCCGATTCAGAGTCATTCATGTGGTTTCAAGTCGACCCGCCCTGATATAGCTTCTACCGCACATGTCAAAAATTTTCAAGAGACTTCACAGAAAAAAATATATTATTAGTTATTACAGAGAGATGATTCTTTGCATTATTAATCAGATAAACCTCTACTCAAATAATGATTCTGTCCAAGAATGCGTGTATAAGCTTCTTTAAGCCCAAGGTCAGACAGATTCAGAATAAGTATTAACTCAACTATAAATAAAATTGAAGTTTTGCATCCAATAGTAAAACAAATAAACAATTTAATGAATTTGATAAAATCATAACAAAAGTATAAACATGTTGGAAAAAACAAGAATTTTAATAAAAATAACTGCCATCGACCATGGATAATGGATATATTGAACACAGACAATGATCAATTTCAAAATAGAAAATATACATTACCTCTATTTACAGACCAGGCACTCTACGTGACCTGGGCGCTGCAAAGTTTTTGATCAACTTTTCGAAGTCAATCTCTCTGAGGATGTCATATTCGATACTCATCAAAGCCAGGTGGCTGAGACTATCATGACACATTGTAGTACGAAGTCTGTTTTTAATAAACTTCATTTTACTGAAAGAACGTTCTCCAGAACAAATTGTGACCATGAGCACCAAGTACATCCGTAGCATTATTTCAACATTTGGAAATGTATCTACAACTTTCTTGTCTATCAACAGCTTGTAAAAGTAATGTGCCCTCCCTTTCTCATCATCTTCGTCTTCAAGAAATTGAGTGAAGAATGCTGTAAACTGCACAAGTACAGCTCCAAGTGTTTGATCCAAATCATTTTTGTACTCAGCAGCCAATTTGGCTGCAGCTGCTTCAATTTCGTCACAATTCATTGACTCCAGTTTAGACAAGAACCCGAAAAGTGAACAGGTTTCCTCATAGGCCTTTAACCGTTGATCCAGTGAACTCAGGAACTGATCAATTGCTGGAAGGAAATTCTGAACCCGAAATTTTTTTGACTGTGAGAGGGCTGCTTCTTCTGATCGTCCATAATCCAATGGATTGAGTCGTACATTACGTTGACGCTTGCGTGTCTGTGAATAATCCCCAGTTTCTGACATTTCCCTTCCCTTCTTCTCATAAACATGGAAGCAATCTCTTTTTTCTCGTACAAAACATTCCAAGGACTTCAGCATTGCTACTGCTGCGTTCAAATCGAGTTTAGGATCTTGCAATGCATGGCTTGTTGCATCAACTCTGTCAAGAATGTCATATCATATCAACAAACACAGCGCCCAGCTGGCATTCGTAATGGAAGTGATAATGAAACAAATATTTTATTAGTTTTTTTAATCTCAATTTCGTCATTCCATGTAGTTCATTTTTAATCAATATATGTTTGTGGAATTTTAAATATATTATTAGCAACACAAACAATAGCATTCATTAAAAATATACAGTTCATAGGAAAACCAGGTATTCATGAATTTCAAGGAGTAGCTAGCCTAATTTCTATCACACTTCTTGCTGAACATAGTTTACGTGATGGAATAGATAAACATGAATTTTAAAGAATGAAAATAAAAGTAATCCAAATGAATAAACAAATAAATAAAATATTGTAATATGTGGAGGCCCCAGATTGTGGAAGCCCCTGGGCAGCTGCCCACTTCGCCCACTCCTGAATCCGGACCTGATAATTTCTTTATGATCGCTGTTACCAAGTTCGTTCCCTACCTCGACATTACTAATGAGGTTTTCTCTGTTTGACAGAACTAAATCGAGTATATTATTGCCCCGGAAGGGTTCGGTTATATGTTGGCTTGGGAAACAGTCTTGGATTGTTTCAACAAAATCCTCTGATTCTGAGTTACCCGTAAGATCAATCCAATCTATTTGGCTAAAGTTAAAGTCGCCTACTATACAGACTTTGCTATGTATGGAAGCCTTGCGCATTTCTTCCCAAATAGCCACTCATTAACTCTATCCAGATTAGGAGATCTATATATTACTACTGTGATTAATTTTCCCTACCATCGGTTAATTCTATCCAAATTATTTCAAAATTCCGCTCAGTTTTTATTTCATTATTTATTTCACACTTCAGATTATCCCTGACATAGATTGCTACTCTGCCTCCTTTTCTAATCTGCCTATCGGTATGGAATAATTTGTAACCTGCAATTTGGTATTCGACAAGTAACTCACGTGAGTCTAGGTTTATCCATGTTTTGGTGAATGCTATCCATGTTACCTCCATAATACCAGAAGTGTGGCGGCCAACAGCCACATGTTACCTCCACAATACCAGCAGTGTGGCAGCCAACATGTTACCTTCGCAATACCAGCAGTGTGGCGGCCAACATGTTACCTCCATAATACCAGCAGGGTGACGGCCAACAACCACGTGTTAACTCCACAATACCAGCAGTGGCGGCCAACAACCACGTGTTACCTCCACAATGCCAACAGTGTGGCGGCCAACCACCACTTGTTACCTCCACACTACCAGTAGTGTGGCGGCCAACGTCTTACCTCCACAATACCAGTAGTGTGGCGGCCAACAACCACATGTTACCTACACAATTACAAGTAGTGTGGCGGCCAACATATTACCTCCACAATACCAGTAGTGTGACGGCCAATATGTTACCTCCTTAATACCAGCAGTGTGGCGGCCAACAACCATGTGCTACCTCCACAATGCCAGGAGTATGGCGGCTAACAACCACGTGTTACCTCCACAATACCAGTAGTGTGACGGCCAATATGTTACCTCCTTAATACCAGTAGTGTGGCGGCCAACAACCACGTGTCACCTCCACAATGCCAGTAGTATGGCGGCAAACAACCGCGTGTGACCTCCACAATGCCAGTAGTATGGAGGCCAACAACCACGTGTTACCTCCACAATACCAGTAGTGTCGCGGCCAACAACCACGTGTTACCTACACAATGCCAGTAGTGTGGCGGCCAACAATCACGTGTTACCTCCACTATACCAGTAGTGTGGCAGCCAACGTGTTACCTCCACAATACCAACAGTGTGGCGGCCAACAACCACGTGATACCTCCACAATACCAGTAGTGTGGGGGCCAACAACCACGTGTTACCTCCACAATACCAGTAGTGTGGCGGCCAACAACCACGTGTTACCTCCACAATACCAACAGTGTGGCGGCCAACAACCTCGTGTTACCTCCACAATACCAGTAGTGTGGCTGCCAACAACCACGTGTTACCTCCACAATGACAGCAGTGTGGCGGCCAACAACCAAGTGTTACCACCACAATACCAGCAGTGCGGCGGCCAGCAACCACGTGTTACCTCCATAATACCAGTAGTGTGGCGGCCAACATGTTACCTCCACAATACCAGCAGTGTGGCGGCCAACAACCACGTGTTACCTCCACAATACTAGCAGTGTGGCATCTAACAACCACGTGTTTCCTCCATAGTACCAGCAGTGTGGCGGCCAATATGTTACCTCCACAATACATGCAGTTTGGCAGCCAACATGATACCTCCACAATACCAGCAGTGTGGCGGCCGACAACCACGTGTTACCTCCACAATGCCAGTAGTGTGACGGCCAACAACCATGTGTTTCCTCCACAATACCAGTCGTGTTGCGGCCAACATGTTACCTCCACAATACCAGCAGTGTGGCGGCCAATAACCACATGTTACCTCCACAATACCAGTAGTGTGGCGGCCAACAACCACGCGTTACCTCCACAATACCAGCAGTGTGGAGGCCAACAACCACGTGTTACCTCCACAATACCAGTAGTGTGTCGGCAAACAACCACGTGTTTCCTCCACAATGCCAGTAGTGTGGCGGCCAATAACCACATGTTACCTCCACAATACCAGTAGTGTGTCGGCCAATAACCACATGTTACCTCCATAATACCAGTACAGTGGCGGCCAACATGTTACCTCCACAATACCAGCAGTGTGACGGCCAACAACCACGTGTTACCTCCACAATACCAGTAGTGTGGCGGCCAACATGTTACCTCCACAATACCAGCAGTGTAACGGCCAACAACCACATGTTACCTTCACAATACCAGTAAGGTGGCGGCCAACAATCACATGTTACCTCCACCATACCAGTAGTGTGGCGGCCAACAACCACATGTTACCTTCACAATACCAGTAGTGTGGCGGCCAACAACATGTTACCTCTGCAACACCAGCAGTGTGGTAGCTTACATGTTACCTCCGCAATACCAGCAGTGTGGCGACCAACATGTTACCTCCATAATACCAGCAATGTGACGGCCAACAACCACGTGTTACCTCCACAATACCTGCGGAAGTGGCCAACAACCACGTGTTACCTCCACAATGCCAACAGTGTGGCGGCCAACAACCACGTGTTACCTCCACACTACCAGTAGTGTGGCGGCCAACGTGCTACCTCCACAATACCAGTAGTGTGGCGGCCAACAACCACATGTTACCTACACAATTACAAGTAGTGTGGCGGCCAACATATTACCTCCACAATACCAGTAGTGTGACGGCCAATATGTTACCTCCTTAATACCAGCAGTGTGGCGGCCAACAACCACGTGCTACCTCCACAATGCCAGGAGTATGGCGGCTAACAACCACGTGTTACCTCCACAATACCAGTAGTGTGACGGCCAATATGTTACCTCCTTAATACCAGTAGTGTGGCGACCAACAACCACGTGTCACCTCCACAATGCCAGTAGTATGGAGGCCAACAACCACGTGTTACCTCCACAATACCAGTAGTGTCGCGGCCAACAACCACGTGTTACCTACACAATGCCAGTAGTGTGGCGGCCAACAATCACGTGTTACCTCCACCATACCAGTAGTGTGGCAGCCAACGTGTTACCTCCACAAAACCAACAGTGTGGCGGCCAACAACCACGTGATACCTCCACAATACCAGTAGTGTGGGAGCCAACAACCACGTGTTACCTCCACAATACCAGCAGTGTGGCGGCCAACAACCACGTGTTACCTCCACAATACCAACAGTGTGGCGGCCAACAACCACGTGTTACCTCCACAATACCAGTAGTGTGGCTGCCAACAACCACGTGTTACCTCCACAATGACAGCAGTGTGGCGGCCAACAACCAAGTGTTACCTCCACAATACCAGCAGTGCGGCGGCCAGCAACCACGTGTTACCTCCACAATGCCAGTAGTGTGGCGGCCAATAACCACATGTTACCTCCACAATACCAGTAGTGTGGCGGTCAATAACCACATGTTACCTCCATAATACCAGTAGTGTGGCGGCCAACATGTTACCTCCACAATACCAGCAGTGTGGCGGCCAACAACCACATGTTACCTCCACAATACTAGCAGTGTGGCGTCTAACAACCACGTGTTTCCTCCATAGTACCAGCAGTGTGGCGGCCAATATGTTACCTCCACAATACCTGCAGTTTGGCAGCCAACATGATACCTCCACAATACCAGCAGTGTGGCGGCCGACAACCACGTGTTACCTCCACAATGCCAGTAGTGTGACGGCCAACAACCATGTGTTTCCTCCACAATACCAGTCGTGTTGCGGCCAACATGTTACCTCCACAATACCAGCAGTGTGGCGGCCAATAACCACATGTTACCTCCACAATACCAGTAGTGTGGCGGCCAACAACCACGTGTTACCTCCACAATACCAGCAGTGTGGCGGCCAACAACCACGTGTTACCTCCACAATACCAGTAGTGTGTCGGCCAACAACCACGTGTTTCCTCCACAATGCCAGTAGTGTGGCGGCCAATAACCACATGCTACCTCCACAATACCAGTAGTGTGTCGGCCAATAACCACATGTTACCTCCATAATACCAGTACAGTGGCGGTCAACATGTTACCTCCACAATACCAGCAGTGTGACGGCCAACAACCACGTGTTACCTCCACAATACCAGTAGTGTGGCGGCCAACATGTTACCTCCACAATACCAGCAGTGTAACGGCCAACAACCACATGTTACCTTCACAATACCAGTAATGTGGCGGCCAACAAACACATGTTACCTCCACCATACCAGTAGTGTGGCGGCAAACAACCACATGTTACCTCTGTAACACCAGCAGTGTGGTAGCTTACATGTTACCTCTGCAATACCAGCAGTGTGGCGACCAACATGTTACCTACATAATACCAGCAATGTAACGGCCAACAACCACGTGTTACCTCCACAATACCTGCGGAGGTGGCCAACAACCACGTGTTACCTCCACAATGCCAACAGTGTGGCGGCCAACAACCACGTGTTACCTCCACACTACCAGTAGTGTGGCGGCCAACGTGTTACCTCCACAATACCAGTAGTGTGGCGGCCAACAACCACATGTTACCTACACAATTACAAGTAGTGTGGCGGCCAACATATTACTTCCACAATACCAGTAGTGCGACGGCCAATATGTTACCTCCTTAACACCAGCAGTGTGGCGGCCAACAACCACGTGATACCTCCACAATGCCAGGAGTATGGCGGCCAACAACAACGTGTTACCTCCACCCTAACAGTAGTGTGGCGGCCAACGTGTTACCTCCACAATACCAGAAGTGTGGCGGCCAACAACCAAATGCTACCTACACAATACCAGTAGTGTGGCGGCCAACATATTACCTCCACAATACCAGTAGTGTGACGGCCAATATGAAACCAACACAATAACAGTAGTGTGGCGGCCAACATGTTACCTCCACAATACCAGCATTGCGACGGCCAACAACCACGTGTTACCTCCACAATACCAGTAGTGTGGCGGCCAAAATGCTACCTCCACAATACCAGTAGTATGACGGCCAACATGTTACCTCCACAATACCAGCAGTGTGGCGGCCGACAACCACGTGTTACCTCCACAATACCAGCAGTGTGGCGGCCAATAACCACATGTTACCTCCACAATACCAGTAGTGTGGCGGCCAACAACCACGTGTTACCTCCACAATACCAGCAGTGTGGCGGCAAACAACCAAGTGTTTCCTCCACAATGCCAGTAGTGTGGCGGCCAATAACCACATGTTACCTCCACAATACCAGTAGTGTGTCGGCCAATAACCACATGTTGCCTCCATAATACCAGTAGTGTGGCGGCCAACATGTTACCTCCACAATACCAGCAGTGTGACGGCCAACAACCACGTGTTACCTCCACAATGCCAGTAGTGTGGCGGCCAACATGGTACCTCCACAATACCAGCAGTGTAACGGCCAACAACCACATGTTACCTTCACAATACCAGTAATGTGGCGGCCAACAATCACATGTTACCTCCACCAAACCAGTAGTTTGGCGGCCAACAACCACATGTTACCTTCACAATACCAGTAGTGTGGCGGCCAACAACAACATGTTACCTCTGCAACACCAGCAGTGTGGTAGCTTACATGTTACCTCCGCAATACCAGCAGTGTGGCGACCAACATGTTACCTCCATAATACCAGCAATGTGACGGCCAACAACCACGTGTTACCTCCACAATACCAGCGGAGGTGGCCAACAACCACGTGTTACCTCCACAATACCTGTAGTGTGGCGGCCAACAACCACATGTTACCTACACAATTACAAGTAGTGTGGCGGCCAACATATTACCTCCACAATATTAGTAGTGTGACGGCCAATTTGTTACCTCCTTAATACCAGCAGTGTGACGGCCAACAACCACGTGCTACCTCCGCAATGCCAGGAGTATGGCGGCCAACAACCACGTGTTACCTCCACCCTAACAGTAGTGTGGCGGCCAACGTGTTACCTCCACAATACCAGAAGTGTGGCGGCCAAGAACCACATGTTACCTACACAATACCAGTAGCGTGGCGGCCAACATATTACCTCCACAATGCCAGTAGTGTGACGGCCAATATGTTACCTCCATAATACCAGCAGTGTGACGGCCAACAACCACGTGTTACCTCCGCAATGCCAGTAGTAAGGTGGCCAACAACCACGTGATACCTCCACAATACCAGTAGTGTGGCGGCCAACAACCACGTATTACCTCCACAATACCAGCAGTTGGCGGCAAAAAACCACGTGCTACCTCCACAATACCAGCAGTGTGGCGGCCAACAATCACGTGTTACCTCCACAATGCCAGCAGTGTGGCGGCCAACAACCACGTGTTGCCTCCACAATGCCAGCAGTGTGGCGGCCAACAACCACGTGTTACCTCCGCAATGCCAGTAGTGTGGCGTCCAATAACCACATGTTACCTCCACAATACCAGTAGTGTGGCGGCCAATAACCACATGGTACCTCCATAATACCAGTAGCGTGGCGGCCAAGATGTTACCTCCACAATACCAGCATTGCGACGGCCAACAACCACGTGTTACCTCCACAATACCAGTAGTGTGGCGGCCAACATGTTACCTCCACAATACCAGCAGTGTTATGGCCACCAATCACGTGTTACCTCCACCATACCAGTAGTGTGGCGGCCAACAACATGCAACCTCTACAACACCGGCAGTGTGGTGGCTTACATGTTACCTCCGCAATACCAGCAGTGTGGCGACCAACATGTTACCTCCATAATACCAGCAATGTATCGGCCAACAACCACGTGCTACCTCCACAATGCCAGGAGTATGGCGGCTAACAACCACGTGTTACCTCCACAATACCAGTAGTGTGGCGGCCAATAACCACATGGTACCTCCATAATACCAGTAGTGTGGCGGCCAACATGTTACCTCCACAATACCAGCATTGCGACGGCCAACAACCACGTGTTACCTCCACAATACCAGTAGTGTGGCGGCCAACATGTTACCTCCACAATACCAGCAGTGTTATGGCCACCAATCACGTGTTACCTCCACCATACCAGTAGTGTGGCGGACAACAACATGTTACCTCTACAACACCGGCAGTGTGGTGGCTTACATGTTACCTCCGCAATACCAGCAGTGTGGCGACCAACATGTTACCTCCATAATACCAGCAATGCATCGGCCAACAACCACGTGCTACCTCCACAATGCCAGGAGTATGGCGGCGAACAACCACGTGTTACCTCCACAATACCAGTAGTGTGACGGCCAATATGTTACCTCCTTAATACCAGTAGTGTGGCGACCAACAACCACGTGTCACCTCCACAATGCCAGTAGTATGGAGGCCAACAACCACGTGTTACCTCCACAATACCAGTAGTGTCGCGGCCAACAACGACGTGTTACCTACACAATGCCAGTAGTGTGGCGGCCAACAATCACGTGTTATCTCCACCATACCAGTAGTGTGGCAGCCAACGTGTTACCTCCACAAAACCAACAGTGTGGCGGCCAACAACCACGTGATACCTCCACAATACCAGTAATGTGGGAGCCAACAACCACGTGTTACCTCCACAATACCAGCAGTGTGGCGGCCAACAACCACGTGTTACCTCCACAATACCAACAGTGTGGCGGCCGACAACCACGTGTTACCTCCACAATACCAGTAGTGTGGCTGCCAACAACCACGTGTTACCTCCACAATGACAGCAGTGTGGCGGCCAACAACCAAGTGTTACCTCCACAATACCAGCAGTGCGGCGGCCAGCAACCACGTGTTACCTCCACAATGCCAGTAGTGTGGCAGCCAATAACCACATGTTACCTCCACAATACCAGTAGTGTGGCGGTCAATAACCACATGTTACTTCCATAATACCAGTAGTGTGGCGGCCAACATGTTACCTCCACAATACCAGCAGTGTGGCGGCCAACAACCACGTGTTACCTCCACAATACTAGCAGTGTGGCGTCTAACAACCACGTGTTTCCTCCATAGTACCAGCAGTGTGGCGGCCAATATGTTACCTCCACAATACCTGCAGTTTGGCAGCCAACATGATACCTCCACAATACCAGCAGTGTGGCGGCCGACAACCACGTGTTACCTCCACAATGCCAGTAGTGTGACGGCCAACAACCATGTGTTTCCTCCACAATACCAGTCGTGTTGCGGCCAACATGATACCTCCACAATACCAGTAGCGTGGAGGCCAACAACCACGTGTTACCTCCACAATACCAGCAGTGTGGCGGCCAACAACCACGTGTTACCTCCACAATACCAGTAGTGTGTCGGCCAACAACCACGTGTTTCCTCCACAATGCCAGTAGTGTGGCGGCCAATAACCACATGTTACCTCCACAATGCCAGTAGTGTGTCGGCCAATAACCACATGTTGCCTCCATAATACCATTACAGTGGCGGTCAACATGTTACCTCCACAATACCAGCAGTGTGACGGCCAACAACCACGTGTTACCTCCACAATACCAGTAGTGTGGCGGCCAACATGTTACCTCCACAATACCAGCAGTGTAACGGCCAACAACCACATGTTACCTTCACAATACCAGTAATGTGGCGGACAACAATCACATGTTACCTCCACCATACCAGTAGTGTGGCGGCAAACAACCACATGTTACCTCTGCAACACCAGCAGTGTGGTCGCTTACATGTTACCTCCGCAATACCAGCAGTGTGGCGACCAACATGTTACCTCCATAATACCAGCAATATCACGGCCAACAACCACGTGTTACCTCCACAATACCTGCGGAGGTGGCCAACAACCACGTGTTACCTCCACAATGCCAACAGCGTGGCGGCCAACAACCACGTGTTACCTCCACACTACCAGTAGTGTGGCGGCCAACGTGTTACCTCCACAATACCAGTAGTGTGGCGGCCAACAACCACATGTTACCTACACAATTACAAGTAGTGTGGCGGCCAACATATTACCTCCACAATACCAGTAGTGCGACGGCCAATATGTTACCTCCTTAATACCAGCAGTGTGGCGGCCAACAACCACGTGGTACCTCCACAATGCCAGGAGTATGGCGGCCAACAACCACGTGTTACCTCCACCCTAACAGTAGTGTGGCGGCCAACGTGTTACCTCCACAATACCAGAAGTGTGGCGGCCAACAACCAAATGTTACCTACACAATACCAGTAGTGTGGCGGCCAACATATTACCTCCACAATACCAGTAGTGTGACAGCCAATATGTTACCAACACAATAACAGTAGTGTGGCGGCCAATATGTTACCTCCATAATACCAGCAGTGTGGCGGCCAACAACCACGTGTCACCTCCACAATGCCAGTAGTATGGCGGCAAACAACCACGTGTTACCTCCACAATAAAAGTAGTGTGTCGGCCAACAACCACGTGTTACCTCCACAATACCAGTAGTGTGGCGGCCAACATATTACCTACACAATACCAGTAGTGTGGCGGCCAACATATTACCTCCACAATACCAGAAGTGTGACGGCCAATATGTTACCTCCACAATGCCAGTAGTATGGCGGCCAACAACCACGTGTTTCCTACACAATGCCAGTAGTGTGGCGGCCAACAATCACGTGTTACCTCCACAATACCAGTAGTGTCGCGGCCAACAACCACGTGTTACCTACACAATGCCAGTAGTGTGGCGGCCAATAATCACGTGTTACCTCCACCATACCAGTAGTGTGGCAGCCAACGTGTTACCTCCACAATACCAACAGTGTGGCGGCCAACAACCACGTGATACCTCCACAATACCAGTAGTGTGGGACCAACAACCACGTGTTACCTCCACAATACCAGCAGTGTGGCGGCCAACAACCACGTGTTACCTCCACAATACCAACAGTGTGGCGGCCAACAACCACGTGTTACCTCCACAATACCAGTAGTGTGGCTGCCAACAACCACGTGTTACCTCCACAATGCCAGCAGTGTGGCGGCCAACAACCAAGTGTTACCTCCACAATACCAGCAGTGCGGCGGCCAGCAACCACGGTTACCTCCGCAATGCCAGTAGTGTGGCGGCCAGTAACCACATGTTACCTCCACAATACCAGAAGTGTGGCGGTCAATGACCACGTGTTACCTCCACAATACTGGCAGTGTGGCGTCTAACAACCACGTGTTTCCTCTATAGTACCAGCAGTGTGGCGGCCAATATGTTACCTCCACAATACCAGTAGTGTGACGGCCAATATGCTACCTCCACAATAATAGTAGTGTGGCGGCCAATATGTTACCTCCATAATACCAGCAGTGTGGCTGCCAACAACCACGTGTCACCTCCACAATGCCAGTAGTATGGCGGCAAACAACCACGTGTTACCTCCACAATAACAGTAGTGTGTCGGCCAACAACCACGTGTTACCTCCACAATACCAGTGGTGTGGCGGCCAACATATTACCTCCACAATACCAGTAGTGTGGCGGCCAACATATTACCTCCACAATACCAGAAGTGTGACGGCCAATATGCTACCTCCACAATACCAGTAGTATGGCGGCCAACAACCACGTGTTACCTACACAATGCCAGTAGTGTGGCGGCCAACAATCACGTGTTACCTCCACAACACCAGTAGTGTCGCGGCCAACAACCACGTGTTACCTACACAATGCCAGTAGTGTGGCGGCCAATAATCACGTGTTACCTCCACCATACCAGTAGTGTGGCAGCCAACGTGTTACCTCCACAATACCAACAGTGTGGCGGCCAACAACCACTTGATACCTCCACAATGCCAGTAGTGTGGGGCCAACAACCACGTCTTACCTCCACAATACCAGCAGTGTGGCAGCCAACAACCACGTGTTACCTCCACAATACCAACAGTGTGGCGGCCAACAACCACGTGTTACCTCCACAATACCTGTAGTGTGGCTGCCAACAACCACGTGTTACCTCCACAATGCCAGCAGTGTGGCGGCCAACAACCAAGTGTTACCTCCACAATACCAGCAGTGCGGCGGCCAACAACCACGTGCTACCTCCGCAATGCCAGTAGTGTGGCGGCCAATAACCACCTGTTACCTTCACAATACCAGTAGTGTGGCAGCCAACGTGTTACCTCCACAATACCAACAGTGTGGCGGCCAACAACCACGTGATACCTCCACAATACTAGTAGTGTGGCGGCCAACAACCACGTATTACCTCCACAATACAAGTAGTGTGGCGGCCAACAACCACGTGTTACCTCCACAATGCCAACAGTGTGGCGAAAAACAACAACGTGTTACCTCCACAATACCAGCAGTGTGGCGGCCAACAACCACGTGTTACCTCCACAATGCCAGTAGTGTGGCGGCCAATAACCACATGTTACCTCCACAATACCAGTAGTGTGGCGGCCAACAACGACATGTTACCTACACAATACCAGTAGTGTGGCGGCCAACATATTACCTCCACAATACCAGTAGTGTGACGGCCAATATGTTACCAATAACCACATGTTGCCTCCACAATACCAGTACTGTGGCGGCCAACAACCACGTGTTACCTCCACAATACCAGCAGTGGCGGCCAACAACAACATGTTACCTCTGCAACACCAGCAGTGTGGTGGCTTACATGTTACCTCCGCAATACCAGCATTGTGGCGACCAACATGTTACCTCCATAATACCAGCAATGTGACGGCCAACAACAACGTTTTACCTCCACAATACCAGCAGTGGCGGTCAACAACCACGTGTTACCTCCACAATGCCAACAGTGTGGCGGCCAACAACCACGTGTTATCTCCACACTACAGTAGTGTGGCGGCCAACGTGTTACCTCCACAATACCAGTAGTGTGGCGGCCAACAACCACATATTACATACACAATTACACGTAGTGTGGCGGCCAACATATTACCTCCACAATACCAATAGTGTGACGGCCAATATGCTACCACCATAATACCAGTAGTATGGCGGCCAACAACCACGTGTTACCTCCACAATACCAGTAGTGTCGCGGCCAACAACCACTTGCTACCTACACAATACCAGCAGTGTGGCGGGCAACAATCACGTGTTACCTCCACCATACCAGTAGTATGGTGGCCAACAACCACGTGTTACCTCAACAATAACAGCAGTGTGGCGGCCAACAACCATGTGTTTCCTCCACAATACCAGCAGTGTGACAGCCAATAACCACGTGTTACCGCCACAATACCAGTAGTGTCGCGGCCAACAACCACGTATTACCTACACAATACCAGCAGTGTGGCGGGCAACAATCACGTGTTACCTCAACCATACCAGTAGTGTGGCTGCCAACAACCACATGTTACCTTCACAATAACAGTAGTGTGGCGGCCAACAATCACGTGTTACCTCCACCATACCAGTAGTGTGGCAGCCAACGTGTTACCTCCACAATACCAACAGTGTGGCGGCCAACAACCACGCGAAACCTCCACAATACCAGTAGTGTGGCGGCCAACAACCACGTATTACCTCCACAACACCAGCAGTGTGGCGGCCAACAACCACGTGTTACTTCCACAATACCAGCAGTGTGGCGGCCAACAACCACGTGTTACCTCCACAATGCCAGTAGTGTGGCGGCCAATAACCACATGTTACCTCCACAATACCAGTAGTGTGGCGGCCAATAACCACATGTTACCTCCATAATACCAATAGTGTGGCGGCCAACATGTTACCTCCACAATACCAGCAGTGTGACGGCCAACAACCACGTGTTACCTCCACAATATCAGTAGTGTGGCGGCCAACGTGTTACCTCCACAATACCAGTAGTGTGGCGGCCAACGTGTTACCTCCACAATACCAGTAGTGTGGCGGCCAACAACCACATGTTACCTACACAATACCAGTAGTGTGGCGGCCAACATATTACCTCCACAATACCAGTTGTGTGACGGCCAATATGCTACCTCCATAATACCAGCAGTGTGGCGGCCAACAACCACGTGTTACCTCCACAATACCAGCAGTGCGGCGGCCAACAACCATTGTTACCTCCACAATGCCAGTAGTGTGGCGGCCAATAACCACATGTTACCTCCACAATAACAGTAGTGTGGCGGCCAATAACCACATGTTACCTCCATAATACCAGTAGTGTGGCGGCCAACATGTTACCTCCACAATACCAGCAGTGTGATGGACAACAACCACGTGTTACCACCACAATACCAGTAGTGTGGCGGCCAACGTGTTGCCTCCACAATACCAGTAGTGTGGCGGCCAACAACCACATGCTACCTACACAATACCAGTAGTGTGGCAGCCAACATATTACCTCCACAATACCAGTAGTGTGACGGCCAATATGTTACCTCCATAACACCAGCAGTGTGGCGGCCAACAACCACGTGTTACCTCCACAATACCAGCAGTGCGGCGGCCAACAACCACGTGTTACCTTCACAATGCCAGTAGTGTGGCGGCCAATAACCACATGTTACCTTCACAATACCAGTAGTGTGGCGGCCAACAACCACGCGTTACCTCCACAATACCAGCAGTGCGGCGGCCAACAACCACGTGTTACCTCCACAATGCCAGTAGTGTGGCGGCCAATAACCACATGTTACCTCCTCAATACCAGCAATGTGACGGCCAACAACCACGTGTTACCTCAACAATACCAGCAGTGTGGCGGCCAACAACCACGTGTTTCCTCCACAATGCCAGTAGCGTGGCGGCCAATAACCACATGTTACCTCCACAATACCTGTAGTGTGTCGGCCAATAACCACATGTTACCTCCATAATACCAGTAGGTTGGCGGCCAACATGTTACCTCCACAATACCAGCAGTGTGACGGCCAACAACCACGTGCTACCTCCACAATACCAGCAGTGCGGCGGCCAACAACCACGTGTTACCTCCACAATGCCAGTAGTGTGGCGGCCAATAACCACATGCTACCTCCACAATACCAGCAATGTGACGGCCAACAACCACGTGTTACCTCCACAATACTAGCAGTGTGGCGGCCAACAACCACGTGTTTCCTCCACAATGCCAGTAGTGTGGCGGCCAATAACCACATGTTACCTCCACAATACCAGTAGTGTGTCGGCCAATAACCACATGTTACCTCCATAATACCAGTATTGTGGCGGCCAATATGTTACCTCCACAATACCAGCAGTGTGACGGCCAACAACCACATGTTACCTTCACAATACCAGTAGTGTGGCGGCCAACAACAACATGTTACCTCTGCAACACCAGCAGTGTGGTAACTTACATGCTACCTCCGCAATACCAGCAGTGTGGCGACCAACATGTTACCTCCATAATACCAGCAATGTGAGGGCCAACAACCACGTGTTACCACCACAATACCAGCGGAGGTGGCCAACAACCACGTGTTACCTCCACAATGCCAACCTGTGTGGCGGCCAACAACCACGTGTTACCTCCACACTACCAGTAGTGTGGCGGCCAACAGACTACCTCCACAATACCAATAGTGTGGCGGCCAACAACCACATGTTACCTACACAATTACCAGTAGTGTGGCGGCCAACATATTACCTCCACAATACCAGCAGTGTGACGGCCAACAACCACGTGTTACCTCCACAATATCAGTAGTGTGGCGGCCAACGTGTTACCTCCACAATACCAGTAGTGTGGCGGCAAACGTGTTACCTCCACAATACCAGTAGTGTGGCGGCCAACAACCACATGTTACCTACACAATACCAGTAGTGTGGCGGCCAACATATTACCTCCACAATACCAGTTGTGTGACTGCCAATATGTTACCTCCATAATACCAGCAGTGTGGCGGCCAACAACCACGTGTTACCTCCACAATACCAGCAGTGCGGCGGCCAACAACCACGTGTTACCTCCACAATGCCAGTAGTGTTGCGGCCAATAACCACATGTTACCTCCACAATACCAGTAGTGTGGCGGCCAATAACCACATGTTACCTCCATAATACCAGTAGTGTGGCGGCAAATAACCACATGTTACCTCCATAATACCAGTAGTGTGGCGGCCAACATGTTACCTCCACAATACCAGCAGTGTAACGGCCAACAACCACATGTTACCTTCACAATACCAGTAATATGGCGGCCAACAATCACATGTTACCTCCACCATACTAGTAGTGTGGCGGCCAACAACCACATGTTACCTTCACAATACCAGTAGTGTGGCGGCCAACAACAACATGTTACCTCTGCAACACCAGCAGTGTGGTAGCTTACATGTTACCTCCGCAATACCAGCAGTGTGGCGACCAACATGTTACCTCCATAATACCAGCAATGTGACGGCCAACAACCACGTGCTACCTCCACAATACCAGCTGTGGTGGCCAACAACCACGTGTTACCTCCACAATGCCAACAGTGTGGCGGCCAACAACCACGTGTTACCTCCACACTACCAGTAGTGTGGCAGCCAACGTGTTACCTCCACAATACCAGTAGTGTGGCGGCCAACAACCACATGTTACCTACACAATTACAAGTAGTGTGGCGGCCAACATATTACCTCCACAATACCAGTAGTGTGACGGCCAACATGTTACCTCCATAAAACCTGCAGTGTGGCGGCCAACAACAACGTGTTACCTCCACATTGCCAGTAGTATGGCGGCCAACAACCACGTGTTACCTCCACAATAACATTAGTGTGGCGGCCAACAACCACATGATACCTCCACAATACCAGCAGTGTGACGGCCAACATCGACGTGTTACCTCCACAATACCAGTAGTGTCGCGGCCAACAACCACGTGTTACCTACACAAAACCAGCAGTGTGGCGGGCAACAATCACGTGTTAACTCCACCATACCAGTAGTGTGGTGCCCAACAACCACATGTTACCTTCACAATACCAGTAGTGTGGCGGCCAACAATCACGTGCTACCTCCACCATACCAGTAGTGTGGCAGCCAACGTGTTACCTCCACAATACCAACAGTGTGGCGGCCAACATCCACGTGATACCTCCACAATACCAGTAGTGTGGCGGCCAACAACCACGTATTACCTCCACAATACCAGCAGTGTGGCGGCCAACAACCACGTGTTACCTCCACAATACTAGCAGTGTCGCGACCAATAACCGCGTGTTACCTCCACAATACCAGCAGTGTGGCGGCCAACAACCACGTGTTACCTCCACAATGCCAGCAGTGTGGCGGCCAACAACCACGTGTTACCTCCACAATACCAGCAGTGTGGCGGTCAACAACCACGTGTTACCTCCACAATGCCAGTAGTGTGGCGGCCAATAACCACATGTTACCTCCACAATTCCAGTAGTGTGGCGGCCAATAACCACATGTTACCTCCATAATACCATTAGTGTGGCGGCCAACATGTTACCTCCACAATACCAGCAGTGTGACGGCCAACAACCACGTGTTACCTCCACACTACCAGTAGTGTGGCGGCCAACGTGTTACCTCCACAATACCAGTAGTGTGGCGGCCAACAACCACATGTTACCTACACAATACCAGTAGTGTGGTGGCCAACATATTACCTCCACAATACCAGTAGTGTGACGGCCAATATGTTACCTCCATAATACCAGCAGTGTGGCGGCCAACAACCACGTGTTACCTCCACAATAACAGCAGTGCGGCACCAACAACCACGTGTTACCACCACAATGCCAGTAGTGTGGCGGCCAATAACCACATGTTACCTCCACAATACCAGTAGTGTGGCGGCCAACAACCACGTGTTACCTCCACAATACCAGCAGTGTGGCGGCCAACAACCACGTGTTTCCTCCACAATGCCAGTAGTGTGCGGCCAATAACCACATGTTACCTCCACAATACCAGTAGTGTGTCGGCCAATAACCACATGTTAACTCCATAATACCAGTAGTGTGGCGGCCAACATGTTACCTCCATAATACCAGCAGTGTGACGGCCAACAACCACGTGTTACCTCCACAATACCAGCAGTGTGGCGGCCAACAACCACGTGTTACCTCCACAATACCAGTAGTGTGGCGGCCAACATGTTGCCTCCACAATACCAGCAGTGTAACGGCCAACAACCACATGTTACCTTCACAATACCAGTAATGTGGCGGACAACAATCACATGTTACCTCCACCATACCAGTAGTTTGGCGGCCAACAACCACATGTTACCTTCACAATACCAGTAGTGTGGCGGCCAACAACAACATGCTACCTCTGCAACACCAGCAGTTTGGTAGCTTACATGTTACCTCCGGAATACCAGCAGTGTAGCGACCAACATTTTACCTCCATAATACCAGCAATGTGACGGCAAACAACCACGTGTTACCTCCACAATACCAGCGGAGGTGGCCAACAACCACGTCTTACCCCCACAATGCCAACAGTGTGGCGGCCAATAACCACATGGTACCTCCACAATACCAGTAGTGTGGCGGCCAACATGTTACCTCCACAATACCAGCATTGTGACGCCCAACAACCACGTGTTACCTCCACAATACCAGTAGCGTGGCGGGCAATAACCACATGGTACCTCCATAATACCAGTTGTGTGGCGGGCAACATGTTACCTCCACAATACCAGCATTGTGACGCCCAACAACCACGTGTTACCTCCACAATACCAGTAGTGTGGCGGCCAACATGTTACCTCCACAATACCAGCAGTGTTACGGCCACCAATGACGTGCTACATCCACCAAACCAGTAGTGTGGCGGCCAACAACCACATGTTACCTTCACAATACCAGTAGTGTGGCGGCCAACAACAAAATGTTACCTCTACAACACCAGCAGTGTGGTGGCTTACATGTTACCTCCGCAATACCAGCAATGTGGCGACCAACATGTCACCTCCATAATACCAGCAATGTGACGGCCAACAACCACGTGCTACCTTCACAATACCAGCAGTGTGACGGCCAACAACCACATGTTACCTCCACAATACCAGTAGTGTGGCGGCCAACAATCACATGTTACCCCCACCATACCAGTAGTGTGGCACCCAACGTGTTACCTCCACAATACCAACAGTGTGGCGGCCAACAACCACGTGATACCTCCAAAATACCAGTAGTGTGGCGGCCAACAACCACGTATTACCTCCACAATACCAGCAGTGTGGCGGCCAACAACCCCGTGTTACCTCCACAATACCAGCAGTGTGGCGACCAACAACCACGTGTTGCCTCCACAATACCAGTAGTGTGGCGGCCAACAACCACGTGTTACCTCCACAATACCAGTAGTGTGGCGGCCAACGTGTTACCTCCACAATACCAGTAGTGTGACGGCCAATATGTTACCTCCTTAATACCAGCAGTGTGGCGGCCAACAACCATGTGTAACCTCCACAATGCCAGGAGTATGGCGGCTAACAACCACGTGTTACCTCCACACTACCAGTAGTGTGGCGACCAACGTGTTACCTTCACAATACCACTAGTGTGGCGACCAACAACCACAGGTTACCTACACAATACCAGTAGTGTGGCGGCCAACATATTACCTCCACAATACCAGTAGTGTGACGGCCAATATTTTACCTCCATAAAACCAGCAGTGTGGCGGCCAACAACAACGTGCTACCTCCACAATGCCAGTAGTATGGCGGCCAACAACCACGTGTTACCTCCACAATAACAGTAGTGTGGCGGCCAACAACCACATGATACCTCCACAATACCAGCACTGTGACGGCCAACATCCACGTGTTACCTCCACAATACCAGTAGTGTCGCGGCCAACAACCACGTGTTACCTACACAAAACCAGCAGTGTGGCGGGCAACAATCACGTGTTAACTCCACCATACCAGTAGTGTGGTGGCCAACAACCACATGTTACCTTCACAATACCAGTAGTGTGGCGGCCAACAATCACGTGTTACCTCCACCATACCAGTAGTGTGGCAGCCAACGTGTTACCTCCACAATACCAACAGTGTGGCGGCCAACAACCACGTGATACCTCCACAATACCAGTAGTGTGGCGGCCAACAACAATGTATTACCTCCACTATACCAGCAATGTGGCGGCCAATAACCACGTGTTACCTCCACAATACCAGCAGTGTGGCGACCAACAACCACGTGTTACCTCCACAATACCAGCAGTGTGGCGGCCAACAACCACGTGTTACCTCCACAATGCCAGCAGTGTGGCGGCCAACAACCACGTGTTACCTCCACAATACCAGCAGTGTGGCGGCCAACAACCACGTGTTACCTCCACAATGCCAGTAGTGTGGCGGCCAATAACCACATGTTACCTCCACAATACCAGCAATGTGACGGCCAACAACCACGTGTTACCTCAACAATACCAGCAGTGTGGCGGCCAACAACCACGTGTTTCCTCCACAATGCCAGTAGCGTGGCGGCCAATAACCACATGTTACCTCCACAATACCTGTAGTGTGTCGGCCAATAACCACATGTTACCTCCATAATACCAGTAGGTTGGCGGCCAACATGTTACCTCCACAATACCAGCAGTGTGACGGCCAACAACCACGTGCTACCTCCACAATACCAGCAGTGCGGCGGCCAACAACCACGTGTTACCTCCACAATGCCAGTAGTGTGGCGGCCAATAACCACATGCTACCTCCACAATACCAGCAATGTGACGGCCAACAACCACGTGTTACCTCCACAATACTAGCAGTGTGGCGGCCAACAACCACGTGTTTCCTCCACAATGCCAGTAGTGTGGCGGCCAATAACCACATGTTACCTCCACAATACCAGTAGTGTGTCGGCCAATAACCACATGTTACCTCCATAATACCAGTATTGTGGCGGCCAATATGTTACCTCCACAATACCAGCAGTGTGACGGCCAACAACCACATGTTACCTTCACAATACCAGTAGTGTGGCGGCCAACAACAACATGTAACCTCTGCAACACCAGCAGTGTGGTAACTTACATGCTACCTCCGCAATACCAGCAGTGTGGCGACCAACATGTTACCTCCATAATACCAGCAATGTGAGGGCCAACAACCACGTGTTACCACCACAATACCAGCGGAGGTGGCCAACAACCACGTGTTACCTCCACAATGCCAACCTGTGTGGCGGCCAACAACCACGTGTTACCTCCACACTACCAGTAGTGTGGCGGCCAACAGACTACCTCCACAATACCAGTAGTGTGGCGGCCAACAACCACATGTTACCTACACAATTACCAGTAGTGTGGCGGCCAACATATTACCTCCACAATACCAGCAGTGTGACGGCCAACAACCACGTGTTACCTCCACAATATCAGTAGTGTGGCGGCCAACGTGTTACCTCCACAATACCAGTAGTGTGGCGGCAAACGTGTTACCTCCACAATACCAGTAGTGTGGCGGCCAACAACCACATGTTACCTACACAATACCAGTAGTGTGGCGGCCAACATATTACCTCCACAATACCAGTTGTGTGACGGCCAATATGTTACCTCCATAATACCAGCAGTGTGGCGGCCAACAACCACGTGTTACCTCCACAATACCAGCAGTGCGGCGGCCAACAACCACGTGTTACCTCCACAATGCCAGTAGTGTTGCGGCCAATAACCACATGTTACCTCCACAATACCAGTAGTGTGGCGGCCAATAACCACATGTTACCTCCATAATACCAGTAGTGTGGCGGCTAATAACCACATGTTACCTCCATAATACCAGTAGTGTGGCGGCCAACATGTTACCTCCACAATACCAGCAGTGTAACGGCCAACAACCACATGTTACCTTCACAATACCAGTAATATGGCGGCCAACAATCACATGTTACCTCCACCATACTAGTAGTGTGGCGGCCAACAACCACATGTTACCTTCACAATACCAGTAGTGTGGCGGCCAACAACAACATGTTACCTCTGCAACACCAGCAGTGTGGTAGCTTACATGTTACCTCCGCAATACCAGCAGTGTGGCGACCAACATGTTACCTCCATAATACCAGCAATGTGACGGCCAACAACCACGTGTTACCTCCACAATACCAGCTGTGGTGGCCAACAACCACGTGTTACCTCCACAATGCCAACAGTGTGGCGGCAACAACCACGTGTTACCTCCACACTACCAGTAGTGTGGCAGCCAACGTGTTACCTCCACAATACCAGTAGTGTGGCGGCCAACAACCACATGTTACCTACACAATTACAAGTAGTGTGGCGGCCAACATATTACCTCCACAATACCAGTAGTGTGACGGCCAATATGTTACCTCCATAAAACCTGCAGTGTGGCGGCCAACAACAACGTGTTACCTCCACAATGCCAGTAGTATGGCGGCCAACAACCACGTGTTACCTCCACAATAACATTAGTGTGGCGGCCAACAACCACATGATACCTCCACAATACCAGCAGTGTGACGGCCAACATCGACGTGTTACCTCCACAATACCAGTAGTGTCGCGGCCAACAACCACGTGTTACCTACACAAAACCAGCAGTGTGGCGGGCAACAATCACGTGTTAACTCCACCATACCAGTAGTGTGGTGCCCAACAACCACATGTTACCTTCACAATACCAGTAGTGTGGCGGCCAACAATCACGTGCTACCTCCACCATACCAGTAGTGTGGCAGCCAACGTGTTACCTCCACAATACCAACAGTGTGGCGGCCAACATCCACGTGATACCTCCACAATACCAGTAGTGTGGCGGCCAACAACCACGTATTACCTCCACAATACCAGCAGTGTGGCGGCCAACAACCACGTGTTACCTCCACAATACTAGCAGTGTCGCGACCAATAACCGCGTGTTACCTCCACAATACCAGCAGTGTGGCGGCCAACAACCACGTGTTACCTCCACAATGCCAGCAGTGTGGCGGCCAAAACCACGTGTTACCTCCACAATACCAGCAGTGTGGCGGTCAACAACCACGTGTTACCTCCACAATGCCAGTAGTGTGGCGGCCAATAACCACATGTTACCTCCACAATTCCAGTAGTGTAGCGGCCAATAACCACATGTTACCTCCATAATACCATTAGTGTGGCGGCCAACATGTTACCTCCACAATACCAGCAGTGTGACGGCCAACAACCACGTGTTACCTCCACACTACCAGTAGTGTGGCGGCCAACGTGTTACCTCCACAATACCAGTAGTGTGGCGGCCAACAACCACATGTTACCTACACAATACCAGTAGTGTGGCGGCCAACATATTACCTCCACAATACCAGTAGTGTGACGGCCAATATGTTACCTCCATAATACCAGCAGTGTGGCGGCCAACAACCACGTGTTACCTCCACAATAACAGCAGTGCGGCACCAACAACCACGTGTTACCTCCACAATGCCAGTAGTGTGGCGGCCAATAACCACATGTTACCTCCACAATACCAGTAGTGTGGCGGCCAACAACCACGTGTTACCTCCACAATACCAGCAGTGTGGCGGCCAACAACCACGTGTTTCCTCCACAATGCCAGTAGTGTGCGGCCAATAACCACATGTTACCTCCACAATACCAGTAGTGTGTCGGCCAATAACCACATGTTAACTCCATAATACCAGTAGTGTGGCGGCCAACATGTTACCTCCACAATACCAGCAGTGTGACGGCCAACAACCACGTGTTACCTCCACAATACCAGCAGTGTGGCGGCCAACAACCACGTGTTACCTCCACAATACCAGTAGTGTGGCGGCCAACATGTTGCCTCCACAATACCAGCAGTGTAACGGCCAACAACCACATGTTACCTTCACAATACCAGTAATGTGGCGGACAACAATCACATGTTACCTCCACCATACCAGTAGTTTGGCGGCCAACAACCACATGTTACCTTCACAATACCAGTAGTGTGGCGGCCAACAACAACATGCTACCTCTGCAACACCAGCAGTTTGGTAGCTTACATGTTACCTCCGCAATACCAGCAGTGTAGCGACCAACATTTTACCTCCATAATACCAGCAATGTGACGGCCAACAACCACGTGTTACCTCCACAATACCAGCGGAGGTGGCCAACAACCACGTGTTACCCCCACAATGCCAACAGTGTGGCGGCCAATAACCACATGGTACCTCCACAATGCCAGTAGTGTGGCGGCCAACATGTTACCTCCACAATACCAGCATTGTGACGCCCAACAACCACGTGTTACCTCCACAATACCAGTAGCGTGGCGGGCAATAACCACATGGTACCTCCATAATACCAGTTGTGTGGCGGGCAACATGTTACCTCCACAATACCAGCATTGTGACGCCCAACAACCACGTGTTACCTCCACAATACCAGTAGTGTGGCGGCCAACATGTTACCTCCACAATACCAGCAGTGTTACGGCCACCAATGACGTGCTACATCCACCAAACCAGTAGTGTGGCGGCCAACAACCACATGTTACCTTCACAATACCAGTAGTGTGGCGGCCAACAACAAAATGTTACCTCTACAACACCAGCAGTGTGGTGGCTTACATGTTACCTCCGCAATACCAGCAATGTGGCGACCAACATGTCACCTCCATAATACCAGCAATGTGACGGCCAACAACCACGTGCTACCTTCACAATACCAGCAGTGTGACGGCCAACAACCACATGTTACCTCCACAATACCAGTAGTGTGGCGGCCAACAATCACATGTTACCCCCCACCATACCAGTAGTGTGGCACCCAACGTGTTACCTCCACAATACCAACAGTGTGGCGGCCAACAACCACGTGATACCTCCAAAATACCAGTAGTGTGGCGGCCAACAACCACGTATTACCTCCACAATACCAGCAATGTGGCGACCAACAACCACGTGTTGCCTCCACAATACCAGTAGTGTGGCGGCCAACAACCACGTGTTACCTCCACAATACCAGTAGTGTGGCGGCCAACGTGTTACCTCCACAATACCAGTAGTGTGACGGCCAATATGTTACCTCCTTAATACCAGCAGTGTGGCGGCCAACAACCATGTGTAACCTCCACAATGCCAGGAGTATGGCGGCTAACAACCACGTGTTACCTCCACACTACCAGTAGTGTGGCGACCAACGTGTTACCTTCACAATACCACTAGTGTGGCGACCAACAACCACAGGTTACCTACACAATACCAGTAGTGTGGCGGCCAACATATTACCTCCACAATACCAGTAGTGTGACGGCCAATATTTTACCTCCATAAAACCAGCAGTGTGGCGGCCAACAACAACGTGTTACCTCCACAATGCCAGTAGTATGGCGGCCAACAACCACGTGTTACCTCCACAATAACAGTAGTGTGGCGGCCAACAACCACATGATACCTCCACAATACCAGCACTGTGACGGCCAACATCCACGTGTTACCTCCACAATACCAGTAGTGTCGCGGCCAACAACCACGTGTTACCTACACAAAACCAGCAGTGTGGCGGGCAACAATCACGTGTTAACTCCACCATACCAGTAGTGTGGTGGCCAACAACCACATGTTACCTTCACAATACCAGTAGTGTGGCGGCCAACAATCACGTGTTACCTCCACCATACCAGTAGTGTGGCAGCCAACGTGTTACCTCCACAATACCAACAGTGTGGCGGCCAACAACCACGTGATACCTCCACAATACCAGTAGTGTGGCGGCCAACAACAATGTATTACCTCCACTATACCAGCAGTGTGGCGGCCAATAACCACGTGTTACCTCCACAATACCAGCAGTGTGGCGACCAACAACCACGTGTTACCTCCACAATACCAGCAGTGTGGCGGCCAACAACCACGTGTTACCTCCACAATGCCAGCAGTGTGGCGGCCAACAACCACGTGTTACCTCCACAATACCAGCAGTGTGGCGGCCAACAACCACGTGTTACCTCCACAATGCCAGTAGTGTGGCGGCCAATAACCACATGTTACCTCCACAATACCAGTAGTGTGGCGGCCAATAACCACATGTTACCTCCATAATACCATTAGTGTGGCGGCCAACATGTTACCTCCACAATACCAGCAGTGTGACGACCAACAACCACGTGTTACCTCCACACTACCAGTAGTGTGGCGGCCAACGTGCTACCTCCACAATACCAGTAGTGTGGCGGCCAACAACCACATGTTACCTACACAATACCAGTAGTGTGGCGGCCAACATATTACCTCCACATACCAGTAGTGTGACGGCCAATATGTTACCTCCATAATACCAGCAGTGTGGCGGCCAACAACCACGTGTTACCTCCACAATAACGGCAGTGCGGCACCAGCAACCACGTGTTACCTCCACAATGCCAGTAGTGTGGCGGCCAATAACCACATGTTACCTCCACAATACCAGCAGTGTGGCGGTCAACAACCACGTGTTTCCTCCACAATGCCAGTAGTGTGCGGCCATTAACCACATGTTACCTCACAATACCAGTAGTGTGTCGGCGAATAACCACATGTTACCTCCATAATACCAGTAGTGTGGCGACCAACATGCTACCTCCACAATACCAGCAGTGTGACGGCCAACAACCACGTGTTACCTCCACAAAACCAGCAGTGTGGCGGCCAACAACCGCGTGTTACCTCCACAATACCAGTAGTGTGGCGGCCAACATGTTACCTCCACAATACCAGCAGTGTAACGGCCAACAACCACATGTTACCTTCACAATACCAGTAATGTGGCGGACAACAATCACATGTTACCTCCACCATACCAGTAGTTTGGCGGCCAACAACCACATGTTACCTTCACAATACCAGTAGTGTGGCGGCCAACAACAACATGTTACCTCTGCAACACCAGCAGTGTGGTAGCTTACATGTTACCTCCGCAATACCAGCAGTGTGGCGACCAACATTTTACCACCATAATACCAGCAATGTGACGGCCAACAACCACGTGTTACCTCCACAATACCAGCGGAGGTGGCCAACAACCACGTGTTACCCCCACAATGCCAACAGTGTGGCGGCCAACAACCACGTGTTACCTCCACACTACCAGTAGTTTGGCGGCCAACGTGTTACCTCCACAATACCAGTAGTGTGACGGCCAATATGTTACCTCCTTAATACCAGCAGTGTGGCGGCCAACAACCACGTGTTACCTCCACAATGCCAGGAGTATGGCGGCTACCGACCACGTGTTACCTCCACCCTAACAGTAGTGTGGCGGCCAACGTGTTGCCTCCACAATACCAGTAGTGTGGCGGCCAACAAACACATGTTACCTACACAATACCAGTAGTGTGGCGGCCAACATATTACCTCCACAATACCAGTAGTGTGACGGCCAATATGTTACCTCCATAATACCAGCAGTGTGGCGGCCAACAACCACGTGTTACCTCCACAATGCCAGTAGTATGGTGGCCAACAACCACGTGATACCTCCACAATACAAGTATTGTGGCGGCCAAGAACCACGTATTACCTCCACAATACCAGCAGTTGGCGGCAAACAACCACGTGCTACCTCCACAATACCAGCAGTGTGGCGGCCAACAACCACATGTTACCTTCCACAATACCAGTAGTGTGGCGGCCAATAACCACATGGTACCTCCATAATACCAGTAGTGTGGCGGCCAACATGTTACCTCCACAATACCAGAATTGTGACGCCCAACAACCACGTGGTACCTCCACAATACCAGTAGTGTGGCGGCCAACATGTTACCTCCACAATACCAGCAGTGTTACGGCCACTAATGACGTGTTACATCCACCATACCAGTAGTGTGGCGGCCAACAACCACATGTTACCTTCACAATACCAGTAGTGTGGCGGCCAACAACAAAATGTTACCTCTACAACACCAGCAGTGTGGTGGCTTACATGTTACCTCCACAATACCCGCAGTGTGGCGACCAACATGTTACCTCCATAATACCAGCAATGTGACGGCCAACAACCACGTGTTACCTTCACAATACCAGCAGTGTGACGCCCAACAACCACATGTTACCTCCACAATACCAGTAGTGTGGCGGCCAACAATCACATGTTACCTCCACCATACCAGTAGTGTGGCACCCAACGTGTTACTTCCACAATACCAACAGTGTGGCGGCCAACAACCACGTGATACCTCCAAAATACCAGTAGTGTGGCGGCCAACAACCACGTATTACCTCCACAATACCAGCAGTGTGGCGGCCAACAACCCCGTGTTACCTCCACAATGCCAGCAGTGTGGCGATCAAAAACCACGTGTTACCTCCACAATACCAGCAGTGTGACGGCCAACAACCACGTGTTACCTCCACAATACCAGTAGTGTGGTGGCCAACATGCTACCTCCACAATACCAGCAGTGTGACGGCCAACAACCACATGTTACGTTCACAATACCAGTTATGTGGCGGCCAACAATCACAAGTTACCTCCACCATACCAGTAGTGTGGCGGCCAACAACCACATGGTACCTTCACAATACCAGTAGTGCGGCGGCCAACAACAACATGTTACCTCTGCAACACCAGCAGTGTGGTGGCTTACATGTTACCTCCGCAATACTAGCAGTGTGGCGACCAACATGTTACCTCCATAATACCAGCAATGTGACGGCCAACAACCACGTGTTACCTCCACAATACGAGCAGTGGCGGCCAACAACCACGTGTTACCTCCACAATGCCAACAGTGTGGCGGCCAACAACCACGTGTTTCCTCCACACTACCAGTAGTGTGGCGGCCAACGTGTTACCTCCACATTACCAGTCGTGTGGCGGCCAACAACCACATGTTACGTATACAATTACAAGTAGTGTGGCGGCCAACATATTACCTCCACAATACCAGTAGTGTGACGGCCAATATGTTACCTCCTTAATACCAGCAGTGTGGCGGCCAACAACCACGTGTTACCTCCACAATGCCAGGAGTATGGCGGCCAACAACCACGTGTTTCCTCAACACTACCAGTAGTGTGGCGGCCAACGTGTTACCTCCACAATACCAGTAGTGTGGCGGCAAACAACCACATGTTACGTATACAATTACAAGTAGTGTGGCGGCCAACATATTACCTCCACAATACAAGTAGTGTGACGGCCAATATGTTACCTCCACAATACCAGCAGTGTGGCGACCAACAACTAGGTGTTACCTCCACAATACCAGCAGTATGACAGCCAACAACCACGTGTTACCTCCACAACACCAGTAGTGTCGCGGCCAACAACCACGTGTTACCAACACAATACCAGCAGTGAGGCAGGCAACAATCACGTGTTACCTACAACATACCAGTAGTGTGGCAGCCAACGTGTTACCTCCACAACACCAACAGTGTGGCGGCCAATAACCAAGTGATACTTCCACAATACCAGTAGTGTGGCGGCCAACAACCACGTATTACCTCCACAATGCCAGCAGTGTGGCGGCCAACAACCACGTGTTATCTCCACAATACCAGCAGTGTGGCGACCAACAACCACGTGTTGCCTCCACAATGCCAGTAGTGTGGCGGCCAACAACCACGTGTTACCTCCACAATACCAGTATTGTGGCGGCCAACGTGTTACCTCCACAATACCAGTAGTTTGACGGCCAATATGTTACCTCCTTAATACCAGCAGTGTGGCGGCCAAAAACCACGTGCTACCCCCACAATGCCAGGAGTATGGCGGCAAACAACCACGTGTTACCTCCACCCTAACAGTAGTGTGGCGGCCAACGTGTTACCTCCACAATACCAGGAGTGTGGCGGCCAACAACCACATGTCACCTACACAATACCAGTAGTGTGGCGGCCAACATAATACCTCCACAATACCAGTAGTGTGACGGCCAACAACCACGTGTTACCTCCACAATACCAGCAGTGTGGCGGCCAACAACCACGTGTTACTTCCACAATGCCAGTAGTAAGGTGGCCAACAACCACGTGATACCTCCACAATACAAGTAGTGTGGCGGCCAACAACCACGTATTACCTCCACAATACCAGCAGTTGGCGACAAACAACCACGTGCTACCTCCACAATACCAGCAGTGTGGCGGCCAACAACCACGTGTTACCTTCCACAATACCAGTAGTGTGGCGGCCAATAACCACATGGTACCTCCATAATACCAGTAGTGTGGCGGCCAACATGTTACCTCCACAATACCAGCATTGTGACGCCCAACAACAACGTTTTACCTCCACAATACCAGTAGTGTGGCGGCCAACATGTTTCCTCCACAATACCAGCAGTGTTACGGCCACCAATGACGTGTTACATCCACCATACCAGTAGTGTGGCGGCCAACAACCACATGTTACCTTCAAAATACCAGTAGTGTGGCGGCCAACAACAAAATGTTACCTCTACAACACCAGCAGTGTGGTGGCTTACATGTTACCTCCGCAATACCAGCAGTGTGGCGTCCAACATGTTACCTCCATAATACCAGGAATGTGACGGCCAACAACCACGTGTTACCTTCACAATACCAGCAGTGTGACGGCCAACAACCACATGTTACCTCCACAATACAAGTAGTGTGGCGGCCAACAATCACATGTTACCTCCACCATACCAGTAGTGTGGCACCCAACGTGTTACCTCCACAATACCAACAGTGTGGCGGCCAAAAACCACGTGATACCTCCACAATACCAGTAGTGTGGTGGCCAACAACTACGTATTACCTCCACAATACCAGCAGTGTGGAGGCCAACAACACCGTGTTACCTCCACAATACCAGCAGTGTGGCGACCAACAACCACGTGTTACCTCCACAATACCAGTAGTGTGGCGGCCAACATGTTACCTCAACAATACCAGCAGTGTGACGGCCAACAACCACATGTTACGTTCACAATACCAGTTATGTGGCGGCCAACATTCACAAGTTACCTCCACCATACCAGTAGTGTGGCGGCCAACAACCACATGTTACCTTCACAATACCAGTAGTGCGGCGGCCAACAACAACATGTTACCTCTGCAAAACCAGCAGTGTGGTGGCTTACATGTTACCTCCGCAATACTAGCAGTGTGGCGACCAACATGTTACCTCCATAATACCAGCAATGTGACGGCCAACAACCACGTGTTACCTCCACAATACGAGCAGTGGCGGCCAACAACCACGTGTTACCTCCACAATGCCAACAGTGTGGCGGCCAACAACCACGTGTTGACTCCACACTACCAGTAGTGTGGCGGCCAAAGAGTTACCTCCACAATACCAGTAGTGTGGTGGCCAACAACCACATGTTACGTACACAATTACAAGTAGTGTGGCGGCCAACATATTACCTCCACAATACCAGTAGTGTGACGGCCAATATGTTACCTCCTTAATACCAGCAGTGTGGCGGCCAACAACCACGTGTTACCTCCACAATGCCAGGAGTATGGCGGCCAACAACCACCTGTTACCTCCACCCTAACAGTAGTGTGGCGGCCAACGTGTTACCTCCACAATACCAGTAGTGTGGCGGCAAACAACCCCATGTTACCTACACAATACCAGGAGTGTGGCGGCCAACATATTACCTCCACAATACCAGTAGTGTGACGGCCAATATGTTACCTCCATAATACCAGCAGTGTGGCGACCAACAACAAGGTGTTACCTCCACAATACCAGCAGTGTGACAGCCAACAACCACGTGTTACCTCCACAACACCAGTACTGTCGCGGCCAACAACCACGTGTTACCAACACAATACCAGCAGTGAGGCAGGCAACAATCACGTGTTACCTCCAACATACCGGTAGTGTGGCAGCCAACGTGTTACCTCCACAATACCAACAGTGTGGCGGCCAACAACCACGTGATACCTCCACAATACTAGTAGTGTGGCGGCCAACAACCACGTATTACCTCCACAATGCCAGCAGTGTGGCGGCCAACAACCACGTGTTATCTCCACAATACCAGCAGTGTGGCGACCAACAACCACGTGTTACCTCCACAATACCAGTAGTGTGGCGGCCAAGAACCACATGTCACCTCCATAATACCAGTAGTGTGGCGGCCAACATGTTACCTCCACAATACCAGCAGTGTGACGGCCAACAACCACATGTTACCTTCACAATACCAGAAGTGTGACGGCAAACAATCACGTGTTACATCCACCATACCAGTAGTGTGGCGTCCAACAACCACATGTTACCTTCACAATACCAGTATTGTGGCGGCCAACAACAACATGTTTCCTCTGCAACACCAGCAGTGTGGTGGCTTACATGTTACCTCTGCAATACCAGCATTGTGGCGACCAACATGTTACCTCCATAATACCAGCAATGTGACGGCCAACAACCACGTGTTACCTCCACAATACCAGCAGTGGCGGCCAACAACCACGTGTTACCTCCACAATGCCAACAGTGTGGCGGCCAACAACCACGTGTTACCTCCACACTACAGTAGTGTGGCGGCCAACGTGTTACCTCCACAATACCAGTTGTGTGGCGGCCAACAATCACATGTTACCTACACAATTACAAGTAGTGTGGCGGCCAACATATTACCTCCACAATACCAGTAGTGTGACGGCCAACATGTTACCTCCATAATACCAGTAGTATGGCGGCCAACAACCACGTGTTACCTATGCAATACCAGCAGTGTGGCGGGCAACAATCACGTGTTGCCTCCACCATACAAGTAGTATGGTGGCCAACAACCACGTGTTACCTCCACAATAACAGTAGTGTGGCGGCCAACAACCATGTGTTTCCTCCACAATACCAGCAGTGTGATGGCCAACAACCACGTGTTACCTCCACAATACCAGTAGTGTCGGGGCCAACAACCACGTGTTACCTACACAACACCAGCAGTGTGGCGGGCAACAATCACGTGTTACCTCCACCATATCAGTAGTGTGGCGGCCAACAACCACATGTTTCCTTCACAATACCAGTAGTGTGGCGGCCAACAATAATGTGTTACCTCCACAATACAAGTAGTGTGGCGGCCAACAACCACGAATTACCCCCAAAATATCAGCAGTTGGCGGCCAACAACCACGTGTTACCTCGACAATACCAGCAGTGTGGAGGCCAACAACCACGTTATACCTCCACAATACCAGCAGTGTGGCGGCCAACAACCACGTGTTACCTCCACAATGCCAGTAGTGTGGCGGCCAAAAACCACATGTTACCTCCACAATACCAGTAGTGTGACGGCCAATAACCACATGTTACCACCATAATACCAATAGTGTGGCGGCCAACATGTTACCTCCACAATACCAGCAGTGTGACGGCCAACAATCACGTGTTACCTCCACCATACCAGTAGTGTGGCGGCCAACAACCACATGTTACCTTCACAATACCAGTAGTGTGGCGGTCAACAATCACGTGTTACCTCCACCACACCAGTAGTGTGGCGGCCAACAACCACATGTTACCTTCACAATACCAGTAGTGTGGCGGCCAACAACAACATGTTACCTCTACAACACCAGCAGTGTGGTGGCTTACATGTTACCTCCGCAATACCAGCAGTGTGACGACCAACATGTTACCTCCATAATACCAGCAATGTGACGGCCAACAACCACGTGTTACCTCCACAATACCAGAAGTGGCAGCCAACAACCACGTGTTACCTCCACACTACCAGTAGTGTGGCGGCCAACAACCACGTGCTACCTCCACACTACCAGTAGTGTGGCGGCCACCACCACGTGATACCTCCACAATACCAGTAGTGTGGCGGCCAACAACCACGAATTACCTCTAAAATATCAGCAGTTGGCGGCCAACAACCACGTGTTACCTCCATAATACCAGCAGTGTGGCGGCCAACAACCACATGTTACCTCCACAATGCCAGTAGTAAGGTGGCCAACAACCACGTGATACCTCCACAATACAAGTAGTGTGGCGGCCAACAACCACGTATTTCCTCAACAATACCAGCAGTTGGCGACAAACAACCACGTGCCTCCTCCACAATACCAGCAGTGTGGCGGCCAACAACCACGTGCTACCTTCCACAATACCAGTAGTGTGGCGGCCAATAACCACATGGTACCTCCATAATACCAGTAGTGTGGCGGCCAACATGTTACCTCCACAATACCAGCATTGTGACGCACAACAACCACGTGTTACCTCCACAATACCAGTAGCGTGGCGGCCAATAACCACATGGTACCTCCATAATACCAGTAGTGTGGCGGCCAACATGTTACCTCCACAATACCAGCATTGTGACGCCCAACAACAACGTTTTACCTCCACAATACCAGTAGTGTGGCGGCCAACATGTTACCTCCACAATACCAGCAGTGTTACGGCCACCAATGACGTGTTACATCCACCATACCAGTAGTGTGGCGGCCAACAACCACATGTTACCTTCAAAATACCAGTAGTGTGGCGGCCAACAACAAAATGTTACCTCTACAACACCAGCAGTGTGGTGGCTTACATGTTACCTCCTCAATACCAGCAGTGTGGCGACCAACATGTTACCTCCATAACACCAGCAATGTGACGGCCAACAACCACGTGTTACCTTCACAATACCAGCAGTGTGACGGCCAACAACCACATGTTACCTCCACAATACAAGTAGTGTGGCGGCCAACAATCACATGTTACCTCCACCATACCAGTAGTGTGGCACCCAACGTTTTACCTCCACAATACCAACAGTGTGGCGGCCAACAACCACGTGATACCTCCACAATACCAGTAGTGTGGCGGCCAACAACCACGTATTACCTCCACAATACCAGCAGTGTGGCGGCCAACAACACCGTGTTACCTCCACAATACCAGCAGTGTGGCGACCAACAACCACGTGTTACCTCAACAATACCAGCAGTGTGACGGCCAACAACCACGTGTTACCTCCACAATACCAGTAGTGTGGCGGCCAACATGTTACCTCCACAATACCAGCAGTGTGACGGCCAACAACCACATGTTACGATCACAATACCAGTTATGTGGCGGCCAACATTCACAAGTTACCTCCACCATACCAGTAGTGTGGCGGCCAACAACCACATGTTACCTTCACAATACCAGTAGTGCGGCGGCCAACAACAACATGTTACCTCTGCAAAACCAGCAGTGTGGTGGCTTACATGTTACCTCCGCAATACTATCAGTGTGGCGACCAACATGTTACCTCCATAATACCAGCAATGTGACGGCCAACAACCACGTGTTACCTCCACAATACGAGCAGTGGCGGCCAACAACCACGTGTTACCTCCACAATGCCAACAGTGTGGCTGCCAACAACCACGTGTTTCCTCCACACTACCAGTAGTGTGGCGGCCAAAGAGTTACCTCCACAATACCAGTAGTGTGGTGGCCAACAACCACATGTTACGTACAAAATTACAAGTAGTGTGGCGGCCAACATATTACCTCCACAATACCAGTAGTGTGACGGCCAATATGTTACCTCCTTAATACCAGCAGTGTGGCGGCCAACAACCACGTGTTACCTCCACAATGCCAGGAGTATGGCGGCCAACAACCACCTGTTACCTCCACCCTAACAGTAGTGTGGCGGCCAACGTGTTACCTCCACAATACCAGTAGTGTGGCGGCAAACAACCACATGTTACCTACACAATACCAGGAGTGTGGCGGCCAACATATTACCTCCACAATACCAGTAGTGTGACGGCCAATATGTTACCTCCATACTACCAGCAGTGTGGCGACCAACAACAAGGTGTTACCTCCACAATACCAGCAGTGTGACAGCCAACAACCACGTGTTACCTCCACAACACCAGTACTGTCGCGGCCAACAACCACGTGTTACCAACACAATACCAGCAGTGAGGCAGGCAACAATCACGTGTTACCTCCAACATACCGGTAGTGTGGCAGCCAACGTGTTACCTCCACAATACCAACAGTGTGGCGGCCAACAACCACGTGATACCTCCACAATACTAGTAGTGTGGCGGCCAACAACCACGTATTACCTCCACAATGCCAGCAGTGTGGCGGCCAACAACCACGTGTTATCTCCACAATACCAGCAGTGTGGCGACCAACAACCACGTGTTGCCTCCACAATACCAGTAGTGTGGCGGCCAAGAACCACATGTCACCTCCATAATACCAGTAGTGTGGCGGCCAACATGTTACCTCCACAATACCAGCAGTGTGACGGCCAACAACCACATGTTACCTTCACAATACCAGAAGTGTGGCGGCAAACAATCACTGTTACATCCACCATACCAGTAGTGTGGCGTCCAACAACCACATGTTACCTTCACAATACCAGTATTGTGGCGGCCAACAACAACATGTTACCTCTGCAACACCAGCAGTGTGGTGGCTTACATGTTACCTCTGCAATACCAGCATTGTGGCGACCAACATGTTACCTCCATAATACCAGCAATGTGACGGCCAACAACCACGTGTTACCTCCACAATACCAGCAGTGGCGGCCAACAACCACGTGTTACCTCCACAATGCCAACAGTGTGGCGGCCACCAACCACGTGTTACCTCCACACTACAGTAGTGTGGCGGCCAACGTGTTACCTCCACAATACCAGTTGTGTGGCGGCCAACAACCACATGTTACCTACACAATTACAAGTAGTGTGGCGGCCAACATATTACCTCCACAATACCAGTAGTGTGACGGCCAACATGTTACCTCCATAATACCAGTAGTATGGCGGCCAACAACCACGTGTTACCTATGCAATACCAGCAGTGTGGCGGGCAACAATCACGTGTTACCTCCACCATACAAGTAGTATGGTGGCCAACAACCACGTGTTACCTCCACAATAACAGTAGTGTGGCGGCCAACAACCATGTGTTTCCTCCACAATACCAGCAGTGAGATGGCCAACAACCACGTGTTACCTCCACAATACCAGTAGTGTCGCGGCCAACAACCACGTGTTACCTACACAATACCAGCAGTGTGGCGGGCAACAATCACGTGTTACCTCCACCATATCAGTAGTGTGGCGGCCAACAACCACATGTTTCCTTCACAATACCAGTAGTGTGGCGGCCAACAATAATGTGTTACCTCCACAATACAAGTAGTGTGGCGGCCAACAACCACGAATTACCTCCAAAATATCAGCATTTGGCGGCCAACAACCACGTGTTACCTCCACAATACCAGCAGTGTGGAGGCCAACAACCACGTTATACCTCCACAATACCAGCAGTGTGGCGGCCAACAACCACATGTTACCTCCACAATACCAGTAGTGTGACGGCCAATGACCACATGTTACCACCATAATACCAATAGTGTGGCGGCCAACATGTTACCTCCACAATACCAGCAGTGTGACGGCCAACAATCACGTGTTACCTCCACCATACCAGTAGTGTGGCGGCCAACAACCACATGTTACCTTCACAATACCAGTAGTGTGGCGGCCAACAATCACGTGTTACCTCCACCACACCAGTTGTGTGGCGGCCAACAACCACATGTTACCTTCACAATACCAGTAGTGTGGCGGCCAAAAACAACATGTTACCTCTACAACACCAGCAGTGTGGTGGCTTACATGTTACCTCCGCAATACCAGCAGTGTGACGACCAACATGTTACCTCCATAATACCAGCAATGTGACGGCCATCAACCACGTGTTACCTCCACAATACCAGAAGTGGCAGCCAACAACCACGTGTTACCTCCACACTACCAGTAGTGTGGCGGCCAACAACCACGTGTTACCTCCACACTACCAGTAGTGTGGCGGCCACCACCACGTGATACCTCCACAATACCAGTAGTGTGGCGGCCAACAACCACGAATTACTTCCAAAATATCAGCAGTTGGCGGCCAACAACCACGTGTTACCTCCACAATACCAGCAGTGTGGCGGCCAACACCCACGTGTTACCTCCACAATGCCAGTAGTGTGGCGGCCAATAACCACATGTTACCTCCACAATACCAGTAGTGTGGCGGCCAACATGTTACCTCCACAATACCAGCAGTGTGACGGACAACAACCACGTGTTACCACCACAATACCAGTAGTGTGGCGGCCAACGTGTTACCTCCACAATACCAGTAGTGTGGCGGCCAACAACCACATGTTACCTACACAATACCAGTAGTGTGGCGGCCAACATATTACCTCCACAATACCAGTAGTGTGACGGCCAATATGCTACCTCCATAATACCAGCAGTGTGGCGGCCAACAACCACGTGTTACCTCCACAATACCAGCAGTGCGGCGGCCAAGAACCACATGTTACCTCCACAATGCCAGTAGTGTGGCGGCCAATAACCACATGTTACCTCCACAATACTAGTAGTGTGGCGGCCAACAACCACGTGTTACCTCCACAATACCAGCAGTGCGGCGGCCAACAACCACGTGTTACCTCCACAATGCCAGTAGTGTGGCGGCCAATAACCACATGTTACCTCCACAATACCAGCAATGTGACGGCCAACAACCACGTGTTACCTCCACAATACCAGCAGTGTGGCGGCCAACAACCACGTGTTTCCTCCACAATGCCAGTAGCGTGGCGGCCAATAACCACATGTTACCTCCACAATACCAGTAGTGTGTCGGCCAATAACCACATGTTACCTCCATAATACCAGTAGTGTGGCGGCCAACCTGTTACCTCCACAATACCAGCAGTGTGACGGCCAACAACCACGTGTTACCTCCACAATACCAGCAGTGCGGCGGCCAACAACCACGTGTTACCTCCACAATGCCAGTAGTGTGGCGGCCAATAACCACATGTTACCTCCACAATACCAGCAATGTGACGGCCAACAACCACGTGTTACCTCCACAATACCAGCAGTGTGGTGGCCAACAACCACGTGTTTCCTCCACAATGCCAGTAGTGTGGCGGCCAATAACCACATGTTACCTCCACAATACCAGTAGTGTGTCGGCCAATAACCACAGGTTACCTCCATAATACCAGTAGTGTGGCGGCCAACATGTTACCTCCACAATACCAGCAGTGTGACGTCCAACAACCACGTGTTACCTCCACAATACCAGTAGTGTGGCGGCCAACATGTTACCTGCACAATACCAGCAGTGTAACGGCCAACAACCACATGTTACCTTCACAATACCAGTAATGTGGCGGCCAACAATCACATGTTACCTCCACAATACCAGTAGTTTGGCGGCCAACAACCACATGTTACCTTCACAATACCAGTAGTGTGGCGGCCAACAACAACATGTTACCTCTGCAACACCAGCAGTGTGGTAGCTTACATGTTACCTCCGCAATACCAGCAGTGTGGCGACCAACATGTTACCTCCATAATACCAGCAATGTGACGGCCAACAACCACGTGTTACCTCCACAATACCAGCGGAGGTGGCCAACAACCACGAATTACCTCCAAAATATCAGCAGTTGGCGGCCAACAACCACGTGTTACCTCCACAATACCAGCAGTGTGGCGGCCAACAACCACGTGTTACCTCCACAATGCCAGTAGTGTGGCGGCCATTAACCACATGTTACCTCCACAATACCAGTAGTGTGGCGGCCAATAACCACATGTTACCTCCATAATACCAGTAGTGTGGCGGCCTACATGTTACCTCCACAATACCAGCAGTGTGACGGCAAACAACCACGTGTTACCTCCACAATACCAGTAGTGTGGCGGCCAACGTGTTACCTCCACAATACCAGTAGTGTGGCGGCCAACAACCACATGTTACCTACACAATACCAGTAGTGTGGCGGCCAACATATTACCTCCACAATACCAGTAGTGTGACGGCCAATATGTTACCTCCATAATACCAGCAGTGTGGCGGCCAACAACCACGTGTTACCTCCACAATGCCAGTAGTAAGGTGGCCAACATCCACGTGATACCTCCACAATTCCAGTAGTGTGGCGGCCAACAACCACGTATTACCTCCACAATACCAGCAGTGGCGGCCAACAACCGCGTGTTACCTCCACAATGCCAACAGTGTGGCGGCCAACAACCACGTGTTTCCTACACACTACCAGTTGTGTGGCGGCCAACGTGTTACCTCCACAATACCAGTAGTGTGGCGGCCAACAACCACATGTTACCTACACAATACCAGGAGTGTGGCGGCCAACATATTACCTCCACAATACCAGTAGTGTTACGGCCAATATGTTACCTCCATAATACCAGCAGTGTGGCGGCCGACACAATCTATGACCACCTTACTAAAGGGCTCTTCAATGACTGGGATAGGCTGCAGAGGGAACGGTTTAACACTGGGGTTCGGTTTCCCCGCTACCTGACAATCATGGCAAGTGCGACAGTAAGAGCTGACGTCTTTCTTCATCCTAGGCCAAAAGAACTGGGATAAAATTTTTGCATAGGTCTTCCTAACTCCTAAATGACCACCCACGCCATCATGAGCGATACTAAGTACGTCCTGCCGCAAAGGTTTGGGAATAACAACTTGATGATGAAGTAACCAAGGGTGATTGGCAGGAGAATTGGAGGGACGGAACTTCCCCATTAATACACCAGACCTAGTGTAGTAGCAATTTGATTCTTGCTCAGCTTCTGTCTCAGTAACTGACCTATTGAGAAAACCTACTAGCTCAGGATCCCCTGCTCGTAGCTCAATAAACTTACTCCAAGTGATGGGAGAGGAACCAAAACTAGTGACATCTGGGTTCCTATCTCCATCAGAACTACTCTGGAGGTTATCTGGTTGTGGGGAATCCTCAAAAAATTCACTGAGACCAAGATCAGTATTGTCCGGTTGGATAAGATTATCCTCGGACTTCTCACAGTCCTGGAGGGAAACTTCATCAACTTCACTAGTCTCTTCTACCTCTGTACTGCGGCTCATACTACGGGTCACAGCACACGCAGGGAACAACCCTGGAAAGTCTACTTCTAAGTGCACAGTATTATTCTCGGCAGTGGGACAAGATGAGATCACAACATTAGGGAACATCATGTCGCCACCGAGGTCATTTCCTATCAATAGAGAGACCCCTTCTACAGGTAAGCTATCTACTACTCCTAACGTGACATAGCCTGACTTTATGGATGACCGCAGGTACACTTGACAAAGGGGAATACGCGACCCACCGGTCAAACCGTTCACAAGCACCCAGCTACCAGTATAGCATGAATCCAGGAATGGAGCAGCTTCTTTAGTAACAAGAGATAAGGCTGAGCCTGTGTCTCTCAAGAGTTTAACAGAAATGGGTTGACTGAATTGATCCAAAGCTAAGGAACCAGGAGAACAAAATGGTTCAAAGGTTGATATCATAGAAGAGGGGGAAGCATCCAGGGCAACAGTCTGACTGAGGGCAGTGACACAGGGCTCCAATAATTTCTCTGATTGCTCGGCCACCCTGACCAAAAGAGCGGGGGATCCTTGGTGAGAGGAATTTCTTTTCTTTAACTTGAGACAGTCGCTGATGACATGTCCTGGCTTCTTACAGTACCTGCAACTAGAGTTTCTCTCACCAGTAGGAGTGGATCCACCTGTCCCATGGACTATGGGCTCACCCGGGGTAGATGATGCAGAACCTGAGGGTCGGGTCGGTATGACAAGAGGCAGGGACCCCGATGTAGATATTGGTGTGGGCCGCTTGAAGGAAGTGAAGGACTGGGACATGGGAGCATAAGACCTGGAATTTACATTTCTATTAGTTAAGGAATAATGGTCAGCCACTGGACCAGCATCAGCCAGGGTACAGATACCTCTCTGATCCAAGTGTGCTCGAATGTCGCCTGGGATACACTTTCTAACCTCCTCTAGCAGGATTAGTTCAACAAGCTTGTCATGTTCTACATGGGCAGACTCACTTTCAATCCACCTCCGACAAAGGACCTGTTTTTGCCTGAAGAACTCCACAAATGTATGTTTGTCAGTCTTCCGGCAGTTACGGAACTGTTGCCGGTAGGCTTCAGGAACAAGTTTATAAGCACTCAAAACCGCGGACTTAAGAAGGGCATAGTCTAGACATTGATACTCAGAGAGGGCAGAAACCACATCTAATGCTTTACCAGTGAAAGATCTATAAATAACTTGAGACCATTGAGAAACAGGCCACTTGTTAAGTCGGGCAATTTTCTCAAAAAGAGAGAAGAATTTGTCTGGTTCTTCCTCATTAAATTTAGGAACACTGTTGAGACATTTGTCTACACTGAATGTTGAAGTATCACTACCTTGAGCCAAACCTCGTTGTTTGAGAGTTTCCAGCTCCACCTCGAGTCTTTTGAGTTCAACTTGTAAGGCCAAATTACTTGGTGAAACAATTTCCTCTGAATTTCCCGACGGTTGGGCTATGATTTCATTGTCAATAAGGTAGTTGAGGACAGCCTCTTCTAACCTAGCCTTATTCATGGAAGAGCGGCCTTCTACTTCATAATAAGCAGGGAGGGATTGCCACTCTGCCTTAGTAAGCCCCTTCAGTACTTCGGCTGAAGGTGAAGCCAAAAAGCTTTCCAGGTCAAACATGTTGAACTCAAAATCGAGTAGCGAAAAAAGTAACCGTGGCAGCTAAGCTAACTAGCTAGCTAATTAATAATATCAAAATGCAATCAACTGTGAAACACAGCAAGGGATTAACCAAACACCTGGTACACAAGATAAGGGTTAACTCACCAGTAGTTTAAGCAATAACAGGAGCAATATAATTGAACACTGTGAACACAGCAACTTGCATCCAAAAATACTTAGCGATGAAACAACACCTGGCGAGTAACAACACTTGATATGACGCAACAATGGTGGTTAGCTCCGGGACACAGGCCCCCACTTGTCGCGATCCCACTACCCTTTATACTTGGGGAGTGAATCCGACCCCAAGTTATTAACAAATAAAGGTACACATAGGGAACACGGCAATAATTATCTCCACCATAAACCTACTCAACTAAATGTACTTGAATAAGTAAGAACAGTTGAAATAAGTGAATCACAAAAGGGAAGATAATTAATTAATTCAATTTATGTTCTAAAGGGAGTAATGACTAGCAAACATGAATTTAAGGGAATAAGTAAATGTATAATAAAATAAGAGTGATACCGGAAGGGCGAAAATACACAGTAAGGAGTTAGACCAAACAAATATTACTTAACATATATATATATACAACAATCACTACAAAATGATTATTTCCTACCAAACAGGAGATTCCTTACCACCAGGATCCCTTCCTAGGCCTAACTAAACGTGTCACTAATACCCGATACCCCTAGGGCATTGCAGAAGACTGGATAAAGCACTAGACAAGGGTCAAGGCTAGAGAACGAATGGACACGTCTAACCTATGCCACGGTTTTTCGCTACTGGGGAAGCGTGCCCACGCGGGGAGGAGAGGGTCTCATATCACGTGATTCAGGACATTTGCTGGATATTTTATATAATTAATTAATATTACTCTTGAGTTGACTTAACCGAGTAAGACAATGATGCATATAATAACATACATAAATATACAATTAACCTAAGTAACTAAGAACAATAATAATATAATAAGTACTATTAACAATTTATTAATAGCTTGTATGAAATGTAGGCGTGAACATATGCCTCACGCTATGAGAGTTCCCGAGCGCCACAGGCACGTGACACTTATGTTAAAAAGAGTGGAGTGAAAAAGTTATCAGTATTGTAAAATAGTATTCAGACTTAATCTAGTTCCAATTCTTCCAAGTTCCAGTGTTTAAACACCCCACCACAATATGCAAGCTTCATATATTTTGGAGTGTGCTCAGTTACCGTGCTGAACATCATGAGCATTTCAGTGATGGTAGCAATTGTAACTATATAATTATTATATTGTGTTATAAGACAACACATTCCTCGACGTGTCATACAGATCATTGTATACCACACAATACATAATTTGTGGCTGTTAAGTTACTTTGTTATGAATTTTCATATGATATAGTTTAAGACATCATTAAGGACTTGGATTTAAGAAAACACTGTAGGTGAGTTAATATATATTAATTGTATTTACAAACAATATTAAAATCCAAACAATACACCAATAAAAACATCTTAGTATTTGGTCCAGCCACCCATTGCATTCAGGACTTCATCAAGGCGAATAGGGATAGAGTCGACCAGCTTCAGGCACACCTCTGGTCGTCGACGTACAGTATACTCTCCCACACGTCGTAAGCTTTGGCCTCTATTGCTGCACAGGTTCGCTGCTCCCCAATACCCCAATCACGTTTCATCACGGCCCAAATATGCTCAATCGGATTAATATCACATCCTAGTGTTGGCCAGTCGATGACCTCAATTTCAGGGTGATCCTGGAGGTAGTCCTTTACTATGTTGCTGGTATGAATGGGACTGTTGTCACGAACCAGCCTGATAGTGTGGGGGGCTGGAACTGCCATAGCCCGGACTGTAGGAATTAGCACTTGCTCCAGGATGTCTACATACTGCTCACCAGTGAAACGGCCATTGATCTTCACCAGTTCACCTGGCCCATGTGCCCACATCCACCCCCAGAATGACACTGACACCCTACCACTCACTGCGCGACGGTGAATGTGTTTCTCATGGTAGCGTGTGTCGGGGGGCCGCCAGCACTGCCTTGCTTCGGCTCCCACTGACCTGAACACCGTTTCATCGGTAAATATAATGGTTCTCCAGTATTGTTCTCTATGTGGAAGGTGTTCCAATGCAAAGCCGAGTCGACACTCCTTGTGAGTAGGTGTTAGCCACCCTTTGTGAGCTGGAATATGGCAGTCGATCCCGGCTTCATGAAGTCGGCGTCTCGTCGTCATGTGATGGCAGTTGAGGCCCAGATTTCTTGTATGCTCCACTCATGTTCACATTGGATATGCCGTTGCAGCTGCCACGATCATGGCGTCCATCCTTGCCGACGTTACTCGTGGCCTCCCGCTTCGAGGTTTCGTCTCCACTGAGCCCTCTTCCTCCCACCGGCGGATCCACCTCCTAATCGTCTTTGTGCTCCTTTCCCCTTCGACAGCATTGTTCGGCACAGTTGCCCCGACTCTCCACATCCCGATGATTTGGCCTCGCTCAGCAATCACTGCCGACGAATTTGCTCGTCCTGCAGGCATATCTGAAATGACAGAGTAATATTATGTTATGACAGAGTAATATTATGTTGTGGTAACTGATGCAGGCTTTTATACAATATTCTCGAGTAAATTAATGGTACTAGTAACACCTAGGTTAAGTATTATTACTCTGACATAACGTTTTGGTAAATCTTTTTGGGTAAACTGCCTAAGAAACCCTTCCTATTTCATGTATTCATAGTGAACTGCAAGTGGATCCCTCCTCCCCCAAACCGCCACCACCCATCCAAACCTCCACCACCACCCCTGCGACTGTAGAGTGAACATTCGCCGATAATCATCATCATCATCATCATCAAGATTTAGTTTAACCAGACCAATGACTCCCATTTGAGTCTCTCCTAGGGCTGGCCAGAGGAATTAGTTAACATATATTTGTGTTTCTATAATTTAGTGTTATATTGTTTGGAGGAGATTACAGTATTTCAAAAAGGTCAAAACTGAACTTAGGGAAAATTTTGGGGTCTCTGCTAAAATATCTTACATTGTAGGGTTAATGAAGCACTTTGTTCGATACGGATTATAAATAGGGCATTCAATGAGAATATGTTGGACTGTTATTTGTGTTCGGCAGTTGAGCATATAGGTGGGGCTCAATTAGGGGAAGACATGAGTTGGCCATGTGTCAATCGCGTATGCCCAATTCTTAGACGATTCAGACTAGTTTCGTGATGTCGAGAGGATTGTTTTGATGATGACCAAGGATAAACTGATAATTTGATCATTTTTAGCTTATGACTTGTTGGTTCATTTTCCCAGGACTTTTGCCAATCATCAAATATTAATTGTTTATAGGTAGTTAGTCTCGCCGATAATCAAAATATATGGTTTTCCACTGCTTTACATATTTCTTTGACAATTTTCAGCTATGACATGTTCGTCCCAGATTACATATAACTGTAATAGGTTACATTACGTTAGGGTTCGTTATATAAAAACGTTTTTCTTCATGTTCATTGAGTCGTTCTGAATTCCATTTCTGCTCAAAATACTACATTACCCAACCCAAACTCCCAGGTTCCAACTGGGGGTGTAACATAACCGAGTAAGGTAACGTGAGGCAAACGCATAGCACATCAAACACCATATTTTTATGGTGAAGTTAACTAAGGAGCTCATAAACAACTGTCATATAATTATAATAGGGTGTCCCACTAATTACAGCAGATATTTGTAGAGGTGAAAGAATATGTGATTCTGAGTATAAAACTTCTATACATATATGGATTTTTCGGTTTACGTTTACCGTGAGGTGGATTTTACAAATTAAGCAAGGCAACCATTACAAATGGCGGAGTCAAGGCGGAAGATAGAGATAGCGATAGCGAAATATAGGAAAGGGGGAAGAAGGTTTAGTAGTGAAAGAATGTGGGTTAAACGGAACAGACTTTTAGGAGGAGAGAAAGTGTGTGGCCTTCTGCCCACTGCATGGTATTGGGTGGTAGGTTGGGGTGACTGGGGCGATGGGAGGGAGGGAAAGGAGGTGGAGAAAAGAAGGCAAAAGGAAATGGAGGGACCATCCCTATTTGGGTGGGGTGCACCTCATCTTAAATTTGTTTGGAGGGCCCATTCATTATTTTTTCTGAGTAGGGAAACGGATGGAGATAGAGACGTGGTGGCTCAATATCACACATTCTTTCACCTCTACAAATATCTGCTGTCACTCATGGGACACCCTGCAATAGTATAAGGACGACATGGGCTATGCTGGCAAATTAATGTGACTTACCTGTTGGTGACGACGATGGTAGGAATGAGACCTCGGCATGTTTCGGTGTTCGACATCTTCTCCTTCCCCTGGTGTGGGTGGCGCCAACCTTGGTAACAACTTGTGTATTCTCCGTGACTACCATTACTGGTAGTCACGGAGAATTAATTACTGGTGTGCCCATCAGTTTCACCGCGGTAGCCACGAACGGCAGAGATATGGTCGTTGTAGTGCTTTTATTTACCCATTACACATCTCTCACCATGCTTAATAATATTAACTATCTTCATGACATTCTTATTGTTATCAGTGATTGCCGAACTCACGATGTTATGCTCCACCTACACACAGCCTGTTACTAGACTAACCCCCACCTCCTCTATTTCCCCCCTCCCCCCCCCCCCCCCACACACACTACAGTGGGCGACATCTATTGGCCGACCATAGCTTTTCCCCCAGTTATTTCGAAACTTCAGACTCAAGGCTATTCGAATCCTCACTGTGGTTGGGTAGTGAACACGACTTTGGTGCACGATAGTACCAGGTTGCCACCCACGTCACTTCTCTACCGCCAAATACTAACCTATCATAGCAGGATTGGCCAAAACGTAAACTCTATCTACATGACCCTACTGACATAAGTTCCACTATCTTACCTAAATACAAACATAATACAATCAATATCACATAAGAGACAACTGTTACATTAATAAATACACAAAGTGATAATGTAATAAAACAAATTTAATACGTAAACGAGGGCTCAGTCGGTGTGGGCGAGTAGTGAGCGAAACTGCTCGAGCCAACCACACACCATCCGAACCAACGTATTTCATACCCATAACAGAAATTTATGGAGGACACTCTTAACATTATTATTATCATCATCATCATAATCAGGTATCACCACCAACCAACTTGCCTTTTCCAACGGTTGGGTATGAAGAGCGAAGAATTATGGATCCTATTGAGTACCAAAAAATAGCCTGAGCACAGACTTTTTTATCACCTATTGCTTCCACACAGCGCCAGGGGTAGTTTATTGGGCACCCCCATAAATACTTAAGGCAGGACGTGTGACCTTAAACTAATGTCACACATCAACTCTGACAATTTCTCTCCGGTGGGTCCACCCGGGGTGTCCCCCCCCCCTATCACTCCCCTTCCTGAAGATGTCCTCTCCCTGCCCCCAAGTCACACCCAACATAAAAGTACAACAGAGTCATTCACAAACACACTACCTTCTCCGGAACTTCATTTACAATGAAAGGTGTAGTTGTGTGCGTGTGCACATAGGATGTTAGTGTTAATGTGCAAGCACTCTTGCTTCCTCTCGCTTTTAGCTGCCGCCATTAGCTAGCCCTCGTGGCGAACAGGGAAACAACTTGCTTAAGACCTCCCCTGCCAGTACACAGCCCCTTCACCAACAAGACTCCTGCTGTGCCTACTCCTGGTAACATACGGTAATTGGGTGCCTCGTGGGCTCAGGCTAGACCAGCAGGGGATCATGGAGCAGCAGCGGGCCCCAGAGGGACGGCGCAATGCCAATAGCATCCTTACAGACTCCCAGTTTGGATTTAGAGCTAGAAGGTCGACTGAGAGTGCTCTGCTATCCTTTACTAATGACATATTAAATTCCTTTGATGACAGTCAGTTCACAGTCGGTATATTTTGGGACCTCTCTAAAGCCTTCGATGCTGTCGACCATACCATCCTCCTTTCAAATCTTGAACATTACGGCGTCAGGGGCTTGTCCCAAAATTGGTATACCTCGTATCTGTCCAACAGGATGCAGTATGTCTGCTATAAAAACCATCAATCTGACTCCTCGCCAATCTTGCATGGAGTCCCCAAAGGTTCCATTCTCGGTCCAGTACTGTTTTTGTTGTACATAAACGACATAGTCCACACCAGCTCACGTATTTGCAGACGACAGTAATCTCTATGCCAGCAACTCAGACCTCCATTCCTTGATGAGAACTATGAACACTGAATTAACTAAAGTCGGGACCTGGGTAATACGTAATAAACTGACCTTAAACCTTGAGAAAACCCACAACACGATCTTTCACAGAAGGAAAAACTTACCCCCAGACTTGGACCCCCTGTATCTTGGCAATACAGTCCTCAAACACGAACAAAATACTAAATTCCTCGGAGTTATTGTTGATGAGAAACTTAACTGGAGAAACCACATACAAGCCATTCACAGTAAAGTCAATAAACAGTGCGGTATCATGTATCACACTCGACAGTCACTCAATCTCACAGCAATGAAAGAAATCTATCATGATCTTGTTTACCAACACCTGATACACTGTCACACACTATGGGGGGCCTCTGGCTCTTCAAAAACACAACCTCTGGTTATTGCACAAAAGAGAGTTGTGCAGACAATGACCTACTTGAAAAAAAACAGATCACACAAACGAAAAATTTGGGATATTGAAAATTCGAAAATATTAACACCTTCTGCTGTGCCCTCTTTGTTTACAAATCTATCAATCACTTGCTTGACAATAATTATTTCCAATTCCGGAATAATCAGAGATACAACTTAAGGCACCCACAGCTACTAACACCACCCCCCATGCGCTCCTCTCAGTCCCAGACCTCCATAAAATATCACGGTGTGAAGGTGTGGAACAACTTACCCCACCCATCCGAGCAAAAACTATGCTCCCTTCCCTTAAATCATCTCTTAAAAAATATCTAATGTCTAAGCATTAATATTTCTTGTAACACCTACTATATTTACAGCACCTGCTTTTATTGTACCATCAAAACTGCTTAATCGTAAATTATCATGTAAATAGATAAGTAATTACCATTGCAATAGACATAATCCTGACAGCTCTGTCCACTTGTTCAACCTTATTACTGTACAACCCATGTTGAACTGCTCCCTCATTATACTTATGTTTTTCAATTCCACTGTAGTTTATGTATATATAAATAAAATATAAATAAACTAAAAAAAAATAAATAATAATAATAAATAAATAAAATTTATAAATAATGAAGTGATAACCGCAGTAACATAATGAAATGTTCTTATTCCCACCATGCTATTGCACTATTCCAGATGATACTAAATGTTACATAATACTTTCTTGAGATAAATGTATCGTTTATATCAGATGCCTAAAAGAGAGCTGAGGTTCTCAACTGGCTCAGCCATGTTAATATTGTTATTATCATCCACTCTGTATCTGTGTTTTTCTGGCTAAATAAACTGTTTCAATTCAATTCAATTCAATGTTCCATAATTTACTAAAGATGCCAGTGAGAGCCATATGAAATCGAATTCCTGCTTTGTTTTTTAGTAATAAACAAATTTCTACTACTAATACTGGTATATGCGCTCGCAACATATCTTGGGGGGGGGGGGGGGGTGAGGTAAAGAAAGAACCATAATTTGGTTATTTTTAAGAATTTATCGCTAAAACTCGGCCACAATACTCTTGAAGCCTGCACAGAGCTGGTGACTTTTTTCTATATATTTCGTGCCCGTCGTCGAAAACAGTTGAAAAGACTTAATAGATTAGTCAGACATGAACTCCCACTTGTGAAGCCATGTTGGGAATCATTGATCAACTTGTCCTTCTCCAGGTGATTTCGAATTGAGTTTGAAATTATTTCTTTCAGCAATTTGCCGACAATTGATGTTAAACGGATTGGACAATAGTTAGAGAATAGTGATCTATCTTCCTTCTTGAACATCAGTATCACATTCGCTATTGTGGAGTTTCGTGATGTTGAATCGCACATAGGATGGAGGTCAGAAGGGAAACTCAGCTATGGCGTTTTCTCTATATAAATATAATACATAAAGAACAGTCTGGTCCTGGGAAGTTGCTGCGTGGTAGAGGAGTTGCTGTACAGGAGCTTTTTTAGAGGTGTTGTGTGCTGCAGAGCCCTTGGTAGAATGCCTTTCACGGTAAGGCTGTCAGCTTATATACACGTCCACCGGAAGTAAGACCGGAAGTAATCGTCGCTGGTGGCCGACCCCCCCCCCCCCCCCAGCAAACCAGACGACTAGGCTTGGCAGAGAAACACGCCAGGTGGCCAACCCCGCCGCGAGTCTAGACGGCTAGGCTTGTCAGAGAAACTTCTTCGCGGGATCGGCTGATCAACGACTTACGGCAGTAGCAGTTGTAGGGGAGAGTATCCACTACGCTATCCTCCAGGATTCTGGTACTAAACCCGTTTTTTAAGGACATATTAAACAAATTTGCTAAGGGCATACTAAGCTCTTCCTTACATTCCTTTAATACTCTGGCAAATATCTCATCGGAACCTGGTGAATTATTAGGCTTTAGCTTGTCTATTTCCATACCAACTAGTCACTACTATCTTGCTTAATCTATTTTCTTCACTCTCTCTGGATATAGTCGGTGCCTCGGGTATCATGTTTAAACTTTCGGTGGTAAAACCTGTTGAAAAATATCTGCTCAGATTATTGCCCATTTCTCCATTAGTATCCGTTAGCTCGCCGGTATCTGACTGTATTGGTCCAATCTTGTCTCGTGTTTTAGTTTGATACATTTGGAAGAATCTCTTTGGGGTTTGACCTCGCCTCCTTGCTACCTTCATTTCATTATTCTTTTTTGCTTTTCTTATCTCGGTCTTAACCCTACTGCTCCAATACCTTATAATAATCTCTGAGGTAAACATCAGCACGATTTATTCTCCTACCTATAGCCTTCCTTTGTCCAATAATACTCTTTAAATAATTATTTATCCTTTTGGGGTCATTGTTATTTGAACTGAGTTTTCTGTATGGTATGGTCTGCCTTAGTGCATTAAGTAACTCATTGTTTAAATTGTTGTGGAGCTCATCAACCTCAGATCTCGTGATCAAGTCATCCTCAACTGTCATATTTTGTGAGGTTATCATTTTCGGGTCACCAAGTAAAGTGAGGCTGCCCTCAGTGAGTACATTATATGAGGTCACCTATGTAAGGTCATGTAATTCACCCCCAAACGTAATACCCCTTCTCTCAGCTGCCTTTTCAACCTATCAAACTTTGCCCTTCTCAAATCTGGGACTTTTATGGAATTTTCCTTGTGACTGATATTAAGTTCTACTTTGAATCTCACTTCTTTGTGATCACTGTTCACTAGTTCTTTCCCTACCTCGACATTACTAATGAGGTTTTCTCGAGTATATTATTACCCCGGGTGGGTTCAGCTATATGTTGACTTAGGAAACAGTCCTGAACTGTTTCAATAAAATCCTCTGATTCTGAGTTACCCGTAAGGTCAGTCAAATCTCTTTGACTAAGGTTAAAGTCGCCTAATCTAGAGACATTGCTATGTCTGGATGCCATGTGCATTTCATCCCAAATAAGTCGCTCATTAATTCAATTGAACATAGGAGGTCCATATATTACTCCTACGACTAATTTCCCCCAACTAACAGTTAATTATACCCAATTTGCTTCTGTATTCAGTTTAGTTTTTATTTCATTATTGTTTTCACACTTCAGATTACCCCTGACATAGATTGCTACCCCGCCTCCTTTCCTTATCTGCCTATCGCTATGGAATAATTTGTAACCTTTAATTTGGTATTCGACAGGTAACTTACGTGAGTCTAAGTTTATCCAAGTTTCGGTGAATGTTATTATATCAGTTTTTTCGGTACATACCAACGCTCTGATTTCATCCATTTTGTTTCTCGTACTTCTACTGTTTGTGTAGTAGACATTTAAGTTAGTCATGATCTGAGTCCTCTCTTTGTCACATATAGGTTTTAACTCCCTGCCTAATTTAGCTTTGTCATCATTCGTAGCACTATTTCTTAGTAACATTTCATTTTGTTTACCTGTTCCTACTGCAGTCTCCTCGATCCCCGTGCTCACATGTTCCCCTTGCAGTATAAAGACTTCGACACCTTTTGAACTGCCCTCTCAAGAGAGCTAGCTTGAGTTGCCACCCCTTCCCTAGCATAAAGGTCCCTTCTGTCGTAAAAGTTGTCCCAGTTGTCAATGAATGGGACTCATATTGACTTGCTATATCTGTCAAGATGGCCGTTGACACCAACTGGCCTTGACAACCATTCATTGCCAACTTTCCTTCTAGGCAGGACACCATATATGATAGGGATCCCTCCCTTCACCCAAATGAGTTCGATAGCTGTCTTGAACTTATCAAGGAGCTCCTCACTCCTACGTCGGCCAATATATTGCTTCTTGCACTAAGACAGATGAGTTTGTTCCCATTACCAGACAAGATATTCTTCATCCTGTCAACTATATCCCCATCCCAGCTCCTGGTAAGTACAACCACATTCTATTTCTATTTTCAGCACAAAAAGCTCTATCCAGGTACTGTAGCTGGGAATCACCAACAATTAAGGTTTTCGTACCTTCCTTGTCAGCCCAGTCCTTGACTATGTTCCCTTCCAATTCGTCTACCAAAGGACTAAGAAAGTTAGTCCACTTAGCTGTAGTCGTTTCCTTGTCTTTCTTCACAACCAGTTTGGTCGTTCCTCTCCTCACAACCTATCACTGGCCTATGTTTTCGTCAGAATTCTCCCTGTCTCGTGTCTTCTTCCTTCATCCTGGTAATCACTTCTTTTAATTTCAAGTTTTCGTCCTTGACCTTCACTAACTCAGAAAGGCACAGAGTTGTTGACAGCTAACACTAGCCATTTCACTGAGCTAACACTAGCCATTTCACACACACACACACACACACACACACACACTACTTTGCTTTGCTGTCACTCGGAATCGAGTATGACGATCATCCAGCTATGATATAATGATGAGTTATTAAGGATGGCACCTTCGTTGGTGAGCTTTGAGGTGACTCGAAAGGCCGACACGGGATCGACAGGGCTGTCCACAGATCTTGCATGTGTGGTGGGCTACTTCTAGTGTGAGAGAGGTGCTGGCAGCGTTATTCCGGCGCTGACGCTTATCTGCCTCGGTATGCAGTCAGACTAAATCGAAAGTATTGACACCTTCTGTGGTGCTCGCCCAAGCATTACGGTGTGGAGTGATTGTCTTCCAGGTGAGGGGGTCGATTTGGCACTTTTTCATGTTTGTCTTAAGACTATCCTTTTACCTTTTCAGTTGTCTGCCAGCGTTGTGTCTACCATTCGTTAGGTGACTGTAAAGTAGCTGCTTTGGTAGTCTACTGTCGTCCATGCGGGCAACATGTCCAGTCCAACGTAGTTGTTCATGGATAATGGTAGCTTCGATGCTCCTACAGTTGGTGTCAGCAAGAATACTGGCATTTGTTCTCTTGTATTCCCACCGAACTTAGAGAATGGATCATAGACCACGTTGGTGAAAGTTTTCAAGTACCCTGAGGCACCTCAAGACAAACACACATACACACACACCAGCCGCCCTCACCAGGGGTAGAGCCACTATCCCTGGTGAAGACTGAGTCACCTAGAAATATCGTTCGACTACTAATGCGTGTGCCGAGCAATCCATCATTGGCATTGTACAATATGAGTCATGCTGAAGGTCAACGATCCACACCATGGACCAGCAGTATTGTTGTACCAATACCAAAGCCGGGACAGCCTGATGCCTTTCGTACCATATCACTAACCGACTGCCTTTGCAAAACCTTTAAGAGGATGATTCTTTGTCGACTCTTATGCAGAATCAGAGACCACACGTCTCCTAACATAAATGGTTTCACCCATGGTAAAAGTTGTTATATATGTCTTTGTATTTACATAATATTAAGATATATGCTGTATATTCATTTTGTATCAGTCACCGCTGTAAGAGCGGTTTTCTATGAAGGAAATAAAGATGAAATCTTTTTTTTTTTTGTAATAATTGTTTATTTTTTGCATTGATTGTGAATTATATTGGTTCTAATTGATTTATAATATTTTGTAAACATATAATATTATGTACTTATACAGTTTAAAGAAGTTTTGAGGTAAGAATATTCATTGTAAAAGATGTACTCTAGGGTAATACAACATGTAGATGTGAAACCAGGAAAGTAACTGTAATCTTATTCCCTCCATTGTTTATCTTATATTTGGCATAAATTTATTCATCAGTATTATGAGTGAATATTAGGTGATACTTTTGTGAACTGGGGAAGATCTGTAAGATGAGATTAAGAAAGATAAATTACTAAATTACTTGGGTCATAGGACCATGAAGTGTTATTGTTTATGCTATCGTTTCATTGTAAATAAAATAAGTGTTCATTATTATAAATTGGTATTTCTTTGATTCCTGACTCACTTTATATAATTTAGTGAATGGTTTCCATGGATGTAATCTCACAGTATAATTATACTGAATGTCATCTTCAACTGCCAGCTGGGGGTAGCAAAGGATGGCCTATATACAGTAAGTCTGATTAATGTGCCTAGGGGTTGAAGCACTGCTGAAAGAAGAGAATTATTCAATAGTGGCCGTGACAAACTGTACACAATTGCATTACCACATTTCTAACTGTACATTAGAAAATAAGGAGTCTGCATCAGGCCGGTTGGCCTGTGCATGGCAGCTCCTGTCGAGAGTTACTACCACTCTCTATCATCCATGAATCTATCCAGCCTCCTTTTGAAACTTTCCAGCGTTCCAGCACTTACTACAAAGTTGTTAAGCTTGTTCCACTAGTCCACCACCCTATTTGTGAACCAGTTCCTTCCTATCTCCCTCCTAAACCTAAACTTATCCAACTTAAATCCGTTGCTACGAGTCCTATCCTGCTCGGATATTATAAGAACTTTATCTATATCCCCTTTATTGATTCCTTTCACCCACTTAAATACTTCTATCATATCTCCCCGCACTCTTCGTCTTTCTAGGGAATGCAAGTTTAGTTTCTTTAACCTATCCTGATATGGAAGGTTTCTAAGTCCGGGAATCATTTTCGTCATTCTTCGCTGCACCGACTCTAGTGAATTGATATCCATTCTATAATAAGGGCACCAGAACTGAACTGCATAATCGAGGTGCGGCCTGACTAGCGCAAGATATAGTTGCAATAAGACCTCTGCACTCTTATTACTTACACTTCTAGATATAAAACCCAATACTCTGTTTGCCTTATTTCGAACATTAACGCACTGTTTTCTAGGCCGTAGGTCCGGGCTTACAAGTACCCCTAGGTTTCTTTCACAAGTCTTTCTGTGACACAAGATGATTTAAATACTTCTAAGTTTTTTTCCCAAGCAATGGGATGATTATTATTCCTAACATGAACGAACAAGGCACTGCTTTCAGATGTTGTTCTGATATTGTACTTATGTTGTTTGATTCTGAGCTGCAGTGTTTTTCCTGTCTGTCCTACATAATTACAATTACAGTTGCTACATGGAATACAATAAACACTTCCATTTACATTCAAAATTGGGCTATTTCTTATTAACATATTGGTAATGGTTAAGTCATACTTGAAAACAACATTAATATTTAGTAGCTTGAGGAACCGAACAGCATCTGAAAGCAGTGCCTTGTTCGTTCATGTTAGGAATAATAATCATCCCATTGCTTGGAAAAAAGCTTAGAAGTATTTAAATCATCTTGTGTCACAGAAAGACTTCTGGTTGAAGCTAGTTTGATTAAGGAATTAAAATCAATAAACCTTAGTGATGGTCAGTTCAAAACTGATAATATGTTACATAAATTTATTTGTCAGTGACCCAAGGTTAGGAATGCTTTGAAAACCTTTGATCTAGATGTATGATAGTTATTTAGTGGGTCCCATATTTTTGACCTGACTAGTCACGTCACCCCCCCCCCCTTCTCTTAAGCTCCTCTACATGTGTGTTGGTGTGGGGATTAGTGGATGTCATCATTATGACCTGACCTCATGATTTTAAGGTCACCCTGTATATTTAAGCCTCTCTCTGTCCATGTAATCCAGTTGCCTCTGAAGATGTCTTGAATAAAGACGAAAGCTAAGGTGCTCCGTTGTTTCCCTTTTCCCGTGTGATTTTATCAAGATATATATATATATATATATATATATATATATATATATATATATATATATATATATATATGTATATTTATATATATATATATATATATATATATATATATATATATATATATATATATATATATATATATACAACAAAGAAGTATGTCTATGTGTTTGTTTGTGTGTGTGTGTCCACTCGAGAATCTCAGAAACTACTTTACCGATCTGTAGTGATGATGGATGGTGTTATGTGTAGTGATGATGGATGGTGTTATTTGCAGTGATGATGGATGATGTTATATGTAGTGATGATGGATGTTGCTATATGTAGTGATGATGGGTGGTGTTATATGTAGTGATGATGGATGGTGTTATATGTAGTGATGATGGATGATGTTATATGTAGTGATGATGGGTGGTGTTATATGTAGTGATGATGGATGATGTTATATGTAGTGATGATGGATGATGTTATATGTAGTGATGTTGGGTGGTGTTATATGTAGTGATGATGGATGATGTTATATGTAGTGATGATGGATGATGTTATATGTAGTGATGATGGGTGGTGTTATATGTAGTGATGATCTATATATATATAAAACAAAGAAGTCTGTCTGTCTGTTTCATCACCTTTCTCTGGGATGCCATGACCTACGTCAGGAACTATGGACGACCAGATCTCTTCATTACTTTTACATGCAACCCTGTATGGACTGCCATAACAGAAGCTCTAATGGAAGGCCAGAAAGGACAAGATCGGCATGACATTATAGCGAGAGCATTTCGTCAGAAAGTGATCAAACTAATGGACTTGCTTACAAAAGTATCAATCTTTGGCCCTACATGGTGCTACATGTACTTCATTGAGTGGCAGAAACGAGGTCTACAACATGCCCATGTCTTGATCTGGTTGAAAGAGAAAATTCGACCAAACATGATTGACAACTGCATACGAGCAGAGTTTCCTGATCCAGAAGAAGATCCAGTTCTCTATGACATCATCAAGAAGCAAATGATTCATGGGCCATGTGGACCATTCAACAGACACTCCCTGCATGAAAGATGGACGTTACAACAAAAACTTCCCAAAAGGCCATAAAGGATACTCAGAGTGGAGAAGATGGGTATCCTCAGTACAGGAGAAGAGCGCCAGGCAATGGAGTTTTATCAGCAGTGTTACGACCTGGAACAGACAGTGAAATAACAGTAGACAAATAGGTCAACAAAGGCTCTGTCCAAGCGATCTTTGCATTGAAAAAGGATGGAAATCATGATGAGGTGATATAGTTTCAGCCGGGCCGTTATATATGCAGAAATGAAGCCTGTTACGACCGTGTCGTATTTTTCTATTTTTTTTTTTATATAACATGCTTCCATGTTGTTCCATATTATTCCTGTAATGATGTGTTATATTTACTATTATATAATCTAGTCACTTTACCCTGTGCTGTTAAGGTTTTAACTGTTATTATTTGTCCAAGCCCATCTTATTTCTTCATTTAGTATTGTAACAACCATTCTTTGTTTCTCTAACGACCATCTGCATCGTTAAACTACCCATGTTTCACAGGCTGGTCGCATTGGAGGGAAACAACCCTATATATTAGGGTGTGTCATAGGAGGGAAGATCAGCTAAAACTAATGGCCCATCACTTTTTTGGTAGATTTTAGTGTATATAAACAGAAAATAATTTCAGTTTCAATATTTTGCAACCTTTTGCTAGGTAAATTTTAGCGTGAAATTTATCGAAAATCTAACGTACAGCTACATTAGTGCATTACAATTAAATAGTGAACATTGCTTTCTGACTTCATTCTTTAACAACCCAACTAATAATATTTTTTTCTGTTTCAGATTCTGATGCATTTATAAGTTGATAATATTTGCGATGGCTGCTTGTGTCAGGACGAGGAACCAAAAATCCAGCCATCTCAGTCACTATCTTGGGTCTGGGAGAGAGCTCCTGAAGTCGGAGTTGCCTACATTGAGAGATGCTTTGAGATACGGTGTTTTAATCAGGCAAATCAGTGAAAAGAACCAAAGAACTTACACAAACAAAGACATTGCCAGTGATATGACCAAAGCTGTCTTGGCACAGTACACTCTGGCTAACGCTCAGTTCAAGCCTCCAGTCATAACAAGTCAGAAGAAGATTAGTGAGACTGCTAGCCAGTTGGGAAAAGGCAAGAGATATCTCTCTTGGGAGAGGAAAACTTGCAGTTAAGGACAGCTTTGCCAAGCAACTGGACCAGTTATTTGACATAATTACTTGCAAGTGCCCAATTGTTCTCTGTCCTGAGTTTGGATGCGATCGTGACTGTAAATCCGAGGCCCACACCTCCTGTATTTGCAAGCGTGAACTGAAGATTCCTGTGTTCGAACTGGCATTTGTCAAAGCACAGAGAGAGAAGACTGGCAGTATAGGGGCTCTCATGATTTCTAGCCAAGATATTCCGGAGTCCAAGAGACAGGAGGCTGCCACAGAGAGACAGAAGAGGAGAAGAGTTGCCGAGGAAAAGAGACTTGAGAAGGCCCAGGGTGAGGTAAAAAAGGCCGATGATTGGAGTCAAGCTGATTCAGAGTTTAATGACTTCCCCATGGCTGATCCGAGTGCTGACCAGGAGAATGGTGACTTTGTCCCTAACCCAGAAAATAATGATCCCAAACCTTCCAGGCATAAGATTCGAAATAGGAAAGATATCCCGAGCATAGCTCTGGCCAGCATGCGACACCACACTGGTCCCAGAGAAACTGCAGAGATAGCAACAGCTGCCTGGATTGACGGTGGTTTGATAACACCTGATGATGTTCACCTGGTGATAGATCATAACAAAGAAAGGAGAGCTCAGGAGAAACTTGTCAGTAACCTAGAAGAGGAGTTTGATAAGGGGATAAGAGAAAATGGAATCAATTGTTTGTCCTTTGATGGGAGAAGGGATGACACTAAAGTGTTCATGAAAGTTGGAGATTCTGACAAGTTGTTCCCTGCCAGGGTGAAGGAGGAACACTACTCCTGCTGCAGTGAACCAGGAGGGAAGTATTTGTGGCATTTCACTCCAGAGAAAGATGACATCAGGAAACCAGCTGAGATAGTGGCAGATAACATTGTGAACTGGCTCAGAGAGGAACGTAGACCAGACCCTGCAGGCCATTGGAGGGGACAGCACCAACACGAACACAGGGTTGCAAGGGGGGGGTCATACAGTGGATAGAGCGGAAGATTGGGAGGAAGCTGGTTTGGATTGTTTGTGACCTCCACACCAACGAGTTGCCACTCAGACATCTGATCCAGGAGCTGGATGGCAAGACTCTTTCAAACAACAGATGGTCTGGTCCTCTTGGCAAGATGCTGGACTCTGCCACTGAGTTAGAAATAAATCCGAGCTTTGAAAAAATCAGTTGGCCCTCCACTCGTTGAGCTTGCACATACTGTCATTGACGACCTGAGTACTGACCAGTACTATGGTTACATGATTTGCAGTGCCATCAAAACTGGGGTCATGCCTGATAGACTTGCTTACCTGCAGATAGGTCCAGTCTCACATTCTAGGTGGCTCACAACGGCTCTCAGGTTCTGCAGAATTTGGGTCGCTCATCATAAACTGAAAGGGAACCAGCTTCACAACCTGAGACTTATTGTCCAATTCATCGTGAGTGTCTACTTGCCAAATTGGTTCAACACCAAGGTCAAGTCATCGTTCTCCGGAGGTCCGAGGCATGTTCTCTTCCAGCTTGAGCTCCTGAGGAGTCAGCCAAGGAAGGTTGTTCAGATTGTGGAGCAGACTGTGAGGAGATCTTCCTGGTATGCTCATCCCGAGGCAGTTCTGCAGACAATGCTCTGCAGTAAGGATGAGGAGGAGAGAAGAGTGGCAGTCAAAAAGATCTTGGATATGAGACTTATGAGAGGATCTGGGCATGACGAATCAGTTGGTGACGATTCCTTCAGGGTCAGGAAGACTCCTGAAGTCAATCTAGGTGCCAAGACCCTCACTGATCTCATAGATCTGGATAACATCCAGGCTGGCAGTGAGCCCCCTCTTACCTGCAACCTCACCAATGTTCAAGTCAGAGCTTTCCTGGACAACCCCATGCATGTCCCTGCCTGGCCCTCGCACACCCAGAGTATAGAGCGTTGTGTACAGCAAGTGAGCGAGGCCAGCAGTCACGTGTACAGCCAGGAGAGGAGGGAAGGCTACATCCGAGCTCAGGTGGTCAGCAGGGAGGTGATGAATAGAAACAGAAGCAAGAAAGACATGTTCGCTATGGTGTGCAGCAACACCGGATCGTAGTAGTAAAACCGGTTTTTGTATTTGATGATTTTGTTTTCTAAAGGAATATTAAATTTAATAAATGTGTCAAGATCATTCGTTTCACTATTCTGGATCATTTTCATCCTAATAAATTAACCTGATACATTTACTTTACTTTAAATAAGCTATTTAGTGGTGTTGGTAAAAGGGTGGGAATACTGAATTTTCATAAGATTTCAAGTTAAAATTTACCTAGCAAAAAATAAAAACTTTTCAAATCTGAAGATATCACATGATTCTGCACATAGAACTACATCATTAATACCATGGGCCGATTTTTCAAACTCAAAAAAAAAAAATTCGCCTCCGTATGACACACCCTACTATATATAGTACTCCACTAGCAGACGGCGTTCAGTCCAGTCCTCTCGTCATTCAGTTCACGTTCTTTTGAGTGACACTTGTCACCTGTTACTTATACTTCATTTTATTTCTGTGTTGTTCCTATCACCACCAATGTGGTATATCTATGTGAGTACCTATTTATGTCTCTTATGTGTCCATCAGTGCTTGCTTAGTTACATTTAAGTAATTCAGTGTTGTTTCACGATAGTTAATTTCAGTGTTACTTATTTATATGTTTATGCAGTGTTAACGTAATCCAATGCTTTATTTTTATTTTATATGTTTAAGCAGTTCTGTTGAAGTTTCGATGTTTTAGTATCATTTGTGTCTTAAAGGTTTCGATAGCGAATCAATTTGTTGTGACAGCCTACGAGGCTCTTCATTATTGTTATTATTTAATTTTATTTAATTCTTTAAGGTTTACTTTATTTTTTTTATTCCCTTTTGATTTACTTTTTTTTTGTTTGGTTACGCCTAGAACCTTGGATATTAAAGTGAATTAAGAGACGGCATAACAAGCCCTATGGAGAATTTTTAGTTTTCCCATACACGAACGATGTCCAACAGTAGTTCATCTGGCTGTTCACCTGGAAAATGGACAAAGAGTATACTTCACTGAAGAGTCCCTCCAAAATCAAATGGTAAATCCTGCTGATACGACTTTCACTGCATTCTTTAAGCTTTCACAGGAAGATGAGTTTGCTCAAATACTCCTGTATGTTGACGTACCCAAGTTCTACATATGGCAGGCTTCAATGAAAAAGTTCCAGAGAAGAGCTCAAGGATCCGATGTTGAAGGATATCCAGGGATAAAGTCAGGCAATGCTTTGGGATGTGTCTACACGGTTCACCCCAACAACTTTCAATTCTATTGTTTGAGACTACTTTTGCACCACATCTGTGGCCCAACACCATATGCGGCACTCAAGACAGTGAATGGACAAGTCTGCAGAACCTATCAGGAAGCGTGGAACCTCCTTGGCCTACTGGAAGATGGTGGTCACTGGACTGACACATTAGAAGAGGCAGCAGCTACTCAATCGCCAATGAGAATGAGGAACCTGTTTGCCATCATGATTGCTACATGTGGACTTTCCTACCCAAGCCAGCTCTGGAAAAACCACCAAGAAAGTCTTTCAGAGGGTCTGCTTCATCAAGCAAGAAGGGAGCATCCTGGTCAATAGATTGAGTGCATGGATGACATGTTCAACAGGGCTCTGATCATGCTGGAAGACAATGTGATGGAGCTATGCGGTAAAAACCTGACTGATTTTGGATTGCCTTCCCCAAACCGAGAAGAACCCGTAGCTGCAAACAGGGAGTTGCTCAGAGAATCAGACTACTCAATTGAAGTTCTGGTGAATTTTGTTGAAGAAAATGAGCCCCACCTGGTGCCTCATCAAGCAAATGCTTATGAATAGATCTTGCAAACGATACATGAGGAGCAGGGAGGTATGATCTTTCTTGATGCACCTGGCGGGACAGGAAAAACATTCTTGATCAGCCTTCTGTTGGCCAAAGTATGTCATCAGGGGAAAATTGCTCTTGCTGTGGCATCCTCAGGCATTGCTACAACACTACTAGAAGGAGGACGTACTGCACACTCAATTTTTAAACTGCCTCTCAACCTCGCTCACAATGAGAATCCAGTATGCAACATCAAAAAAGGATCGACAAAGGCAAAACTCTTAGAAAAATGCAGCCTCATTGTCTCACTATGTCTCGCAAGTTAGCGTTTTTTTAAGCATTGGACAGGACCCAGCAAGACATACGAGAAAATGACCAGCTCATGGGTGGCATTACAATGGTCATTGCTGGAGACTTTCGCCAGATCCTACCTGTCATTCCTCGAAGCGCTCCAGCTGATGAACTGAATGCGTGCCTCAAGGCATCATACCTTTGGAGAAGTGTTCAGAAAACTTACCCTATCCACAAACATGAGAGTACATCTACAAGGAGATCAGGATGCTGGACGGTTTGCAAACCTTCTACTACAGATTGGGAATGAAACTTTCCCTGTTGATTCAGAATGACAAATAATCATTCCTCAAGGATGTGGAAATGTTGTAAAGTCCTCAACTGAGCTCACTAACATGGTCTACCCAAACGTTATCCACCACTACAAGGATCACAAGTGGCTGCGTGAACGCGCAATTCTGGCATCAAAGAATGAAACAGTGGCTGAAATCAACATGACTCTACTCAGACAGCTTCCAGGCAGTGAGCATTCATTCAAATCTGTTGATACAGTAATCGACCAGGACCAAGCAGTCCAGTACCCTGCAGAATTCATTAATACTTTGGAGCCCGCTGGAATGCCTCCTCACCACCTCACTCTCAAGATTGGAACTCCTATAATGCTCTTAAGAAATCTTGAACCACCAATCCTCTGCATGGCACAAGACTGGTGGTGAAGAACATGATGCCACATATGCAGGAAGCTACAATACTGACAGGAAAAGCTAAAGGAGGGGACGTTTTTATACCAAGGATACCTCTCATCACCACTGACCTGCCATTTGAGTTCAAGCGACTTCAGTTCCCGGTTAAAGTGAGCTTTGCCGTGACCATCTACAAAAGACAGGGACAGTCCCTAAAGATGGTTGGCCTAAACCTGGTGTTTCCTTGCTTCTCTCATGGACAGTGCCATGTTGGATGCTCCAGAGTGGGAACTGGAAAAATCTGTACATACTTGCTGCTAATGGCAAAACCAAAAATGTGGTCTACTACAGTGAGACAATGTGGAGCCTCCCGGAGGGTGGCGTCCTACCGTGGCCTAGCGAAAGAGCCGCCCGGAGGGCGGCGATTCCGCTAGTTAAATATATAAAACAAAGAAGTCTGTTTGTGTGTCCGTACGAGAATCTCGGAAACTACTTTACCGATCTGTGGTGATGATGGATGGTGTTATACGTAGTGATGATGGATGGTGTTATATGTAGTGATGATGGATGATGTTATACGTAGTGATGATGGATGTTGTTATAAGTAGTGATGATGGGTGGTGTTATATGTAGTGATGATGGATGGTGTTATATGTAGTGATGATGGATGGTGTTATATGTAGTGATGATGGATGATGTTATATGTAATGATGATGAATGTTGTTATATGTAGTGATGATTAGACGGAAACTACTTTACCGATCTGAAGTGATGATGGAGGGTGTTATATGTAATGATGATGGATGGTGTTATATGTAGTGATGATGGATGGTGTTATATGTAGTGATGATGGATGATGCTATATGTAATGATGATGGCTGTTGTTATATGTAGTGATGATTAGACGGAAACTACTTTACCGATCTGTAGTGATGATGGAGGGTGTTATATGTAGTGATGATGGATGGTGTTATATGTAGTGATGATGGGTGGTGTTATATGTAGTGATGATGGATGGTGTTATATGTAGTGAGGATGGATGGTGTTATATGTAGTGATGATGGATGGTGTTATATGTAGTGATGATGGATGGTGTTATATGTAGTGATGATGGATGATGTTATATGTAATGATGATGGATGTTGTTATATGTAGTGATGATTAGACGGAAACTACTTTACCGATCTGTAGTGATGATGGATGGTGTTATATGTTGTGATGATGGGTGGTGTTATATGTAGTGATGATGGATGGTGTTATATGTAGTGATGATAGATGGTGTTATATGTAGTGATGATGGATGGTGTTATATGTAGTGATGATGGATGATGTTATATGTAGTGATGATGGGTGGTGTTATTTGTAGTGATGATTAGACAATAAAATAATAACAGTTTAATGCTAAAAAAATATAATTTGCTGTCCCGTTGTAGTGAAAAACATGGTGGAACTTACATAAACCGTTAATGAACTATTGATGGAAGAAGTTTTGGGGACTGAACAGTGAGACACTGAGACAGTGTGGAGCCTCCCGGAGGGTAGTGTCCTACCGTGGCCTAGTGGGCAGCGTTTCTACTAGTTATTAATAATAATAATAATATTATTATAATTATTATTATTTGCATTATTATTACTATTATTATTATTATTATTATTATTATTATTATTATTATAATATTTTCGCCCCCCAGGCCCTGATGTGGCTCAGTGACCTGTGCCCGGGTGGGCACAGGTATATATACATATACAATTATACATATAAACAGGTGATGGTAAAGCAGAGGAAACGCTTGAGAAATAATCAAAGACAGTGAAGGAAAACCTGAGAACAAAAGAAAGAGAAGAGCGAGAAAAAGTAAGATTAAGGCAGAAAACTCGCTAAAGAGGTTGACACACAAAGGCCAGACACATAAGAAAACCAAGATAAAATGACACGGTTGACACCGTGGGAAGGAAAGAGAAACAGAGAGACAACACCCACAAACAGACGACGGGTCAACGCACACGAGTCATGACGCCACCAAGAGTCTCACAACGGATGGCGGTGAATCATCATATCCTGCCAGCTGCGAGTTCTGCTCCAACACCACCTCACGTCCCCGTCTTATGGCCAACCTTTAGTTTATTGTATACAGAGACTTATTCAAAACAAGATAACGTATCGTAAAGGTTTCTGAAGCTTATATTAGTCGCGATAAATAACTAATCGTGGAAAAGGAAAGTACTGGAACTCCGATGGGAAATAATTGAAACCTACAAAATGGATTATGTATAAACTTGATCAGATCGTCGACAGGAAACGAAACATGTGAACGTTCTCGTGATCCAAGTACACTCTTACGAGTCAGTTTTTGCTTCTTTGGAGTTGTTATTGTACAAACCGTTTACTCTATTTTCAACAAGAAATTACACCTACCCACGAGCTGAAGGAAATGACGAAGTTATGAATGTCGATAATCCCGATACTTCAATAATTCTCACCTAACGTACAGTACTTGGCCTCCAACTTACCTAACCCTTGGCCGCTCGAGACAACTTTGATAAACTTGGATTCTAATTTTTTCGTCACTTATCTATGACGTCACATATAATATAACTTTAAAGCAGTCTGTGTTTCTGTATATAATTCACTATCACAACACAATGAACCAATGAAGCCTTTTATACTGGGTTCAAAGTCTTAGAAATTGAGCAAAAATAAAATCTATCATGTTAAAATAAACATAATGCCGTTCATAGTGCATTAACCCAGATACCCGTTGCGTGTACGGAAGAAACAGCTACTTCAAAGTTATCATCACGGGGTTTACATTTTCCGTGACTCAGTTATTTTTACGTGAAATTTTGTACTGATAATTGTGATCCTTAAAATAACTTTATTTTTTTAATAATTTCCAGTCAGAAATGTCCTATAAACGCAGATTCAAATGTCAACAGTGACGTAACTATGGGCATTACGTTAAAGATTAATTTATACATAATTAAAATGTTTTATTGATCATTGTATACTTCAATCTATAATAAATGTTCAAAATGGCCGCCTTCAGTTTGGACATGGGCAATAACCGAAACAAAGACATGTACTGTTCGTAGCATTATGGATGGTAGGGAACACGTAGAACGACCCTCACATTCTCAGTAGGGAACACGCAGAACGACCCTCACATTCTCAGTAGGGAACACGCAGAACGATCCTCACATTCTTAGTAGGGAACACGGAGAACGACCCTCATATTCTTGATAGGGAACACGGAGAACGACCCTCACATTCTCAGTAGGGAACACGCAGAACGATCCTCACATTCTTAGTAGGGAACATGCAGAACGACCCTCATATTCTTGGTAGGGAACACGGAGAACGACCCTCACATTCTTGGTAGGGAACACGCCAGAACGACCTTCACATTCTCAGTAGGGAACACGCAGGACGACCCGACCATTCTTAGTTGGGAACACGCAGAATGACCCTCACATTCTTAGTAACACACAGAACGACCCTCACATTCTTAGTAGGGAACACGCAGAACGACCCTCACATTCTTAGTAGGTAACACGCAGAACGACCCTCACATTCTTAGTAGGGAACACGCAGAACGACCCTTACATTCTTGGTAGGGAACACGCAGAACGACCTTCACATTCTCAGTAGAGAACACGCAGAACGACACTCACATTCTTTGTAAGAAACACGCAGAACGACCCTCACATTCTTAGTAGGGAACACGCAGAACGACCCTCACATTCATCAGTAGGGAACACGCAGAACGATCCTCACATTCTTAGCAGGAAACACGCAGAACGACCCTCATATTCTTGGTAGGGAACACGTAGAACGACCATCACATTCTTGGTAGGGAACACACAGAACGACCCTCACATTCTTAGTAGGGAACACGCAGAACGACCCACACATTCTCAGTAGGGAACACGCAGAACGATCCTCACATTCTTAGTAGGGAACACGCAGAACAACCCTCACATTCTGAGTAGGGAACACGCAGAAAGATCCTCACATTCTTAGTAGGGAACACGCAGAACAACCCTCACATTCTTAGTAGGAAACACGCAGAACGACCCTCACATTCTTTGTAGGGAACACGCAGAACAACCCTCACATTCTGAGTAGGGAACACGCAGAAAGATCCTCACATTCTTAGTAGGGAACACGCAGAACAACCCTCACATTCTTAGTAGGAAACACGCAGAACGACCCTCACATTCTTTGTAGGGAACACGGAGAACGACCCTCATATTCTTGGTAGGGAACACACAAAACGACCCTCACATTTGTAGTAGGGAACACGCAGAACGACCCTCACATTCTTAGTAGGTAACACGCAGAACGACCCTCATATTCTTGGGAGGGAACACGCAGAACGACCCTCACATTCTGGTAGAGTTACTCATTCACTGTTACCATGAACTGTACAGTTGTCGCCCTTACAGTAAAACTTTTTAATCATATATATATATTTTTTTTTTAACTTTAATACCCATAGTATAAAACATTTTACTGGAAATTAATATATATATATATATATATATATATATATATATATATATATATATATATATATATATATATATATATATATATCATGTAGATCCACAAAGGAAACGTGGATAAGATAAATCTTGATAAAATCACACAGGGAAAAGGGAAAACCTTAGCTTAAGAATAGCCCAACCTTGAATGTACGAGGTAAATGGAAGTGTTTACTGTATTCCACTTAGCAACTGTAATGGAAATTATGTAGGTCAGACTGGGAATGAATTGCAACTCAGAACTAAACAGCACAAGTACAATATTAGAACGGCATCTGAAAGCAGTGCACCTTTCGTTCATATGAGGAACAAGAACCATCCCATAGATTGGGAAGCAGTTTAGAAGTGTATATATCATCATGTGTCACAGAAAGACTTCTAGTTGAAGCAAGTTTGATTAGAGAAATGTATTCTTTAAACCTTAGTGATGGTCAGTACAAAACTGACAATATGTTACACAGATTTATTTGTCAGTGGCCCAAGGTTAAAAATGCATTGAAAGCAAGTAAGGTAGATGTATGATAGATGATTAGTGGGTCACATATTTTTTACCTGACGTGATATGACTGGTTTTGTCGCTCGTTCCTATCATCTCTTCTTATGGTTGCCGTGTGGATTAGTGGATGTCATGTTTTTTTATCTGACCTCATGTTTTGTAAGGTCACCATGTGTACATAAGCTCTCTCTCGGTCTCCGGGTCATCACACGATACCCACCACCCAGATAACTTAGAAAGTATCCTCTCCCAGCAAGTGCGGACCCCACTTCGGGGGGCGCGCCACTCCGAAACTGACCACGTCCAAGAGTGGGGGTTGGTGGTAAGCGTCCACTGATCGGGGGTCAGCTCACACTTGCAACCTGCAGTATCCTTTCATATCTGCAGGTAGGACAACCTCCAATCCCAAATCCGGTCTGGCTGCTCCAGGAGATCCAGCAGGAACCACCAAACGGGCCGCCTATAGGCAAAGGCCCGTGTCGGACTACGATCCGACAATCTCAACAACACAACAAAAACTTTGTAATTCATTTGCCTCTAAAGATGTCTTGAATAAAGACGAAAGCTAAGGTTCTCCATTGTTTCCCTTTACCCTGTGTGATTTTATCATTATATATATATATATATAAAACTCTTAATACGGATAATCGCCGATTAGGATTTAAAAAGCAACTGAAGTTTTTGCCTTTTACTCTTAGGGATAACCTTTGTATTAATTGCTACAACTGTATGGATATTAATTCGTATCTCATAAAGTATGATGTTTCATTAACCCTTTACAGCTGATTTAAATCGTTTGGGGGAAGCCAGGACAACACGCCGCTAATTTGGCCTTCATGATATTGGAATTTAGATGAGGTTTGGTTAGGTTAGGTTTGATGTGGTTAGATTTTTTAAGAAACTATTCATTTACAAGTTAGAAGTTTCCCAAAAATAAAGAAGTACATCGAAGTTATTACTATTAGACTATTAGGCAATTATCTCTATTTAGAGCAACATGCAGTGTGTATGTGTCATGTATAAAGGCAGTCCTAACACAGTGGTGAGTTCATACCATATCTACTCAGACACCGGTTACTGTTGACGTCAAACAGGGTGACTCGAGCCATTGTTTATAACAAAAGGAAAACACATGACTGGCAGGCATGGAGGGGTGCGGTCTTCTCTTGGGAAAATATTGTGAATATGTAATGTAATGTGATAATAAAAGTCGAATGCACGATGTACATGTTGAGTTTATGAGTATTTTTTTTAATACAACTTGATGGAAAACAATAGTTTGTAATATAATGTAATTCATCTTATTCTACTTTATGCAGCATAATTCATTCTTTTATTTTTTCATAGGACTGACAGACGACTACAACCAACTCTACTAACAAATATCATAAAGCAATGGCCGAAGATGGCTGGCGAAGGTTCGTCTGGCGTTGTTCTCTTCAGAGCACTGGAGCTATGCTTATTGAGCGGACCTAACCCGGTACCATGAAACCAACTATAGTATTAGGAATCAATAGCATCTTGCGTTCCCTTTCACCTCGCAATGTCACGCTCATGAGAGTTATGCCAGACGAACGTTCGCCTAACTTTCTACCTTCAGTGGGTTCTTTTAAGTAAAGGCCACTCGCCGCCCTATGACGTAAGCCTCAACACACACACACACACACACACAAAATCTCATCAGAACCAGAGAAAAATCCCAGTGGACAGTCCCACCAAGTTAAAATTCTCAGTCATAACCCTGGCAGGTGAGGTGAAGTTAGACCAGTGTTTCTCAAACTGAGGCCCATGGTCCCCCAAGGGGGTCACGGCAAGATTTTAGGGGGGCTATGGCAGGCTGTGTAAGTAGTATATGTTTGGAGAAAATGTGGAAACTCTGATTCAACTTTTTTTTTGTTACTTTGCCTTGTTAGGGGAGAAATCTTTTCTATTTTGGGGGGTCTTTTTTTTGTCATTGTGTGTAATCATAATATCCATACGGTACAGTTTTGATATTTACATATTATGGTGCAGCAGCTAGTTTTTCATTTCCAACAGATTCGCTCAGATTGCACGATTCTAGTTCCTGTTCAGACGAATTCCTTGATCTCAGAACGATTCTGCTGCCAGAGACCTCTATGAAGAAAAATCTTGGACTGTATTCTGGTGCTCAATGTATCAGTCATATCCAAAAGTTAGTGAGATCGCACCTCGAGTCCTCTTGCCATTTTCTACTACTTATTAATGTGAATCTGGTTTTTCCACCCTTCTTCAAATAGAGAATAAAAGCCGAAACCAGTTACATGTGGACCCAGACAAGAGATGAGCTTTATCAGTGACTCAACCTCGAATCAGTCGAATGTCAACTGACTGAAAGGAGCAATGTCATCCGTCCCACTGAACTGTAACAAAATATGCATTCTGTTTGATGATTGAAAACATTAAAATAAAGGAAGAATACCAAAACAGTTTATTTTCAACATTATTTGTGAGGGGCTTGGGAGAGAACTGAAGGGGGCCACGAGGATGTTGAGAGTTCCTCATGGGGGGAATGGAGTGAAAAAGTTTGAGAAACACTGGGTTAGACGAACGCTGCCACAGAAGAATAGTATTTGGCTTTTAACGTTCAATAATAGCCTTTAGCAGCCACAGAATGTCATGAGTACAGTACAGTATTCAATAACTCATTAATTATCAGAGAGATGGCTCGGTGGACGCTGCAATTCTCTTGACAGATGAAGCTTGTTGAGTACAAAAGCAATTGTCTCACAGTGGCGGGAAACTGAATGACGGCGATCAAATGTTAACAATGAGCAAGTTTCATCTTTACTTCTGTATTTTGATCAACAAATAGTAGTGTTTCTCGGTCCGCTGAATAATAACCACTTTCAATTTTGTTTTCGTCAGCAACACATTCTGGGAGGATTTTCTATCCCACAGATCATCAAATCGAATGCTCTAGGTTAGGTTAGGTTATGGTGAAATGGGATCAAATTAGGTTAGGTTATGTTGGATTATAAATCGATTATATTAAGATATGGCTATGTTAGGTTGGATTGCTCTATGATTAAGTTAGATTAAGTTAGTGCATGACTAAGGAAGGTAAGGTTAGGTTAGGTTAAGTTAGGTTAGCTACAGACTAGATTAGGTTAGGTTAGGTTAGCTACAGACTAGACTAGACTAGGTTAGGTTAGGTTAGGTTAGCTACAGACTAGATTAGGTTAGGTTAGATTAGGAACGAGAAGCTACGGTTCGATTCCCAGTCGAAGTATAGGACTGAGCAAACCCCCTTCCCGCCCCTTGGTACACTAATCCATAGCAGCTCAACAATACACTACACGGCGAGCTGGTCGGTAGTGAAACAATAAACCTCTGGGTGGAGTAGATGGTGCTGAAACTCACTCCCAGTCACCCTTCATCATAGCCATTATACATGTGTGTGTGTGTATGAGACGCTCAAAGCGAGTTATATTACATTAAGCCAAGGAAGAGAGAGACGGTGGAGGCGACACTGGGGAGGGGGAGGGGGGGGGGGCAGGAGGGGCCGGTGTCACTAAGTAAAGAAAGGTTTAGCTCAACAAACGAGGCGGTGTGTTTTGTAGGGACAACTGAGGCTGGTGGAGGAGAGGGAGACGGGGTGGGTAAGTGTAAGTAAGGGAAAGAGGGAGGAAGAAGAGAAATCGGTAAGGTATATGGAGAAAAATAATAACTAACCATCATTAAAACATTTCTGTTAACTGATTACACGCTGCAATGCCGTCATCCTAACTCAATTTATGAAATATTCTTTTCTAACCTTTGTAAAAATATCCGGCGCCATTCTTTAACTTCCTGCCACTCACAATTCCTCGCACGTAGGCGGACAAGTGTTGCCGGGCATCAGCTGATCCCGGCGACAACAACACTCCCACGTAACCACACTATCTATCAATACCAGGCTTTATGTCAAGGGTAAAATGGTCGATTATCCTCTTGCAGCTCCCTCCTCCTCTACTCTTGTTATCATACTCTCGCTGTTTCCCGGCCGACGGATCTCCCGCCGAAATGGTCATGTTTTCTCGTGCATCTATTTTATTATTGACATGTTACACTAGACTTATAAATCCTTAGAAAAACAATTACAGCATAAAAATCTCCGATATATTCAAATTCATTATTATGTGTACTGTACTACATAGTGTCCGCCGGAGTCAAACATAAGTATCATCACCTTGAAACAAAAGAACCGAAGGTCAGTACCAGGCGTTGGTGCAATTACACATTTTTAAATGTTACAATTACAAATACAAATACTTGCCTGAATTTTTAATTATAATTACAATTACAAGTTTCTACATGGTAGCTCACCCTTTGAAAAGAAAATGGTCATGCTGCCTAGTTACAAGAGCCAAATCTGTATTCGAGACTGGCTCGCGGGCACTGGTAAACACAGCTGTGAGTACTAGCTCCCAAATTTGGGATGTTTTCGAGCCTATTACATTATCTGAAGGATATATAGACTTACCTACTTGTGTATAAGGACCTGAGGATAAGATAAGTATCGTCAAGCAACTTTGGTGTTGGGAACTTACTGTTTACCTTACGAAAATAACTGCTCGGGGTCCCATCACTCCTCGCTGGGTGTTGTGGGATGTCAATATTGCCCCATGAAAAGTGAATTATCGCTTAAGAACTCTACATGGAAGAGTAAAGAAAAGATAGTATTGGACGAAGTTCTTGAAGACCTTGAGTTGAGTAGTGATGAGTCTAATACGAGTGATGAAGCACAAGGGAAGTTCGAAAGTGAGAAAATACAGCTACAACAAGAGGCAGTGAAAAAGAAAGAAATTTCTAAAAGGATGAGGGAGACACGCTAGCAAGAGGACAGTGAAAGCGGAGAAGTGAGAGAGGAGAAGAGACAAAAAATCTAGGACAAAAAACGTGTGTGGGTGGTAATAATAATGGAAATAACAGAAAGGAGATAGTGGCGAATGGATCAAGAACAGAGCAAAGTATGGAATTTGAAGGAAGCAGACAAGAACACACACAAGGTAATGTTGGTCGTGTCAGGAAGAGATTAATTTTTCCACAGTCATGCCCGATGACCTTCCTTGAAAAATTAAAATGGGCAGTACAACTAGGACGGGAGCATCGCAGCTTTGAGCCTCTTTTGAAAGAAGGCACACACAAGCCTTATCTTACAGTGGGGACCATGGAGGCTGTGGAAATGTTGACAACTGTTGGGTACAAGGGATTACCGATGGTTTTGCCAGAGGAGAGCGACATACTACTTACAAAGGTTATAATCTTCAGGTACCCTGTAATACTAGATCCAGAATACTTATTGGATGACGAAAGATTTGTTTGGGTCAATAGGCATTTAATAAGGGGCGAAGAGAGAAGCCAGGTTATTGCTCTAATAAGAGGAAAGGTTCCAGAGAAAGTGTTCATCGCAGGAGCAGGGTATAGGAAGGTGGCACTATATGTGGAGGGATCAATAATGTGTCTCAAGTGTTGCACATGGGGACATAAGGCCTGGAGCTGTCAACTGGACCCACGTTGTAGATTCTGTGGGAAGAAGCACGAATCTAGCAACTGTAAGGACAAGATCAATGCAGGAGAGAAAGTGAAGCCTTGTTGTTGTAATTGTGGTAAAACTCACAATGCTAGTTCAATTGCATGCGAGATGAGGCCACGTATGAGAAGTGACCAACAAAGGAATTATTCAGAGAACACTGAAGAAGTACGCTGTGGTCTGACAGTGATAAGACAGCAGGAGAACACACAGACAGTGATCCCTGAGAATGCCTGGCATGAAGATTCAAGAAGGATAAGGACTGTGCTTGCGGCCGGAAGGGTTGTTGATGCCAGGAACAAACAGAGTAATAAGCAAGTAGCAAGTGAGAGTAGTGGTGCAGCCCTCCAGGTTAGTGATAAAGCTGTGCAAGAAATTCTGGGAGAAGAGGTGCGTAAGATGTTTCAGCTTTTGCAAAAGTTAGGTCAGAAAATAGAGGTGATAGAGAAAAGACTTGATACAGTGATAAATAAAGAAAGGGAAAAGAAAGCTGTGAATAATGTAGAATTAGAAGGGAAAGAGGAAAGTGAAAAGCTCAAGCTTTTGAAAAATTCAGTGCTTAAAATAAGTATTAAAGGGAAGGAGAGGAAAATAAAGGATTGTGTAGTGCAGGGAGCAACACCTGAAAGTATTAAAAATGTGTTGGTAAAGATGCTGATAAAGAAAAACTTTTGAGGAAATGGGAATCTGTGCAGGAGGATTGGGCCTTCTTAAAGAATCTGATTGGAAAGGATATAAAACGTGTAAATATTAATCATGGATCTAGCTAGCCTTAAGATAATGTCCTGGAATGTTAATGGTCTACGAAATAGAGTGACAGATGTACACAACTTTACCCTTAAGAATAATATTGACATAATTACCCTTCAAGAGACTGGGGACAGGAAAGGCGACCTGCTTAAACTGTCTGGATATAAGGGATTTCATCTCTATTCGGGTGAAGGTATAAGAGGGGTCTCAACATACATTAAGAATTCCATACCAGCAAAACTAGTTGGAAGCCCGAGTAGAGTACAAGGAATAGAAAGTATCTGTATAAAGTTATATTTGAAGGAAGAATTGAACATAACAAATTTGTATATTTCTGGAGGCTGTTTTGACCTCAACTTCTTACCAGATTGCATGTTTTTGGACTCAACTTTGGCTGTAGGAGATTTTAATGCTCGACATCCAAGACTCGAAACAATGGGGAGAATTAATTGTAATGGTATAAAATTTTGGCAATTTTTACAAGATCACCCAGATGCTTACTTGTTAGGAAATGAGGAAGTGACTCATATTAAAGGAGGAAGGTTAGACTATGCTTGCATGATAAGCAGTCAGGGAGTCCAGGGAGAATGTGAGATAATAAGGGAGCTAGTCAGTGACCATTTTGCTGTGTATGTTCAATTACCATTAGGGAAGAGACAGGTGAGATATAGGAGGAAGAGATTGAAATTAAACAAGGATGACACAGAAGTGTTTACTCAAAATATAGAGAAATGGTACAGAAATTATACACCAGCCTGTATGGATAGCTTTTATAATGACTTAGTTGGGGAGATAGAAAGATATTTAACTAAGTCAACACAGAAAAAGATAAATGATAAGACACATGGGGCTAGGAAACACTGCTATACCAATGACAAAATGTTGAAGGGATGGACACAAATGTTAAGGGCAGCACATAAAGATTGGGTAAAGAATGGTAGAAGAGAAGAAGATAGGGAAATCTTCATGGATATAGCCAAAATATGTGGGCAGGCTAGGAAGGAGGCAAGGGAGAAATATTGGCAAGACTTTCCACAGCACATTGGGGAGAGTAAAAATCTCAAAAAATATGGCAGGATATTAACAAAATTAGAGGAAAAAGGAGTAATTTTATTAGTCATCCTCATCCTGAGGTAGAAGCTAATAAACTGGTTGACAAGTGGGCTAAAGCAGCTAGTGTTGCCTCCCTGCCTAACAGGACAATAGAAGCATTAGATGAGTGGCAAAATGAAAGAAGATTTATTTCATCAGCTCTAAATATTTGTGATGTGACATGTGTAGATATTACTCAAGATGAGTTATTAAATGCTGTTAAAAAAGGAAAATCAACAGCACCAGGCAAAGATGGTGTGACTTATGAAATTTTGAACTGCTTAGTTGGTATGGAAAAAAATCCATTATTAGATTTATTCAACATGAGCTATACAGAGGGTAGATTACCAACAGAATGGAAGAAAGTGATAGTTATTCTTGTCCCTAAGGCAACTGGTGGATACAGGCCAGTGTCTTTAACATCTTGTTTTTCCAAGATGATGGAGAGAGTATTATTAAATAGGCTTGTATATATTGTGGGGGAAAATCTATCTTGTAATTTATTTGGTTTTTTGGAAGGGAAATGTGCTTCAGAGCGTGTTATAAAATGTTTATCAAATGATGCAGACAGATGTAGAGTTTTTGTGGATTTACAAGGAGCATTTGATAAAGCTCACAGTGAAGTAGTTATGAATGAACTGGCTGCTCTAGGGGTATCAGGAAAGTTGTTACACTGGATAGGTGACTACTTGCATGGAAGGAGAATCTGTGTATGGTATCAGGGATGTTTGTCTGAGGAAAGAGCACTTGAACTAGGCACTCCCCAAGGGGGAGTATTGACTCCAATGTTATTTAATGTGTTAATGAACAAGATAGCCTCACACAAATATCCCAAAGGAGTTGTAACCATCATTTATGCAGATGACATCTTATTTCAAGGAAACTCTGTCAAAAATTTGCAGATTGCATTAAATAATTTTAGTGTTCCTTCTCAAAAGATGGGCTTAGTTATCATTGAAGAAAAAACCAAGTGTGAATGTAAAGGAAGAGGAACTGAATCCATTTTTCTAAATGGAAAAATTGTTGAGAAAGTGTCAAAGTATAAATATTTAGGAATGTATATTGGCTTTACTTGTGAAAGTAAAGAGGCAGATATATATCATGTCCTCTTTCAATGTAGAGCAAAATTACAGCCCTTGAAGGCTCTAGCATGTTGTGGTAAAGGTGCTGGGGTACCCATACTGAGAATGATGTATATTTCTACCATCAGATCACTTATAGACTATGCAGCACCTGTCCTCTCTTGTACTGGTGAAGGAAGGCTACGGAAGCTTGAGATCATGAAAAATGAAGCAATGAGAATAATTTTAGGGTGTCAAAAGAATGCAATGATTGAGATAATGAAAATGGAACTAGGGTTACAGAGCATTTCACAGAGGGTCAATGAAATTAATACAGTTGCAGCAGTTCGATTAATGAGAGGGAACAGTGGGGGTAAATTTGTACAAGATATAAATGATGGCTTAAAAGATAAAAGGACCTTCTGCAGGCAAGGCAAGAGAGGATACATGAATGGATTAGTATATATTATTAAAAAATGTAATCTGGCAGACTGGTGTACAGCTGTTCAGAAAAGTTGTAAGAATCCACCCTGGGAAGAACGAGAAGTAGAGTTGGACATAGTGCCTCTCACAATGAAGAAATCATTACATGAACCAGGGCAGTTAAGGGCTTTATATGGGAATAAGATTAGTAATTTGCCTGAAATAAACACATTGCATGTATATTGTGACGGTTCAGTTATGTCAAGTGGCAGGGCAGGGTGCGGGATCCTTATAAGACTGTACACAGAACAAGGAAATGATGACATCAAAATTGGACTTCGGTTGAGCAGTTTTATTTCATCAACACAAGCTGAGTTATATGCAATGTTAGTAGGATTGGAAAATGTTGTAAAGAGGTATAAAGATGCATATTTTTTTGTTGATAGTAGGGCAGCTTTGGATTCTTTGAACAGTGAGAGTCCAGTCTTTGAACACATTATTGGTTCATGTAGAAAATTAGTAAATACAATGAGGAAAAATGGCCATAATGTTCAATTTGTATGGGTCCCTTCACATGTGGGGATTGGTCTTAATGAAGCAGTAGATATAATAGCAAAAAGAGCCACGGAAAAGGCCGAGATCGACATAATATGTACTAAAACCTTGAAGCAATTAAGGAGCAAATTACGGAAAATACAATCAATAGAAGATAATTTCAAAAGGAATGAAATATACGAGAAAAGTGAAACAATGAAACATTACCATCATGTTCTCATGAACACAAAATTTACATATGGGAAAGATAGGAGTAGGTGGAAAGATTCAGTGTATATGAGGTTAAGATTAGGACATAAATATTATTGGGAACTTGGAGCTGAGAGAAGTGACCAGGATAAAGAATGTAGAGTTTGTAGAACATCCAGATCCCATACCCTGCCACATTATATACTGGAATGCCCATTGCTTAATGTATATAGAAATGCCCATATAAATTATGTCCCCGTGCAAATAGAGTGGTTGTTTAAAAATAGATGAAATATTAAAGAAATATAGAAATTTTGCATCTAGAATATAACTATGTACTATAACTGATTATATGAAATATTAGGGATTTATGTGATTTCTGAGAGGGACATTCCTGGACTGGGGTAGGGATGACTTATGTCACTTCATCCCTTTGAGATGTATTAATGTTTTTTGTATCTCAATAAACGTCTCAATCAATCAAATCTGTATTGATGAATGTTTCACGTAAAACTATAATATTGTGAAAAAAGCAGACATAGGCTATCAAGATTCCAGTGCAGTCCATGTATACTGCAAGTTATACATAATATTTACAAAGCTGGGAGTTTTTTTTCAAATAATTCACCATTACACTATCATTAACAATGACCGGAATGTTACTTCCACGTGTATTTACAAAGAGCTACCAATCAACGCTTTCAGTACATATTGAGTAGTACAAACATGAGGTAAAATAACCAAAACTTACCAAGTAATTAGGGGAAGAAATACAAAAGCGCCTGTCTGCCTCCACCTTTAATACTCCCAAACGATTGCAGCGACGTCACGCGTGGGTGGTAATCAGTGGAATGACCATGGTTATGATGGCGGTTGATTTGAAAATTTAATCGGGGGACTGAGTTCACAATTACAATTAAATTATAATTACATGATTATCACTTAAATTACAATTATATTTACAATAAACTGATAACTTTTCAATTACAATTACAATTACAATTCATATTTTCTTGTAATTTATTACATTTCAATAAAATGACGAGTACGATTACTCCAACCCTGGTCAGTACACCCATAAAACACATTACTTATCCTTATGAGCTCCATTACACGTTTTCTTACACTTGCTAACATCTTCATCCAAGACATACAGAGAAACATTATTCCAGAACTTAACTATGCTAGGCAGGAACGATCTCTGTGAAACATCTCGGTTCGTCTGTTACAGATCTTGTGGAACAGAGTTAACCAAGTTTACCTATACAGTACGGTATTAATAATTTATCTAGATTAGGTTAAGACATTGTTAACAAGGATATACCATCGTAAATAAGGCAAGAACTAATTTTACCGTTCAAGCGATTTTTTTATTTTATTTTTTTTTATTGTTATTTATTGGGCACGCCCCTACATCCTTGTGTAAGATGAAGCGCAGAAGCGCTTACAGTGCCCAACAGGGAAGCATGCTAAGTTCATGCTTGCCTTTATGTCTCATGAGTTAAGGGCGTAGAAGCCTGAAGAGTCAAGGGCATACAAGCCTGAAGAGTCAATGGTTTATGTCAACAAGTTATTGGAAGTTCCAACAACTTGACCCTGAATACGAATTCGCAACTTTCGATTTACACCAGGTACCTACTGTACTGCTAGGTGAACAGGGACTAATGGGGGCTAGGAAGTATGTCCAAACAACTTCCACCGACCCGGGAATCGAAACCGTGATATCTCGCTTGCGAAGGCAAGAGCGGTACCACTCTACCACCAGCACCCCCGCACAAGCAATTGAGTAATAATTATCCCAAATGGGTGAATATATGGAAGAATTAGTGACATTTACCGTCAATATTTCCTAAATAAATTAACCACGAAGGTCAAAGAAGATATAAATAAAAGCAAAAGCATATTATGAAGTTAAGTTAGCTAGGGAAGCAAAGATATCCTTACCAAAAGGATTTTTCTAAATGTATCAACACTAAAACCCGCAACAAGACTGGACCAATTCAAACAGATTCAAGACTGCTAATTCATAACGAGAGGAAAATGAACAAATAGTTTTTACTAATGATGACCTAAACGTGATCTCTGAGGCAGTTGCTACCAATAAAGATAGTGAAGAAAATAATCTAGGTAAAGTAGTAGACGCCAACAACAAGGTAAGCGAGCAAATAGATAAATTGACGCCTAATAAGTCGCCAGGTCCCGAAGAACCTAATTTGGCTTTGGCGAATTTGTTTAACATGTTTAACATGATACAGATAGTAGGCAGCTACCAAACAAGGAGGTACTACCGCCTGGGAACATATTGGAAGTATAATGTGTTGTCTATGGTAGACCCTGCCGCCATATGGCATCAGGAAAATTGTGACCAAGTCCCAGGTTGATGATCTGACTTCCTGCCTCATTTACACACATTTGTAGGGTCTCAGTTGTTTCTCTTACCGTTGACAACACAACATACTGAACACATATTGTTTCTCGCGCTTGATCTTTATTTTTTTAATTTTTGTGTTTATGGTCTATTATTATTATTATTATTATTAGTATTATTTATTGCTTTTTTCTTTTCTTTTTATTATTATCATTACTATTATCATTATATTTGTGCCCCCCAGGCCCCGATGTGGGTCAGTGACCTGTGCCCGGGTGCGCTAATCCCCGTAAAAAAAAAATCGAAAAGGGAGATTGATCATTATCGTCTAATTACCGTTCAATCGGTTTAACACAAAGTATGGGAAAATTACTGGAAGAAATAGTTACAAACTCAATTCGAAATCACCTCGAAAACCACAACTGATTACTAACATTATCATTCTTCAGGGTTTTCGAATCTGTGGATAATGGACAAGATTATGATGCAGTTTACCCCGACTTTAGCAAAGCCCTTTTTTTTTAGTTCCTCATGAAATTTTAAACTGGATTAGGGCTTGATTCACTGGCAGGAAGCAAAGCGTTAGTATAAATGGTGCTGCGGTACAAAATCCGACTGAGGTAACGTCACTAGTGGCGTACCCCAGTGGCTCAGTACAGTACTCTGACCGTTACTATTTATTATACTATCTACACCAAGGGCATAAATATAAGCGTTTTTAGTAATATAAGTATATTTGGCGATGACATAAAAATAGGGCGAATAATTAGATAGGAAGAGGATTCCCATGAATTACAGAAAGACCTGAAGAAACATTTATTATGGACTAAAAAACGGCAGATGAAAATTAATGAAGAACACTGAAAAATTCTTGCGCGAGGGAGTGGTTCCCCTGTACAATAACACCAGAAACATCTGGCAAGTGTCACAAGTATATATAAATATTATAAAGGGCTTACTAAAGCCTAAGGAAGGAAGGATATTCCTTCAACACATCATCAATATTATTTACATAATATTTGGCCAGTATGGGGAGGATCATCGTGTCTCCGTAAGGGGCTCGTGGAGTGGTGGTCCAGCAGGCGTCACGGAAGCGTTGTGTGTGGGGACATCGATATTGATTCTCTAGAAAGTATTCATTAGAATTCTACCATGAAAGGTAATAGATTACGAACAATTAATTTACATTCTCAGAGACTTAGAGGGGCGATATAATCACGTGCATAAGTGCAAGATGGGGTTCATTAGAGGGGATGTGACTAAGACACTTAAAACTATTAAATCAGGAGCGAAAACGTAGTAATGGTTTAGTTAGAGTTATACAAACGTAGATTTAGACGGAAATTAGGTAAACACTGGTTTGTAAATAGATTTGTGGATGAGTGGAACAAGCTACCAAACATCATCATTAACTCGAATTTGCTGGGAAGCTTCGAATATAAGTTGGACGGATATATGATGGATTTGGCTGGGTGTAAACATGGCTGCCTAGTTTTGGCCAATAGCCATACTGCAGTTTCCTTCGTTCTTCTTACTTAACAGAAAAACCTTACAGCTCTAACACTTAATATTAGGAAGCTATCATTCTCTCTCTCTCTCATCTCCTACATCTCATTTTCCCCACTTTACCCTTTATCTATACACTCCCTCTTTAGTGCTCACCAGTTCTCCTTACCTCTCAACTCTTGCCAATTTTCTCTCTTTGTATCTTATCCCTTTCTCTCTCTCTCTCTCTCTCTCTCTCTCTCTCTCTCTCTCTCTCTCTTCACGTTAACTGCCCTACACATTATCACGGCCACGTCTCTCTCTCTCTCTCTCTACCACTTCACGTTAATTCCCCTACATATCATCACGGCCACACACTCAACATACTCAGCACTTTACAACACTTGAAAGTCCACAAACACACAGACCCCGAACACAAACCACGGAAGCCTGATAACACTCTCGCTCCGGTATCAACACAAATAAACAAACTACACCCCACACCACATAATAAAGTATACTGAGATTATATTAGAATATACTAAAAATAAATCATTATTCAGAAAACAGATCATTGTATTAAAATATACTACGAGTGTATTTAAATATGTTGAATATGTGTTATTAGTCCATAACCTAACCCAACCTTACCAAACCTTGCCCAACCTATAACATAACCAAATCTAACCTAACCTTTTCTAATCATACGTAACCTATCTTCATCCAACTTAACCTTAAATAACCTACCAAGCTTAACATAACCTAACATTTAATCTAACCAAACCAAACCAAACCTAACTAAACCAATCCAAGCCAAACTAAACCTAACATAAACTAACCTAATCTAACTTAACATAAAATAACCTAACCTAACATAAACTAACTTAACAAAATAACCTAACCTAACTTAACCTAACATAAACTAACCTAACCTAACCTAACTTAACATAAAATAACATAACCTAACCTTACCTAACTTAACCTAACGGACGTGAAAGACCTTTTTTCTCTACATAATTATGGCAGTGTTATCTTCTTGTGCAATATGAACAACGGAAAATGAAACCGTCAGTTCATCATCTTCACTACACAGTTATTTCATAGCATATAAACTGATATTTTGATATTTTTACCAGATTCTCGGAAATATGCAGTATTGTATTATATAAGATACACAAAGAATGACCACCCCAGCTTATTTCACCTGAAGATTTAATATCCCAGCTTATTTCACCTGAAGATTGAACATCCCAGCTTATTTCACCTGAAGATTGAACATCCCAGCTTATTTCACCTGAAGATTGAACATCCCAGCTTATTTCACCTGAAGATTGAACATCCCAGCTTATTTCACCTGTAGATTAGACACTAAAGCTACCTTGTGGGGTTAGGTTAGGTTAGGTTGGGTCAGGTCAGCATTAGGGAGGTTAATCATCAGGTGATCCAAAAATAACAAGATTAAGAAAGTTACATAAAGAATTCGGTATTTTGTGACAAAGGCGTGAGCGTGGTAGTGTGCACTGTATCTTGTAACATAAAGGCGTGAGCGCGGTAGTGTGCACTGTATCTTGTGACACAGAGAAGTTAGCGTGGCAGTGTGCACTATATCTGGCCATGACGCATATCCTGGGTGAGTTCTTGTTAGAATAACTCGACTGATACAAGACAAGTGTTGTGGACTCCCCCTGAAGTGACCGTGAAGTTCACAATTAGACAATATGCCGCCTCAATCATCCCAATTTCAAGCAAATCTTACTGATTGTGTTGAACTAATTACATTAATATTCTTCTCTAGACGTTCGGACGGATGGACGGACGGACACAGGCAGAAGAGCAGACGGACAGACAAACGGATGGACAGGGAAGGATAAGAAACATAGACAGTACATTACACCAATGAAACAAATCAAAACTTTTGATCAAATATTTGTGGAAAGAATCCATAAACGGCCCCAAGTTTTTATGATAAGCCAACATAATCTCTGCAGTGCTTAACTAAATATGTCTGGGTGGCTTACTACCTTTTATAAGACGCTAAAAGGTTATCAAACTATTATAAATAAGTGAAAATCCTCTATACACATAACATTAAATTATAAAAGGAAAATTGTCTTCTTCATTTTATCTTTCGGTAAAATAATGTCAGGAGGCGGTATTCATTTTCGTTAATTTATTGTGTTATATTGTGGAGTCGCGTCTCGAGGCTGTATTTAATTGTATGTATTTATTTTGTTTTCTCGCGGCATCATGTGAATGTGTGAATACTCTCTCTCTCTCTCTCTCTCTCTCTCTCTCTCTCTCTCTCTCTCTCTCTCTCTCTCTCTCTCTCTACGTCGGAAAAAACGGTGGAATATGGTGATCGTTCCAGTGGTGTGGTAGTAGAAGTATTGGTACATGAACAAGGAGGATGGGTCATAGATACAGGTACAGAGAAAGAAAGAAAGAAAGAAAGAAAGAGTAAAGTGAGCTACAAGAAGAGAAAAAGAAAGACAAAGAAAGAGAGAGAGAAAATAGGGGAGGGAGACAGACAAACAGACAGACGCGTCAACATTCAAGGTTAATGAGATCAGGTGATATTTATCAACTCAGGTAAACGACTCGTATACACCTCTAAAAGACAACTATACACCCCCGGACCCCTATACACCACAGGGTTCCCTATGCACCCCACAACGACCTTTATACACCCCAGGACCCCTATAAGAACATAAGAATGGAGGAAACTGCAGCGGGCCTATTGGCCCATACTGGGCAGTCCCATTTACACCCAACCCCTATTGTTCATAATTCCATCCAACCTATACACTCCAGAACGACCCCTATAGACCCTCAATGACCACCTATTCACCCCAGAACGTCCCCTATACACCCAAGGACCCCTATGTACCCCAGGGCCCCTATACACCCCAGGACCCGTATACACCCCAGTACCCCTATTCACCCCAGGACCCCTATGCACCCCAGAACGACCCCTATACACCCCAGAACGACCCCTATACACCCCAGGACCCCTATACACCCCAGGACCCATATACACCACAGAACGACCCCTATACACCCCCCGACTCCTATACTCCCCACGACCTCTATACACCCCTCTACCCCGAGACACCCCAGTACGCCTATACACCCCAGGACCCTATGCACCCCAGAACGACCTCTATACACCTCTGGACCCCTATACATCCCAGAACGACCCCTAACACCCCACGACCCCTATATGTAGGTCTGTTACTTGTAAGGCCTGTGAGGAGTGGGACTTGTCAGTATACAGTCCCACTTTAAAGTAATTTGCTTGTAGTTATTTAGAGTCTCGTTGATATCAGTAAGATGCCCGAGACTGTCGATAATTATAGTCCATTTGGACGTCCACATCTTCCACAAAAGGGGTTAATCAGACTCAAAACTGGTGTATATGTACGATGTGATATTTACAAGTCTAAATACTATACAGTTAATTAGACTGACCCCGTGATCTGTTATTGAAAAGCTCTCAGTGTGATGAATCACACTAATATTGAGGCAGGTTCTTGTGTTAGGCGAGCTTGTACTGAGGTAGTTCAGGTGTAGATTTTTACTCTAAGGGGTCCAGCTCAAGACTACAAAGGGGGCTTGGCTAAGCCACGCCCGTAGAGAGTAATTCCTGCACTTGCCACCAGAGCGATCTATGAGTCAAGCTTCTAGAAGGTTCTCGAAGAAGGAAGTAGTCACCTCCATGGAATGTCAAGCAGAACAACAGTCAGCGGTGTTTACATTACGTGTGAAAACAACTGGCTGGAAAATTATCCCTTTGACCCATGAATCACTCTTAACTGCGGTGCCATTAGCTATATATATTACTTAACTAACTATCTAACATACTTGACGCATTGCAAATGTGAAGCGAAGTAACCAATTACCACAAATGAGCAATATATTCAGTGTTTAAAGAAATACCTACTACTGAGAGAGAGAGTTGCATCATACTGCGACACTCGGACTAGACAAAGTAGGCCAAGCGCTATAACTTATGAACAACGCCTGCCCTCTACAGGTCATTGAATAATGAATGTTCATAATTAGACATCCATGGTTATAAGTTATTAACTACTTACTTTAAATTATACAATATGTAAATTATACAAGGTACATATACACCCCACGACCCCTATACACCCCAGGAGCCCTATAAACCCTGGAACGACCCCTATACTGGCAGCCATGTTGTCCATTAGTGGTTGTTAATGTATTTAAAATGAAGATTTTACCGGCTTAACGAAACCCTCACACATCTGTCCTTAATGACTCGTTAACCTGACTTAGAACATCTAAAGGCGTTGTCATTTAATGAACAGGTGTTATGAAGGTGTTATTTTATTTATTTTAATGTATTTCGTATATTTGTTTCTTAATTTATTTAATATAGTTTATTATAGCTTTTTAACTATTGTATTGCGTTTTATTTTATTATTATTCTGAAGTTAACCATTATATTATTATGTATTAATAGTATTTATTTGATTCCTCTCTTCACCTGGAGAAGCACAGATTGATCAATGATTCCCAGCATGGTTTCACAAGCGGACGTTCTTGCCTAACTAATCTATTAACATTCTTTTCATCAGTTTTCGAATCAGTGGACGAGGGGCACAATTATGATGTGGTATATCTCGACTTTAGCAAAGCCTTCGACAGAGTACCCCACGAAAGACTAATTAGAAAGGTAGAAGCTCATGGCATCAAAGGTGACATCCTTAAATGGATTAGGGCGTGGTTACAGGACAGGAAACAGCGAGTGAGCATTAACGGCACTAAGTCCCATTGGAGCAACGTCACAAGTGGAGTTCCCCAAGGCTCAGTACTTGGACCATTATTGTTTATTATATACATAAACGACATAGATATAGGCATAGACAGCAACATAAGTAAATTTGCTGATGATACTAAAATAGGACGTGTTATCAAATCTGACGAGGACTCGGCAAAACTACAGGAGGATCTAAACAAATTTTTCGAATGGTCTGAAAAATGGCAGATGAAATTCAACATCGACAAATGTAAAGTACTCAGTATAGGAAATGTAAACAGGGAAACCAGATACCAGATGAACAACGATGCCATAGAGAAATCCGACTGCGAGAGAGATTTAGGAGTAATGATAAGTAGGAACCTTAAGCCAAGTAAACAATGTGTTTTTGCTCGTAACAAGGCTAATAAAGTACTTGGGTTCATACAAAGGAGTGTTAGTTACAAGACTAGCGAGGTCATCCTAAAACTGTATCTTGCTCTTGTGAGACCACACCTGGATTACGCAGTCCAGTTCTGGTCACCGTATTACAGAATGGATATAGAATCCTTGGAAAGAATTCAGAGGAGAATGACAAGACTAATCCCGGGTATTAGGAACCTTGAGTATAGAGACAGGTTAAAGCATCTTAATTTGCACTCCCTTGAGAGACGTAGAGCGAGGGGCGACCTGATAGAGGTGTATAAGTGGAAGGCAGGGCTAAACAAAGGGGACATTACAAAGGTACTCAAATTATCCAACCAGGAGCGAACTCGTAACAATGGTTTTAAATTGGACAAATTTAGATTTAGGCGTGAAATAGGTAAACACTGGTTTGGAAACAGAGTAGTGGATGAATGGAACAAGTTACCAAATATCATCATTAACTCTAATACGCTGAATTGCTTCAAACATAGGTTGGATGCTCATATGAGCAATAGGGGTTGGGTGTAAACGGGACTGCCCAGTATGGGCCAATAGGCCCGCTGCAGTTTCCTCCATTCTTATGTTCTTATGTTCTTATGTTCTCTCTCTCACTCTCTCAACTTTCATTCGTCTCGGGATTCTTAGTCTGCCCCTAGATAGGTCTTGGTTCAGGTTATTGAGTTTCTGATTTTTTTTATGAATTAAATTTTCAAATATTTGAATCCTGACTATGTTGACTATGTTATTTACATTGTCCTGGGGTGAGAATCATCCATAGAGATGCCTAGGGTGTTGTTCAAACCACGTATTTCATCAACTTGTTTTCCTTACAAAGTCAATTAATACTTCTCTTCTCTCATTTCTATTACCCAACCCCCTGGTCCTGCTTCTGGTGCTACTTTCCCTTTCCGAACTTTTGTGTTAAAATCACCCATTATAATGAGACACTCATTAAACTTTACGGTGTCTTTTGCTTTCTTTAAATACTTATAATATTGTTCTAAGACTTCTTCCACACCATCATTTGTTGGTGCATAAACCTGTATTATTACCAAGTCCATTGGTTTAGCATTAAATTCTATCTGACACTGTTCAATATCCCTTTACACTACTACTCAACTTCCGGTTTACAACAATACCAACACCTCTCTCATGCTTTTCACCGCCTCAACATATGAAGAAGATTCTTCGCCACTAATGCTATTTAAACCTGTCCATCGTACTTCACTTAATTACAGTGTCCCACTGCAATCTTTTAATTTCACTACAAACATTTGCATACAGTATTTACCAGCCTCATATGATGTCCTCACATTACATGTTCCAATCTCGATTTTATGTTTGTTCATTAAATTTTCCTTCGTGTTTAATGTTCAAGGCTTTATTGTGCTCGGACAGTACTTGCTAGCTCTCCTTGGCACACTGGCCGCAAGCTCGGGAGGCAATGCTGTTGGGACCTTTTGGTGACGATGATCCAACAAGAAAGCCCGAGAATTGTTTATTGTGTCTGTCCATGGTTGATCAAGGGCAAGAGATGAAGTTAATGAGAATGATTTCCTCAAACCTTTCCTCATCAGATGACTAATTAGGGGAAGTAGAACAAGTCGCGAATGAAATTATGGGGTGTAGAGGCCGCTCACACCTCACTCTAGTAAAGAAGGTTGTGACAGTTGTTCATTATTTCCTAGACTACAGATCAATAATTATAGTAAACATTGTTGGATTATTTATAAATTCATAGGTGTCTAATGATAAACTGTAACTCCTTGTGCAATCGCCAATTAAGACATAGCGAGACGCTTTACCACGGACTCGAATAATATAATTCGTTCATAACCTGTCAATACAAAGTACATATCAATTAATCAATTCCTTAACACATGATATAAAGTCTAACATAATTGTTGTAGACACAGTAAACATAGCAGGACACAGTAACAGAACCACATCTATCTGTTCCTCAAATTCTAGTATCTATAATGTTGTGTTGACTTATATTTAAGAATGTGTAATTATAAGATAGTAATTCTCAAATATGTAAATTATTTAATACATTACAGTCACACTTTCCTGTTACGAGTCTAATGCCAGCAGAGGTTCTTAGCTATTTAAACTATGTCTGTAAGAGATAGTCTGACCGGGTTAGTCCTCAGTGTATCCCCTGCGTGGATGTCGCCTCGCCATCTGCAGAATTACGCATTCAGCAAATACCAGGGTAGCTCAGGGTAAACACCCTGATAATTCGCTTTACTACCCTCTCTTATATCTTCAACTTAACACGGCTTACAAGCCCACCATCATAAGGCCTCGCTTCAACAACCCTTCCCAAAGGCCATTGGTTCCTATGGGTATATTCTCCGGCTACGATGACCATATCATTATGTTGAAAGTTGCGCTGCTGTTTGAGCTCTTTTTGTCGACTGCGTAGCAGGCAAGTATTATTTCAATCAGCGTATCCAGAACTGGTCTGCTAAGAACTGTGCATGTTTCCACCTTTTTCTATGTGATGTCCCAATCCGCAGACCACCTTATGGGAGGCCATGTTTTGACCCAGGCATAGAAGGTGAGTGGGTGTAAGTGCCTCCAGATCAATGATATCTTCTGACAGAGGAGTAATAGGCCTCTCGTTCATCACTACTTCAACTTCACAGAAAAGCGTCTGAAGGCGCTCGTCGTCCAACGCTTGTGATCTCACGATCGCTCGGAGAACCTTCCTCCTTACCGTCCTTATCTGGCGTTCCCACACTCCGACCATGTGTGACGCAGTGGGGGGGGGGGGGGGGTTGAACACCCAGTCTATTTGCTTCCTCAAGAAAGCTTTTTGAAGATTCTCATCATGAGCCCAACTTCGTGCTGCTGATCTCAGTTCCTTATTCACACCGACCATATTTGTCCCATTATCTGATCGCAAGCGTTCCGGAGTACCTCGGCGGGATAAGACTCTTACAATGGCATTAAGGAAAGCGTCAGCATCGAGTGATGCAAGGACCTCAAGATGTACGGCCCGGATGGTCAAACACGTCAATAGACGACCCCCATCTCTTGAGGCGCTTGCGTCCTTGCTTAACGTAGGTCAAAGCAGTCCGTCCCTGTATAAGCAAACGGAGGTTTAGCTGGAGTAACACAATCTGCCGGAAATTCAGCTTGTCGTTGCTCTGAGGGCTTCCAGTTATTTCGGTGGCACACCACACAGAGCCAGGTGATTTTGTTTAGTAGCCTGCGACCTCTGGGAATCCAAAAAGTCTGTCTAAAACACGCCCCTTCCCGAATGTCCAACCTGGTTCTCATGTACATTTCTTACGATAATGACGTGATGCTTATAAGGAAGCAAGATGGGATACTGACTCTCAAGGCTAATAGGTGAATTCTTCATTCGGCCACCTACTCCGATTAATCCATCCTCGCTCAAATATCGCTCTAATTTGTAAATCCCACCTTGTTTACTCAGTCCACTCCCGGTAAGAGCCTTTATCTCCCATTGATAACACTCCCTTTGCACCGAGCGTAAAATAATGACTTTTGCCTCGTTCAACTTCGCTACGCTTAGTCCACTTTGTATTTTTTTCTGGCATCCCCTTTCTCTAAGCCATTTTATGAATCTTCTGAGCCAGGCTACTCCCTTCAGCAAGCGGGTCCAGGATGAATACCTAACCCACAATGTGTGTAATGACTTTATCCGGTTGGTTTCGGTGGCTATACTACTAGTTATTAAAACAGCTGCCTTTTGTTTCACCTCCATATCTTAAATAAGGTCCATTGTCAATCTAGGCATCTCCGGCCAGTGCTCTTCGCCTTCACACAAAAAAGTTGGTCCTCGTATCCACCGACAATCGTCAGTTCTATCCTCCACTGAGAGTCCCCGTGAGGCATTTTCCGCAGGGTTTAGTGTTGCCTGTGACAGCTTCTATATAGCAGCCACTCGATTTGCCAAGAAAGTATGGAATCGCCGACTCGTGTTTGCAATATACTGTAGAACTAACATGCTGTCGGTCCAGAAGAAGGACCCTTCGACCTCCAAGTCCAGTTCCTCCCTTATCATTCGATTGGCGCTGACGGCCAAGACAGCCGCACAAAGCTCCAAAGGGGAATTGTTTGTTGTTTGAGAGGAGTCAACTTTGCTTTACCATACACAAATGAACAGTGAATCCTATTTTCTTCGTCCGTTACCCTTATGTAAGATGCCATACCATAAGCTGCGTGTGACGCATCGCAGAATATGTACAGTTGGACTGAGACGATTTTACCAAATTCCTTGGATTTGTAACACCTAAGAATGCGGAGTTTTGCAAGTTGCGACAAGTCGTCTAGCCACGCCTACCATGTTGTGTTGTTGTGTCCCAGCAGTGGTTCGTCCCATCCTTTCTTTCTTCGGCATTCATCTTGGAACAATTATTTAACCTTGATGGTGAACTGAGCAATGAACCCGAGAGGGTCATAGAACGAACTGACAACACTCAATAAACCCCTTTTTGTAGTATGCTTATATTGTACTTGAACCTTGATCATTCTCGAGGTCCCATATGACTCCTAGGCTCGTAGTATTTGTCGACTTAGGTTGAGCTCCTTTATCCCTATGTGTTTCTCTTCAAGTGGGATGGAACTGAGAACGTCCTTGTGATCACTTGCCCATTTTCTAAGTCGACAGCCTCCCTTCGCGAGCAATTGTTGTAAGTGTCGAGCCATCTTTGTCACTTCATCTGGAGTGTCTACTGACAGGAGCAAGTCATCTACATACAAGTTGCGTTCTGCTTGAACAACAGTTGCCCGAAGCTCGAGACCGTATCACGAAAAGTACGTCCCAGTGCGTACACTGCACATGAAGGGCTCCACACGCCCCCGAAAGAGGTGCACCTTCATTCTATACGAGCACGGAGTTCGAGTCAAGTAACAAGGCTTCAATATCGGCCACGTGTGCAATTCTTCCTTGTCGAAATCGCATCAGGACTCCTAACAATTTGTTGTTGAGGTCCGACCCTTGTAGTATTTGGGTGTTTAATGACGTGTTGTCGTACTTAGCGGCGCAATCGAAAACGATCCTTAATTTATCTGGCTTGTTCGGATTCAACACCAGAGGATGTGGAAGGTACCACGTCGTACCTGGATTGGAAATCAGTTGCGATGTAGACACTAGTTCAGCATTATCCTTGTGTAGCAGTTGTCTTATTTCTTCGGTTTAGCGCTGGTGGAGCGGCGTATCTTTAATCAGTCTTCTCTTGTGACTCTTTAGTCGATGCACAGCCATAAGTTTATTGCCAGCAATCTCTGGCTCTTCTTTCCGGAATGGTATTGGGAATTGATAGTGTTCTCCTACCTTGGTGCCGGTGAGTGTCCACAATTCCAACACACTCTTGTCTTCCACCGAATGAGCGACGCATCTGTTTCCTCTGATATGATCGACGTCTAACTCCCAAAAAAGCCTGACTTGCCTCTCCAAATGTATCTCTTGAGTCTCGGTGGTCCTTGTTGTCAAACACTCTATAGCATAGGACTACATTTTGTATCCCATGGGTCTGTTCACTGTCTATCCTAAGCGCGTCTGAACTGCAAAAGGGGCTCCATCATCTCCTATCCTTACCTCTAGAGGTATAAATGCCTGTGGAGCATCCTGACCAATTCGTAATTCCACTGAGCCATTCCAGTCAAGGGCTATCTCCCCGAAGGTGGTCACATCCCGAAATATCACGAGCGGTAGCTATCGATTCTTGCAATGTCGACGGAAGCCTGTCGACAGGGGGACTGTTTGCCTGCGTTTCAGACCAACACTGCCAGCCTCCAGGTCAACTTCGGTTGCCCATTGGGTCGATTCATGTATCGGTGTTCCAACGGAAAGGTGCACCTTCTTCCCTTCTACGCCCATTATCCTGACTGTAGTCCCTTCACAGTTTCTTGTTCCACGTACGTTGACATCCACCACAAACAAGATGATCCGAGATATTTTGAGTTGTCAGGAGTCGGCATCTTCTTCCATTTTGGCCCGTTTATTGCTTGATCCAATTGTGGAAGCATTGCCTCCCCGCTCGATCGTGTAATCGCCAATTAAGACGACTATGGGCTTACAGGATAGAGAAACTCGCTACGATGGACTCTTAACAATTTAATTCGGTCATAACCTGTCAATACAAATTACATTTCACTAAATCACTTCCTTAACACATGATATAAAGTCTTAACATAATTATTGAAGACACATATATTAAAGAATGTGTAATTATAAGATAAGTAATTCTCATATATGTAAATTATTTAATACATCACAATCACACTTACGTGTTACGAGTCTAATGCCAGCAGAGGTTTTAGCTGTTCACAGAATGTCTGTAAGAGGTAGGCTAACCGAGTAGTCTCAGTGTATCCCCTGTGTAGACGGCCACACGCCATCTGCATAATCGTGTATTCAACAAATACCAGGGTAGCTTAGCGTAAACACCCTCATAGGTCGCTTCACTCCTCTCTCTTATATCTTCACTACCTCGTAACCAAAAACTATTTTCTAACAATTTATTAACACCGTCCACGTGGTTTCCCATGGGTGGTAACACTCCCCTCGTTGAGCTTGCGCGCTGTAAAAAAAAAAGAAAAACAATACAAGAGATCCTGGTGTACTGCAAAAATGGGCAGAAGAGGCTCACCTTCTCGTTAAGCAAAAAAAAAAAAAAAACCAGCAATTCCATGTCTATACACCAGCATCAGGTGTGTTTGCTGTAAGTAAGGCTCCTTCCAGATAACAGAGTTTTACAACAGAGCGCACTATCACATTGCACTGTAACGGCGGCTGTTTCTCTCTACTCATACTCTGCCTTTATCTTTTACTCTTACTTCTCTTGTCTTAGTTCTTTAATTCCATGGTTCTTTCTACTTGCTTCAATGGTTACTGCATAACCTTAGTTCTTTTGGTAGCATGGACGAAGGTCTAGACACATGGGTATTGTAATTCTGATATCAAGTCACTTGGACGGAAATAAAGGTAACTACTGTGGGAGAAATGAATACTCCTAAAATACTCAAAGAACAGGTTTATTAATATAAAATCAAAGGGAAAAAGAGATATTATTAACATATAACTTCAAGGTGCAACTCCTCGCTTACTCAACTGCAACTCAGTATTTTCTTATTGCACACAACCTTACTGGTGTTACATTACATTACATAGTAGGACCAGTTCCTTGGCCCTACTCACAATACATAGTTACATGACAACTCCTTGCAGATTACTTTACTTCTCACACCTACTGGTGGTACGTGATATTACAGTACAGTTACAAGAATCAACTCCTTGACTTTACTCAGGTAGCCCCAAGGGGACAACTTCACTTCTCACACATTACTCGGTAATTCTCATTACATCCAGTTATAAGACAACCTTACTTAAGATACTTCACAGAGTGTTGGTAGTGCATAGAAGATGCACTCACACACATCACGTTAATACTGATACCAACAAATACATGGGTACACTACCCAACATGGGATAATTATTATCTGCTAATTATCCCCAAACATACAACAACACTATGGGCCATATCTCCAAGGTATGTCCCAGGGCATAGCACTGGCGCCTCTAACAACTGACGACTGCTATTGTGGTCGGTTACACTCCGACACGAGGCGGGTCTGGGGCCCTCGGCCCACGAGGTGGACCTGCCGTTTCAATCATGTCGAATCAACGACATCGTCGATATATTGCTCCCTGCTGGGAATCTACTGGCTCTGGGGCTATCGGTGAATGTCAAATAAGCCCAGCCTGGATCTGTAGACAAACAAAGTTGACGTAAGGAGAGTGGGAGGCAAGGGACTGGGAATCATGATGACAACACCATCACAACAAATCTCTCGTTTGGCAACCTCAAACGACATTTACTTTAGATTATTTCTTACACTGGGTGAATGACAATTCCATTGTTAAAGCATGAACACTGATAATACACTACAATGACTGAATCAAACTGAATGGCTTGGGAACACTGCTACACACCTGTAGACAAACGAAGTTGACGTGAGGAGAGAGGGAGGCTCTTTGTCCTCCTCTCACTGGTTTATATA